>ML682041.1:18575565-18834071 GCA_007922195.1 Podocnemis expansa
TGCTGTATGCCTTCTCATGTCTGAGCCTGTAGGCTTCAGGAAGGGGTGACATTTATAAGCTTTCCTTTGAAATCCCAAGGGCTAGAAACATACTTTCATTTTAAAAGAAAAGAAAAAGCTGATAGTCTACCAAAATCATTTAGCGCCAGGAGCTGGAACTTAAAGCTCAGCATCAAATATTGCAAGATCCTCAATACTTTCCTGAGGGTTGGACGTAAGCCAGCATGATCCCTTGATGGCGTCAGTCACACTCAGATGGGCATTCATAACAATAAGGGCCAAACTCCTCTCCCCACTGCAGAGAAAAGCTTAGGGAACTGCCCCTTCTGCACTGGTCTGAGTTCTCCCTCCCATCTCCCCATGGAACCCCCTGGATTTGGTCACGAGGCCCCTGGGGATTTGAATCGTGTGGTCGAGAACCCGTTTTCTGAACTAATGACTACAGTAGCCTCCACAGCCTCTGAGACAGGAAGGATCTAGTGTTTTTCCCAGAAATTTAAATGGGGGGGGCGGGCGTTTGAATTTACAGGGCTGGGGTGTTCAGGTCAATGAAGTGTGAGCCTGTGGGGGTGATGTGGGGCCTTCTGGCACCATAGGAAACAGTGAAAAGTGTTTCATGACATGAAATTGGCTACTCAAGCCTTCCATGAAACACTGTATCTCCATCCTTCCAGGGTTTATGTTTTACAAAGGGATCCTACAAAACTAGGTGACTGGGCAAAAAAATGGCAGATAAAATTCGATGCTGATAAATACAAAGTAATGTACATTTGAAAACAGAATCCCAACTATATTTATAAAATGATGGGGTTTAACTTAGCTGTTGCCACTCAAGAAGGAGAGGCTGGAGTCCATTGTGGATAGTTCTCTGAAAAGTTCTGGGTTGTGCCGTTCCCTACTTTACTCCACCATCCCTGTGGATAGCCCCCTTCTGCTACCACCTCCACCCGGTGACCTCACCTCCAGCATTTTATGTCTCCGTGGGGGAACTTATGCTGATAGAGGCTGGCAGTCTGTCCACAGAAACACTGGTACTTTTGCACTGCAGGTCTAAGCACTCACACTTACCCTGATTATCAGTGATTTCAGCTATAATGGTCACTTAAAATAACAGAGGACTGTACGGAGCCTAACTAATATGCACTTGACCAGCCTAATCCTTGTTAAAAGATGGAGTTGATTACTAATTACATAGTGCTTGTAACTCAGGCAGAGCCCACAACACCAAGCAAAACCATCCCCTCCCCACCCCCTTCTCTCTCTCAACAAAGAATCAATCTGGCATCTGAACCCCCTCACTTCTTAGTGAGTTCAGTCTGGTCATTCCCAAACTGCTATAACACTATGTTACTAGCTGATAACTGTGAGGAGGGGTCTTGGGAAAATCCCTGGATGCATTTAAGCCTTCCCCTGGTCTGCTCCTGTCACCCCCCCACCCTGGATAGAGCAGTCTGCAGGGAACTTTAATCAGGTTGTGCACCTTGTTGTCTGCAGAAATACACCCACTCTACTGCCCGTGGGGCCTATGCAAGCACATAGAGAAAGAGGCAAGGTTTGCTCTACCTAGTCCAAAATGAGTCAGTAGCTATCTATTCTGTCGCAAATGTAGTCCAGCCTTGCTGTGTGTTTCTCTAATTAGCACCTATTATTCACACTAGTATATTTTTTTATTTTAAAGCAGGCAGACGACACATTGTGCAGACAGCTCCCCTGTTTGTTAAAAGAACTTGCTCTCTGGCAGGATATTTTTAGGCTGAATACACAGAAAATGGATCCTGGTTATGGAACCACCCTTCTATTAACTAATTCTCTTAGGTTCTCCCACCACTATGGAACAACACACAATGATTTCATCCTGGAGCCAGGGCCGGCTAAAGGGGTTGTGGCGCTCTAAGCCAAATTTTGATTTGTTGCCCCCCCAACCCCTTCTCATTCATGGAGATTGAAAATGGTTTTCCAAAGTGCATAAATCTCCAGTGTCTGCCTGCAAAGGGATTTAAAGAGCACTCTGCCTACATGACTTAAGCTGCAGGTTGACTAACAGTGCTTGAGCTGCTAGGAAAGAGTGGAAGAGGTGGGAGCCGGCCTGATCTTCAGGGGGGCTAAGCACCCCTAAGAACTGTCACCTGAAGCCATGTCTGTCTCTTGCCTCACAGTAGAGCCGGCCCTGCCTGGAGCAAGTGTAAACTGATGATGCTATTCTCTGGTTCCCTAGATAAGGCAGGAAACAAGTCAGTCATAGAAAATACCCATTGATTTAACTGATCCCTTGGTTACAAACGCAACCGGTGTTTTTCCTTTTAATGAGGTACAGGGAGCCAGGCATGGCACTGAAATATCCCATCAAGCCTCTGAGAGAGGCAGGAAAGCTAATGTTCTGATCTCAGTTTAGGACCATTCGCAGTGGCCAGTATTTTCTGCTCTCCACCCTTATTGCTTGCTATTCTGGAAGCCCCTTTCTCAGAATCATTGAATTGTACGGCTGGAAAGAAACAAGAGCTCTCCTAGTACTGTGGATCTCCACCTTTCCAGACTACTGTACCCCTTTCAGGAGGCTGATTTGTCTTGTGCACCCCGAGTTTCACCACCCTGAACTACTCGCTTAAAAAAAAATCAGACATAAAAATACAAAAGTGTTCCAGCACAGTTATTGAAAGATTGTTTGCTTTCTTCTTTTTAACATATACTTACAAATAAATTGTAACCTGTGGTTTGAGAAACATGGGTATAGTATATAAAGCAGCCAGAGCCCCTGCCTGTACAGAATTTTAATTTGTAATGACTTCGCTAGTGCTTGCCGTGTAGCCGCTTGTAAAACTAAGAAACATCTAGAGGAGTTGCCGTATGCCTCTGGTTAAGACCCACAGTTCTAGTTCAGTCCCCTGCCCTCAAGACATGACCAATCTTTAGCTAGATCATCCCTGACAGGTGTGTATCTAACCTGCTCTTAAAAATCCCCAATGATGTAGATTCCACAACTTTCCTTGACAGTTTATTCTAGTGCTTAACGACCACAGTTAGAAAGCTTTTCCTAATGCCTTGGCTGCAATTTAAACCCATTACTTCTTGTTCTATTTCCAGAGGTTGACAAGAACAATTTTTCCCCTCCGTCTTAACAGAACCTTTTATGTGCTTGAATGGGAGCAAGAAGATGGATGAGATTAGCTTCACAGTTTGTGTGCAAAGTTCGGCAATACAAGTGAATCCCCAGACTTGAAAATATAGTAAGGGACATTAATTGCATTCTGTTCATGCAGCAGTGAGTATTAATGACCTGACCAAGCACATGCACAGTCTTATTCACACTTGTGTACTCAGAGTATATGTGTCAGTGCCATGTCACAGAAGAGAGGAGGCTCAAAGAGAAGCTCCAATAACTCTCACAATGAAAGGTTGCTTTGAGGCTTTGTTGGGATCCAAATTTTGCTAGCCACACAGCTATTGATATTGTGGTTTGAACATCCTGTGCTCACCTGGTGTGGATAAAGACGATTTAGTCAAAGAAGAAATGTAACACACTTGATGTACAGTGCCTGGGTCCAGGGGGGATGTGCACGACTGTCCGTGTCTATGGCAGGCGTGGCCAAACTTGGCTCGGGAACCACATGTGGCTCTTGAATGAAAAAGCATGACAAAGTGGGATTTTCTCCCACGAAAGCTCATGCGAAAAATAAATCTGTTAGTCTTAAAGTGCCACATGACTCCTTGTTTTTTTCCCTCAAAGAACATCAGCCAATCAGTTTAGGAAAGCAGCCCTCGTAGGAGTTCGGGAGGGGGTCGCGATGGTGGGGAGAAGTCCAGCATGATCGGGGATGATGTGAAGCACAGCATGGTTGGGATTTTAAAAAATCTGCCACTAGCCTGCAGTCTTCTACATCAAGCAGCACCTAAGATTTTACTGTATAGACCTGATTTTCATGGCAACCTTAAGAAATTATTAGAAGCTGACATTAGTAGAATCAATATTTGCCCTCTTTTCACTATAAAATTAAAGCATGCGATGAATTTTAAACTTAGTAATTTTGGAGTAGGTAAAAATATATGTCTCTATGCCTCAGTTGGCTCTCTGAGGTTTAATAACTTGTGTGGCTCTTGAGTTCCATAAGTTTGGCCACCCCTGGTCTATGGCATGGCCAAGAAAAAGGTCTCTGCCCACAGCAAGGACAGGAAACATGCATTGGTTACTAGACCAATTCTCACCACACTCTGGCTTATAAAAATTCAGTCACAGGCTGTAACAGCTGAAGGGACAGAAAACATGGCCCGCGCCTGTTATGAGTAACATCCCCACTTGTGACAGGTTGGGGTCAGAAGCCCAGATGCTCAGCTGGACAGCAGTGGAGGCTGCAGGGGTGCCCGTGGGGTCGTGAGGAGCTGTGGGAGGGCAGAGGAGGCCATGGGGCTGGATCGGTGCATCAGTGAGGGATCGGGGCCAGGAGGAGCCACCTATTTTGGGACTAGAGCAGGGCCAGGATCAGGCCTGGGGAGGGGTGTGCTGGGTAAGAATTTGGGCCAGAAGTGCCGCATGGGCTCTGGATGGCAGGACAGGGCCAGGAGCAGGCGTGGGGGGCAGTTCAGTGGGGGTTAGGATTGGTGCCAAGGATGGGGGGAACAGCATGAGGTGACACAAGCTCTGACTCTCTGCACGCCTTCCCCATGCTGGCCCAATCCACCCACCCCACTGCTGGCCATCTAGGCCACAATCCAGGTCTAATCTGGGTGGTCCAAGTCCCAGCCCTGGGTGGCTCACCACCTCCCACCAGCCCCAGGACTGAGCCCACCCTGGACACCTAGCCTTCACCACCAGTCCCAAGCCCCATCCAGCCCTGGCCATCTCACCACCACTGTGGGGACTGGGCCTACGTTGAAAGGTCGGCTGACCACTTTGCTAGATGTTCTGCCAAGGTCTCATGTACAACAGTTAGGTGACGATTCACAAGGTTATTAAATTTCCCCACACAAGAATGCTGACCAGTTGGAATTACTTTTTCTGTCCTGGCCAGCCAACCTTCTGCAAACAAATACATTCAAGGTAAATAAATTTCCTTGTGCAAGACCTGTGAACAATCCATAGTACTTGTTTTCTCCTTTTTAGTGTGTTGCTGAAAGGTCGTCTCTTCATTTTTTAAAACTTTCTTTTTATTTTTGACCTACAGGTTGCATTCATCATGTTCATAAATGGCAAATAACTTCCTCCGTGAGATGCAGAGGAGGCTCAGACAACAAGCAAAACACCCCTTGTTCAAATCCCTGCAGAGTGGCCAACAAGCCATGCATAATTAAAGCCCTGCAGATATCTGCTTTTTATCCGCCAATATCCGCATCTGCGGATGCAGATGTGGATATCCGCAGACTCGCTGTGGATTCTGTTTTTATCCGCTCTCAGCTGCATGTGCAGAAAGCACCATTGCTCTGCTCAAAACATCTGAGTGGTTACATCTGTTGCCTATTCTCTGACTGCCGGCCACTCCCCACCAGCATCAAACAGCTGAGTGATCCCAGCAGCCCCAGTGAGGTAAGAGTTGCTCAGATGTGGGCTAGCCAGGACTATGAAGGGCATCCAGAGCTTAGTAAGTTACCAGCTGACTTTTACTGGCTAGCCCGCATCCCGGGTCCCACCTCCAACCGTCCATCAGTCTCCAACTCCAGACTCCGAACGCCCCAGCCCGGCCCATCAGAGCTGGTGCTCGGTTTCAGTGGCCAATCCTTCCTCAGGCTCTGTGTAAGCAAAGCTCAGTAGCCACCCAGAGCTGCCAATCAGTTGCTGGCTCAAGCCATGAGTCCTGGCACCAGAGCACCGGGTCTGCAGCGGTGGTGCACTTAAAGTGTCTGAGTCCCGAATCCTGGTAACCAAGCCCCAGGTCTTTTTCTGGGTCAGGGGAGCTCCTGCGCCAGCCACCATCAGGATGGTACGTACCATGCTACGCTCCACCCACTTATGCTAAAGGTCATTTCTTGTATTGAGTCATCAGTTCATCAGCGTGAACTGCAGTTGTCACTGCATCACCCTTACAGCACTTCCTTACACGTTGCCGCCAAAAAGGTTTCCACATGCTATTTAAAAAGGGAGTGGACTGCTCAATGGAGAGAGAAATTGAAAAGAAATGGAGAGCAGATGAACACAGTTTGAAGGGAAATGAGAAAGGAAAATCACCAATTTGGAATACATTCAGATTTCTTATGGATGAAGAGGAGATATTGTGCCTGGATATGTTGTCTGTGCCAAATGCAAACAAGTCCAATCTTTTAATAGACATAAATGTGGTACTTCAAACTTAAACATAAAGGTAAACAAGAACTGGGATCCAGTTTGCTGCAGATATTCACAAAGAAACGTGTCACTGTCACCCAGGACATGAAGACAACCGTGACTCTGGAATTACTGACATTTGTAGTAATAGATGCAAGTCCTTTTGAGGTGTTAGTGGTGAGGGATTCCTTTCATATTCATATTAATGTTTGCTTAACGTGGGTGCTAAACACTGTGAAATGGACACACGTGCACTAATACCACATTCCACTACGTTAGCCCAGCATGCTGCACTTGTTGCAGAAGAGAAAAGAAAACAAATCTCCACAGAGCGGAAAGCCATTCTTGGCACAGTAGGTGGAGGGGTTACTCTAGATCTGTGGACAGATGATTACAGAAAAATTGCCTTTTGGGGGTAACTGTTCATTGTATAGAACCAAAACAGGTCGGCACGGTGGAGTGGGTACTTTGTGTGACTCAGTTTAATAGTGGGAAACCGAAAACTGCAGGGAACATTTGCACAGCTGTTATTGAAGCACTCAGAAAATTTAATATACTCAGTGCTACCAATCAGCTAGTTTTTGTTACAGATCAGGGAGCAAATGTGGTTGCAGCCCTCAAGTCCTATGTGTGCATAAGCTGTCCAGCGCACATTATAAATACCGTACTTGAGCACAGTACTAAAGCTGGAAACCAGAAAGAGAAAGCAGTAACTGAACTGATCCAGGCATGCCAAAATTTAGTTAGGTACTTCAAAAGACCCGGACTTCAAAAGCAGACTGCAAAAATGTCTGAAAGGACATGTAAAAACATGCTGGAATAGCAAACTATTCACGCTAAAGACAATCATGGAGCAATGGGCCAGAATATATGAAACTTTGACAGAAAAGGGAGATACTTACCTTATTGATAGCAAGGGTATCGCTGGTGCTGAGCTTATGGGGCTCGAGCCCCAAGTCCTGGTGCCAGAGCCCCAGGTCTGCCGTGGCGGCATCCGCAGAGGTGGTGTATCTAAAGCATGCGAGCCCCAAATCCCAGCACTTGAGCGCTGGGTATTTTACTGGGCCAGGGGTGCTCCTGATTGATAGCATTGACAACAAGACCTTATGCACTTTAATAGAGTTCTTGCAGCCCTTCAAGGAAGCCTCAGATGTGCTAGAGCAGTCATCACAGCCCACTCTCCACTTAGTGCCCATTTGGTACAGAAGGCTAAAAAAACATCTTCATCCTACCACTGACATAGATAGTTTAACACAACTCAAATCTAAAGCCTTGCAGTGCCTCACTGAAAAGTTTGAAATCAAGCTTATGCACAAAGTAGCCGTTTTCTTGCATCCACAAATGAAGGGAATGAAAGTTTTCACTGAAGAGGAGACAGGAAGTACATCAAGAAAGCAGAAAACTTGTTTTATTGTAGGAAAAAAATATTTCTGCAATTAATCTTACACTTCTTTCCTCAGAGAGACAGACACAATCTCCATCTCCAAAGGAGACCAAAAAATGGTCGCTTACAGAGTTTGCGGATTCAGATGGGGATCGTGGAAGTGGTGGCGATGATGATGAAGTGTCAAAGTATGGCAACCTGAAGCTGACAAAGAAAGATTTGCAACTGCTGGAGTAGCAAAACTATTTCCTTCTCAGTCAAGTTGCATGGTCTGTACATTTCATCTCCGCACGCAGTGCACCTTCTCAGTTTCTGGTCATACAATTAATAAGACTCATACTTCATTGAAGCCAGAAACTGTAGATGATTTGATGTTTTTACACAGTAATATTTCAAAGACAATCAACTGTCCAATGGAAAACATCTAAGATCATGTACTTTAGTTCAGGGCAGGTAACAGCCTTGCAGCAACTGAAAAAGTGTGAGGGTTGCCCTGGCACAAGCACTGGCTGGGCATCCAGTCAGCATATTTTGATTTGCTGTTACATAAAAGACATAGTTTTAAAAGTTAACAAGGGATTTATTAGGATCTAAGTCAGTTTATATAGCTGGAAAGTTAATAAGGAATTTATTAGGGTCTAAGTCAGTTTGTACTCATTGAGTCAACCACCAATAGAAATTGCAGATCCATATATATTTTTTACCTTCATACCTTAATTGCTAAGACTCCAAATTAACAGAATACTTGCTTGTTTAATGAAATGGAAGTGCACTGAATCTGGGCACTGCGTGGCCACAGAAGAAGCAGCTTTACAAAATACTACAAGTAGTGTAGTATGAAAGTCATTTTGTGTAGCAAATGTGGTTGTAGACAAGTAAAAATTGCAAGTTGTCACAGTGCTCTTCTGTGGATACCCACTAATTTTATAATGAAGCTTCATTCTAGCAGCAGTAGTTTTACTGCACTGTTAGTGGTTATGTATGTTACGGTTCTTATGATCCCTGTGGACCCCAGTGATCCCCAAACAGATAAGAGTGCTGCATTTCAATACGGATAATCAGTTTTAATCGCCCTCTTCCTCCACCTCTGTGGCTGAGCAGGGGAGTAATGAATTTGGATGTGTCTTGCTCCAAGTAGGAAGTTAGGCGGAGTTAGGGAGCACTTTCAGAACACCAGAGAATCCATGTGAATCATCTCCTAACTGATCCCAAGATCAGAGGAATGAAGAAATGACAATAAAGAGCCACTTTTGCCCACTCTGCCTAGAGTCAGGTGCTGAGAAAATGGCTCTTAACCAGCCCCAATTCAAGTAATTTTCAAAAGACACAGAATGGTAGAACCACGGCTGTCTAGAGGGCAGCTGATCAGCAAGAGCAAGCCCAGAGCTCACCTCTTCATCCCTTCTTGCCAGCAATCAGCTGTCTGGGAACGGCTTGTGGTGCCATCCAACAGCTGAGTGGCCCAGGCTGGCAGGGAGGCTCTCGGCCATTAACTCATCAGAGGTCGTTGGATGGCATCTCCTGCTGTTTGAGGATCCATTCTCCAGGATTCAGCAAAGATTAGTTACTAGGAATCCGGCAGCTGCTGCTCTCTAAGTATCCAGGAACTGAGAGCCAGGCAGCTACACCAGAACAAAACACAAAGGTTGCACCAGGCTCCTTAGGACTCTTTATATCAGCATTTCTGCAGCACACAGGCTGGCCCTCAAGCCTGAGCAAGTGTGCCACAACATTTTTTGAAAAACTACTTAAAGAGCTCTGGATTGGCTCGTTAGCTCATGAATATTTACAAGTTCATTTGGAAACTATATGGTGGTGTGCCTCAAATGAATTGAAAGTAGCAAGGTGTGCCATGGCAGAGAAAAGGAGAGGTTACCTCCCTGTAACTGGTGTTCTTCGAGATGTGTTGCTCCTGGCCATTCCACTGTAGGTGTACATGTGTCGTGTGCACGGATAGCTGGAGTTTTTTTTCTCCTAGAGCACCTGTAAGGTCGCCTGTGGCGCCTCCTGGCGTGGCACCATCACGGCTCTCTATGTGAGGCACAGCCGACTCGCCCCTCCTCAGTTCCTTCTTAGCGACTATTCCAGAGAGAGGAGGAGGGAGGGGTGTGGAATGGCCAGGAGCAACACATCTCGAAGAACACCAGTTACAGGTAGGTAACCTCTTCTTCTTCTTCTTCGAGTGATTGCTCCTGGCCATTCCACTGTAGGTGATGCACTAGTCAACTATGGTGGTGGGTCAGAATCACAGACGCACAGACTGCAGAACTACTCTACCCACTTCAGCATTGCCTTGAGCTTGCCAATCAATCACATAATGCTCCGTAAACGTGTGTGCAGACGACTACGTAGCTGCTTTACAAATGTCCACAATCGGCACTCTGCTCAAGAAAGCGGTAGAGGAAGCTTGAGCTCTCATAGCGTGGGCCTTGATTGCTGGCAGGTCAACCTTAGCCAATGCACAGCATTCACGTATACAAGAAACTATGCAGGAGGAGAGACACTGAGCCAAGACGGGCTCCCCTTTCATCCTATCTGCCACTGCTACAAACAGCTGGGACATCTTTCTGAAGGGTTTCATCCTCTCTGTGTAAAAAGCCAAAGCACGACGAACATCCAGAGAGTGGAGCCATCTTTTTCTGAGGCATGAGGCTTTGGATAAAAGACAGGTAAGATAATTTCTTGATCACAGTGAAACTGCAAAAACACCTTAGGATGGAATGCTGGGTGAGGACGCAGCTGAACCTTGTCCTTGAAGAAGACGTTATAGGGTGGAGAGGCCAACAACGCCCGAATCTCCAAAACTCTCCTGGCTGATGTTATCGCCACTAGGAAGGCTACCTTCCAAGAGAGGAGGAGGAGCAAACAGGAAGCAAGTGGCTCAAATGGGCGCCCTGTGAGTCTCAAAAGGACCAGATTGAGGTCCCACTGCGTGATCAGAGAACACACCACTGGGAAGAGCCTCTCCAACCCTTTTAGAAAGCGCTTCACCAGCGGGTCGGTGAAGAGGGAAGTCTTGCTTGCCTTCTCATGGAACGCTGAAATCTCCACAAGGTAGACTTTGATTGAGGTCAAGGACAGGCCTTGGGCTATTAGATCACAGAGAAAGTCTTAAGATGGTCTCAACTGGAGCCCGAGGTGGCAGAAGATTCCTGCTAAGTGACCAAGTCACCAACTTGGCTTTGTATGATGTCCTCGTCGAGAGCTTTCTACCTTTAAACAAAACTTTCTGGACCTGTGGTGAGCACTGCAACTCCCTGCCCTTCAGCCATGGAGGTTCCATTCACAGAGATGTAGTGACCTCAGGTCTGGGAGATGCAAGCACCCTTGGTCCTAAGAGAGCAGGTCCGGTGGCATTGGCAACTCTATCGGGTCCCTGACTGAGAGACGCAATAGAGTCACATACCAATGTTGCCTTGGCCATGCTGCGGCTACCAAGATGATTGAGGCCCGGTCCTGTTTGACTTTTAAAAGAACTTTTGGAACCAACGGGATTGGGGGATACGTCTAGCAGACTTTCCCTGCCCAGGATGTCTCGAAAGCGTCCACAATTGACCCCGGGCTCTGCCCCCTGAATGAACAAAACTCCGCACACTTATTGTTCTGATCGGATGCAAAAAGGTCCACTTGGGGATAGTCCCACAGATGGAAAATGGGCCTCAACACTTCCCATTTGAGGGACCATTCGTGAGCTGCCAATTTCCTGCTCAGAGAATCTACTAGGAGATTGCATTGGCCGGGAAGACATGAAGCCACCAGGTGAATCGAGTGGCAAATGCAGAAGTCCCATAGGAGGAGGGCTTCGCTGCAAAGTGGACTGGAGCAGGTTCCTCCCTGCCTGTTGATGTAATACATTGTGGCCATGTTGTCCATTAGCACCGACACCACTCTGCCCAGGAACGGTGCTGGATATTGTGGTGCCCCCCTGCAGCAGAGCGACACTGGCGCATCCAAGTGACATCACCAGGGGAGCGCAATGGCACTGTCCCCTTTTGGCACCCCTCAAATGCTGGTGCCCCGCTGCAGCACAGGGGCTGCTTACCGCCTAGCGCCGGCCCTGACTCTGCCCTTCAGCTCGTGTAGAAATGCCTGGCAGGCCAGGCAGACCGCTCAAAGTTCCTTCATATTGATATGCAGGTTCAACTTGTTGTCTTTCCAAAGGCCTTGGGTTTTGAGGTGGCCAAGATGAGCTCCCCACCCCAAGTCTGACACGTCCATGCCCAAGAACATCATTGGGGGGGCCTGAAACAGAAACCCTTGACACACATTTTGCTCGTGACACCACCAGTCCAGAGAATTCAGCACACCAATGGGGATTGTGACCATACCCTCGATGCTATCTTTTGCTCGCCGGTAGACCCACACCAGCCACATTTGCAGCAGACGCAATCTCAAGCGGGCATATCTCACCACATGGGTGCAAGCAGCCGTAGGCATGAGCGAATTGATGTGAACGGGAACCTCTGAAGGTCCTTCATAAGGGACCTGATATTCTCGAACTGAGAGCAAAGAGGGAAGTTCTTACTAGCCTCGAGTCCCACAGGGCACATATAAACTCTATCTTTTGAATCAGGATGAGGATGGACTTCTGAACATTGACAAGTAGATGAAGGTGTCGGAAGGTGTCCTGTATTATGCCTAAGTGGTGGGAGACCTCGTCCTTCGACTGGCTTCAAACCACCAGGTAGGGATATACCTGGATCTTCAAATGCCTGAGGCACACTGCAACGACTGCTAGGCACTTTGTGAAAACACGCAGGGCAGCTGCCAACCCGAAGGGCAAGACGGAAGACTGGAGATGCCTGCCGCCCACTATAAACCGCAGGGACCTTCTGTGTCTGGGAATTATTGAAATATGGAAATACACGTCCTGAAGATCGAGGGCAACGTACCAGTCCCCCAGATCCAGAGAAGGAATTATCAAAGAAAGGGAAACCATGCAAAAGTGTACCTTGTGCAGGTAACGGTTCAGGCCTCTGAGGTCAAGGATAGGGCGAAGACCTCCTTTCACCTTTGGACTCAAAAAGTAGCAGGAATAAAAGCCTTTCCCCCAGAGCGCTTGTGGAACCTCCTCTATGGTCCTTTCGTCCATTAAGGTCTGCACCTCCTGTTCCAAGAGGTAATCGTGAGAAGGGTACCTGGAGAGGGACAAAGAATGAGGAGGGCAGCAAGGGGGAAAAGAGGAGAATTGGAGGGAGTAGCCCTGTAACACCATGCACAACACCCATGTGTCGGAGGTAATCCGAGACCAAGCCAGATAAAACCTGGATAGTCTGTTGGCACAGCTCCAGAGATAATAGTACGTCATACTTGAGCGCACCTTCAAAAACCTTTCTTAGAGCTTGAAGACTGGTGAGAGCCTCCTTGGGAATGGGGAATGGGACAATAACTACTTTTTCAGCTGTTCTGGCTGTGCCAAGCATTATAATGTTGCGAGTGGTGGGAAGACCTGGGCACTGGAGCTGGTTTAAAGGGTCTTCTTTGGGGTGCCAGGGTGTGTAGCCCTAGAGACTTTAGCCAGGACCTTCCATCCTTCAGAGCCTGGAGCTTGGAGTCTGTCTGCTGTGAAACAACTCTAGGCCCTTGAAAGGAAGCACTTGGATGGTATTTTGCACCTCCGGGGGAAGGCCTGATGCTTGATGCCAGAAGCTATGGCGCATGGTGACACCGGAGGCCATGGCTCTAGCTGCCACATCCGCAGTGTCTAAGGCCGACTGCAACAGGGCTCTGGAAACTATCTTGCCCTCTTTGATGGAAGCTGACAACTCAGGCCTTGAACCCTGACCCAACTTTTCTGAAAATTTTTCCAACGAGGACCATGCATTAAAGGCATAGCGGCTAAGAATTGCCTGTTGGTTAGCAATGCGGAGTTGAAGCCCCCCCGTGGAGTAGATCTTCCAGCCAAACAAGTCTAACTTCTTCACATCTTGGACTTAGGGGATGGCCCCTGATGTCCCTGCTGCTCTCCCTCTTTGGTCACTGCTACAACAAGAGACCTCAGCACTGGACATGTGTAGAAATGTTCGTATCCTTCCAAAGGCACCAAGTACCTCTGCTCTACTTTTTTGGCTGTGGGAGGAACAGAGGCTGGGGTATGCCACATGGACTTCATGGTGTTCTGAATGGTCTTGATGAGTGGGAGGGCTACTCAAGAGAGGCCTTCCGCCACAAGAATGTCAACCATAGGGTCTGCCTCCTCTACTATCTCCTCCGCTGGCAGACCCAAGCCACGGGCAATGCTGCACAGGAGATCTTGGTGTGCTCTACTATCATCTGGGACAAGCTCATGCCTAGCCCCTGCAACCACCTCATCTGGAGGAGATGATGATGACTCCTCCAATGGATCTAAGGATTCAGCCCCAGGCTCTAGTTTGCCCCGATGGTCTATACTGTCTTGAGCTGTAGGAGCCTGAGATCTTACAGTGGACTCCATCTCTGACAGGTCTCCCGTCTCCGGGGGCTCACTAACCGTGTAGGAGGGCTGAGGGCGAGAACTTGCCACCAAGTGGGATCTGCTCATCTCGAGGCTTTGCTTCTGATGGAAGGCCCAAGGAGTCCAGAAAGGCCATTGTAAAGGAACAGGCCGCTGAGGCTGCCACTTCAGGGGAACGGAGTCATCTGTTTGCTCCTGGGCCTACTAGCTCTGGACACCGAGGAAGTCTCATTTGAGTTCAACACAGGGCCACTCTGAGGGGACCACAGTGGTGCAGTACTGGAGGATGCCCTGTGATGGTGCTGAAGGCTTCAGTCCCTGGACACTCCCAACAGCATGGGAGAAAGATGATGGCTCCTCCTTACTGGCGAACAGTATCCAGGTGCACCTGCCGACGCAACTATGGCGGATGGTACCGGGGATCAGGACCACGTCGGCACCGCTGATGATGTCCCAGGGTCCTTTGCTTGAACGTGCAAGGGAGACTGGAATCTCGGTGCTGGGGAGTGTGGTGAAGCTGGACACACCAGTGAGGGCTTGCCTCTCGACAGCCCTGAGCCCGGTGCCAGAGATGGAGCTGGGACAAGGCAGATGGCGCCGTCTGCTCAATGAGGTCATGTGCTGCCACAAATGCTTCGGGCGTCGACGGCAGCAGCATGTCCTCCCCCAAGATGTCTTGTGTCAGGGAGGGCATGGATATGTTCTGCCTGGGCTGGTCTCAATGGTACTGTTGGTTGCTGTGCCTCTGACTGTGACACCTTAGGGGTGCTCAATCTCATGGGTGAGCCCCCTTTGTCAGATTTTCTCTTCTGTTGCGGCACCAGGGAGAGGGAACAGTGCTGCCAATGATCTGACGGTACCTTGGAGGTGGAAGGAGGTGCCCCAGAACCCGCCGGTGCCACAGACTGGTGCCAAAGGTCACCTGACCATTCTTGGCACCCCTGTGAAGCCAGAGCAACACTGACCAATGGGGCTGCACTAGAACCCGCTCTGGAAGCCAGTCTAAGGGCTTCCTCCATCAGGAGAAGCCTCAGCCTTTGTTCCGTTTCCTTCTGAGTGCGCAGCTTGAAGCTTTTACAGATTTTGCACCTTTCTTTGAGGTGTGCCTCTCCCAAACACCTCAAGCAGGAGCGGTGCGGGTCATTGAGTGGCATAGGTTTCCGGCATGCTTCGCAAGTCTTGAAGCCCAGCATGCCCCAACGTGGAGGTGTGTGGCAAACCTAATAACTGCTAAAAACACGGGAACTCGACTCTACAACTAACAACGAGGGGACTGCCCTAAGGCAGCCAGGAACTCCAGCTACCGCCATGGCGGTAAGAAGGAACGGTGGAGGGGCGTGTCCGCTGTGCCTCATACAGAGCGCCGTGATGGCGCCACATCTGACCTACGGGTGCTCTAGGGGAACAAAAACTCCGGCTATCCCTGCACACGATGCACGTACACCTACAGTGGGATGGACAGGAGCAATCACTCGAAGACCACCGATGGTACCCACGGCAGAGAAAACATTGGGAGCACCGTTCCCTCTAAGCTGTGCGCATGTGCACATGCACACAGGTCATGAAACCTGGGCACACAACAAAAGAAAGCGTGCACCCAAAACTTCAATAGTGCTCACAAAGAAATATTTTTGCGCACCCAAAGAAATTGTCTATGCACACAGTCTACGGGCAATGAGAGGGACCACTAATTGGCAGCCACTGCTCTCTAACCTCCTTTCAAATCAAACCAGCGTGTGCACCTTTCCTAACCCCTGCTTTGAAGCTACAATCCAGAAGGCGCACAGGTGGGAACACAAACCAGCTGCAAAGCAGGGGCGGTGCGGATGCGGAGATGCTGGCGGATCCCACCCGTCTTTCCACAGCTGGGCTGCGGATCCACCTCGGTGCAGCCGCCCAGGGCTCGCTGCAGCGGCGCCGGAGCCGCAGACTCCGGGGCAAATCCGCCCTGCAGAGCCCGGGATCCGCAGCGACTCCGGAGCGTCGCGCGCCGCCTGCACCGCGCCCGGGCGCATCCGCAGCCAGAGCGCGCGGCGGCGGCTGCTGCAAGCTCCAATGCTGCAGCCTCCATGCACCGTTGCAATCCCCGGCTGCACAGGACGGGGCCTGGCGTCCTCCAGAAAGGACCAGGCGAGGAGGGGGAGGCGGAGGGCGGGGAGCCAGACGGCTTCCCCGGAGGATGGGGTGGGGAGCCCACGGCATTGGCTCACAAAACGCTGCTCCACCCTCCAGCAAGCGAGCTGGAGACCTTGATGGAGGGGGAGAAAGGCAATGTGCCCGCTCTGCCCTGGTTTTTGCAAGCTGCTGGTTGCGCTGCGGTGACTGGGAGCCCCCCCTGCACCCCGGTTTGAAGGCAGGCTGCTCCCCGCCTGGCTCCTTCCCTTCCATCATGGGCTCCAGGCTGAGCAGACAGAGCAGCCTGGAGGAGGACAGCGCCTCTGCAGAGGACTCATGCCCCAGGTTAGCTAGGAAAGAGCCGCCCAGGAGGGTGGAGAGTAACCGAGGGGACTTCCACTTCGCTTCCCTGATCCGCAACTCCGAGAAGCTGGCCGGGGTGCTGAGGAAAAACAACCCTGCGCCCTACGTGAGGAGGGTGGGATGGATCCGAGAGATCCAAGCGACCATCCGGGAGCACAAGAGGGAACAGGCGATCCACATTCTCACATTGCTCAGAAAGGTAAATGCCACGGAAAACAAAAAGAAATGGCAAGTGCATGGGAAAAGAAAGAAGCCGTTTGGTTAAGAAAAAGAGTCGGGAAACAAGGGCAAGAGATGGGCACGCAAAGCACTGCTACAGGGTGTGGAAAAGGGCATGCAAAACGCTGAAGGAAGCGTGCAAAAATAATGCGAGCTGGCAAGAGAGCAGGGCAAGAAACGACAGGCCAGAAAAAAGCACAAAAAGTGCAAACGAGCACGGAAGTAATGCAGAAAGTGCATTGAAAATTAAGCTGTGAAAAATGCATGCAATAATAGGATCTGGAAGGAAGCAAGGCAGTTTAAAAGCAGCTTAGAGGAAAAAGCAGCTTGCTAAAACAGCAGTGTGTCAATGCAAGCAGGTGAATGCAAAAATACAAAGAAAGGGATGCTAAAAAGCAACAAAGCAATTCCCCTCCAACAGGGCTGAGCAGGGAAGGGGTTAATCCTGGGGAAGTGCTGTTGTGAACTGGGTGTAACTGAATCCTAGGCAAGACAATAACCACTGGCCCTGCCAGGGAGAGAGGCATTAGAGAAGGGGGGAGAAGGAGATGGATTTTTGCTCATTTTGAAATGAATTTTCATATGGTGTCTTTTGCAGTGGGGTCTCAAGAGCTACCTCCTTGAATGGTGCCTGACACTACCCTTATTCGCAGAAAGGCAGCTTCTGCCTGGGAGCAAAATCCCTTTGTCTTTCCCCATTGCTGCAGTCGACCCCCCAACACTTTCCAAGTCCAGGATCAGTCTACGGCAGGGCCAGCCCAGCCATATAGGTGAACTAGGTGGTCGCCTAGGGCACCAGGCTTTAATGGGTGCCCAATTAGACAGAAGTGATTTTTTTTCACTATTGAAAAGCTATCTTGATATGTTTCTTATAAATGAAAGTATCGTACTCTGAGGGGGGTGCAAAAGTCATAGTTTGCCCAAGACACCAAAAACCCTTGGGTCAGCCCTCATCCACTGTGCTACAAGGTGAGGCTGGATTTGCCCCTTTCTGAAGCATGGTGGGGTGATTTGTTTTTCCACGGTCCTCCAGCGATTGCTCCCCAGGAGGGTGTGTTGAGAGGCTGGGCTTTTAGTGTTGCTTTAACAATGTGTGCAGATCTGGGTCAGCAGTCGCACTTTGGGTGTGGATGTAGCTAGAGGGAGGAAGCCTCTTTGCAGCCATACACTACCAGTGGCGAGGAGGATGGCTGGAGGTATTGCCCACTGAGAAGCAAGCCTGAGACCCCTGCAAGCTAGAAATTGAGGCATGCATCTTTGTCACTACAGTCTTACTAAGTTTGGTTGTTGGGGAGGGGGAAAGTTTACCCAAATTCCTTAGAAGAAGGGGGTGTGTGAGGGTTATATCCCCTGTGGTTACAGGCACATGACTGAATCTGTGCAGTTAGAACCAAAAATCCATGATCAAGACTCCCCCAGGCACAGACCTGGAAAGCTACTTAATAATCAAGACCATTTTATGCCATGGATTTAGCAGAGATGGTCGGTTCCCTTCCATAGATTAACCAAGTCCAGTGATTCTATCAAAACGGGCTACTAAGGAGCCAGAGTAGCTTACAAACAGATCCTGAATACAGACTATCGAGGATAACCTAGTTATGGAAGGAGAGGTAAGCGGGTTAGTGGATCACAGGCAGATTTGTCCTTGTCTATCTCCATTGAGTAAATAAGGAACAGCTCCATTTACTCTGATGTCCTGTCAGGCAGGCAGACAATGACACAGTGCTGGATGGATGTTCCAGTGAAGGCACAGCCACTTGCCCACCCAAAATTCAATTAACTTTGTAATGCCGGACCACAGGAGGACATTTCCCCCTGACACCAATGCACCTGCAACTTTGGAAGACAGAAAACCCTTCTAATTGCTTATCATAGCAGCTGTCAGTCTTATTCATATGATTTTCTGCTCCTCATTTGAAACATCCAACATAAGACTGATTAGAAAACTTGCTCAGAATTCTTTGGGCATACTCTGTCTGCCATATTTTTCAGCCCCTAAACTAATGCATCTCGGCCCTTTATGCACGCCAAGTTATTCAGAATTATCCTATAGCTATAAGGTCCATTGTGCATCAAATGAGGAGTTATTTCTTTTCATTACTTGCTCACACAAGTAACCTTACTCAAAGGGTTTCTCACAGAAGTAGCACTTTGATGAACATGAATATGCAGAATGGGATTCTAACATGGTGGCTTCTTAACTTCATTGTCTCTCCGTGCAGTAACATTTACGCTACCTCCTGCCTTCTTCCACATCCACACCCACTACATCAGTCATTGGGTGGCCACGAACATAATATTTTAGTTCCTTTCCTTTAAAGAGTACTCGTTCTTCAGGAAGCCCACTAGGGCGGGGGCAGTTAACGCTGATGGAGGCCTACGAGGACATGAGAGACGTCCTTACAAGAAGTGGTGGGATGGGGGAGGAGGAAGAGAGAACACCTTCCTTCTAAAATGTGACCATGTGACAAGAAGGGACCTCCGTAGGCTTTGCCAGAGGGCAGAATTAAAGTGCCCTTCCTGTGCTGCTCAGCATCTTTACCCAGACTGAAACATTTAAATCCCTCTCAGATCTGTGGTCTCCAGGAGGATCCTTAGATGCCAGCAGGGATTTTAATGCTGAGTCACTGGGTCTGACAGCTTTTTGCTGGCCCAGCTATATGGCTGCCAACAGTCCCTTATTAGATGGGACATCCCTTATTTCTTCATCTCTGAGTTGCCAAGTACTGCAAGAAGGAGCAAGAAATAGCCCTGGTGAAGGTAGGTGAGTACTGCTCATTAGCGATGATAATAACGCTGACAATAATACATTATGTTGGGAGGAGAATGGCACAGCCCCTTATTTTTTAAATACAACGTTGACAGCCTTATCCAGATCAGCCACATGCCTCCCTCCTCACCACTTCTGCACTGCATCTGAGAAGAACTAACTAACTTTTTGTCTGTTTTGCCTTCAACTCCCTTTTTCCCTCAATCCCCATCTCAAGCTTTCCAGCTCTTTGCATGGCAAGGCAGTAACCTGTTGTAAAAGATATAGGTTCATTCACACACCCCTGTGCTGTGTGAACACACAGAAATTGAACAGCGTAATTACCACGGCTGAGTCAGGTGGAGAGAATCCATCCAACACTTACATTAGACTATTTATTACGCTGTGTGTGTTGTAATTTCATTTAGTTTAATTGTTACTGTGCTGTTCAGTGGCTAAACAGACAGAGACATGGGACAGGAACAGCATAATTGCTTTCCGAGTTTGTGCTGGGTGGCAGATCTCAGTTGCCTGGCCAGCAATTCACTAAAGAGGGTCTTCAGCCATTTAGCTTGGGCTTTGCCCTTCCAACTGTTCCTCTCTTTCTGCCCTGAATGGGTGTGGAAACATCACCCTCCAAAGTTTTACCACATATATACAACCCTCAGCTCCTGTCTATCCCTGGATGTTCCACATTATACAGACAGTCTTACGTTAACAATAAAATTCATGCAAGAGCCACTGAGCGATCCACATGGGTGGAGCCTGGTGGCTGGTCAAAGGAGGTGAGATTCACTTATTCATTAAGGGATTCACCTTCATTTCAGACTGTACACTTGACCTACACAAGCACCAGTCCCTGTGCTGTGCTACAAGGAGATGGGGTGAAGGCTTATAGAGCCTCACAAGGGCTGGCGCTGGCCATATCGAAGGGGGCAGAACGACGGGGTGGCCGTGACCACCACCTCCGTGGCACTGAGTGGCAAAGATGAGCCACAGCAGAAAGAGCAGGGGCCTCCTTCTTTTTGTAGAGTAGTTGAGCTGCTGCTCCGACCTGCCTTCCCCCCCAGAGACCCATTCTTCTGCTGTGGCAGCATGTTTACCCCTTTCTGCCTCCAGTTCAGGCGTCTGACAGCTGTAGTCTAGGCCTGGATTTTACCTGGCAGTTTGGTATTTTCATCCTTTCAGTGCTGTGTGTAGAAAGGGGACTAGACGGTGCTTCCACTGGCTCTGTTAAAATACCACGGGACACCATACAACCAAGGCTTCGGGCGTCAGCACTAGGACAGCTCCATCAGCCGCTGCAAGCTGCCATTTTGAAAACCCAGAACAAGACACTCTGCTAGTTTCAATGCACACGACTCCACTGAAGTCAATAGAGTCACAGCCATCTACACCAGCTGAGGATTGGACCCAAGTGAACTACGCCGAGGGTCTGTCCAGCTATGCTTACAAGACTAGGACACCAAGATAGAAACGGGCCAAAGTCATAGCTCTGGGCCATCTGTTAATCACAAAGCCAACTCTGTAAAACAGCATATCCTGAGAAGTAGGGTAGAGGGGGAAGGATCAACCAACAAATACTCCTGGACTGAAATTTTATAGACTGTCAATTGGAAGCCAGTATTTACAGCTACACTATTTATAAGGCTCTCACCTAAGGGAGGTAGAATGCGAATGTAAATTTATCTTAACTGGAAGGTGCCAGATGATGTTGCTGAACCAGAGAGTTTAATTATTCTTGCCATGTTGCCAGCCCTGCTTCCTTTCCCAAAGTGGGCTTCATCTTTGTACTTCACATGGTGTTTAGGAGGATGAGAAAAGGACTAGTGAGCCTGTGCCAGCTTCTCCAAAGCGTTACGATCAAGCCAGGTGCTGGCATGTAGCCTGGATGTGGTGCTCGCCCCTACTGTAGTGTCCATATTGACATTCCTGTATGGCAGCTTATTCTTTTGTTGTTGACCCATAAATTACGTTTCTTGTGGTACATAGTCCCAAATGATCATCTGCTCACAGATTAGCTAATGGGCACTGAACTGCATCTCTAGCACATGTGATCTCTTCTACCACCCTTCATCAGATTTAGAGCCAGTGACTCTTCGGTATCCTGCTCTCTGCTTGGTGAGAGAGGGATGGGGTGGGGATAGTGGGTGTTGCTTTTTCCTCACACTGCTGTCTAGGGTCAAAGTAGAGTTCTCCAATGGCTCTGTCCCTGTGGAGGATGTGCATGCACACAGCTCCTTCCTTAAGTGCTGTGGATGCATCTTTCACTCAGCAATGTATTAGAAGACACAGAGTAGAAGGAACATACAGGACACCCGTTTGCTTGGTCATGTCTGATGGCAGCAATGTACTGACTGGACACATAACTTGTGTATTCCCCATGGCCACTGAATTGGTCCCAGCATAGCCCCTTCATCAGACTTTTATCCTTCCACCTTCTCCCCTTACTGCTGCCTGACATGCCTGCTCTCACTTCTGCTGAGTGTCTCTATTTCCTTGCCAGGTTTCCTTTCTTCTCAGTTTTGTCACCCTTCCTGGTGCATCACAGCATCTCTATGTTTCTTATATCAGAGTTTCCCCTCAGTTTCTATGAGGACTTCGCCTCCCCTCTTGCATAGAAAAGCCTCCCGAAGTTGGATCTTTGGAACTTCACATGACCATGATCCATTGTGCCTATCAGGAAACTTTTCATTTGCAAACACTTTCCTAGGGAATCCTAATGTTCATGGTTAGCTTTAGTCACCACTTTCCCTGAGCCTGCAGATGAGCAACCAGGATTTGCTGTCCTATGGCCTGTTCTTCTGTGGGCATCTGCTGGGAATGGAGGGACCTTCCTTGGTTAATAGAGTGAAACCTTCCAAGAAGTTCCTTAATGAGTCAGACAACGTCTAGTCTCACTAGGCCAACACAACACTGTCTGTTTTAGCCATCTGTCTATTCACCCACCCACTTAAAGAGCCTCCATCTCAATAGTGCCGATATCAAATACATTTCTGCACCATGAAGGCTTCTTCCATTACACAGTTTATTTTTCTGGGTCCCTAGCTTGGTTTATGGCTTTCACTCTATTTTTTCTTAAATTGTAGCATCTGTATGTTCGTAGGGTTCCCCTGAGTCTGTCTGTGTTCTCTCCTAGGACCTGGGGTTAGAAGGAACGTTCCTCAGTGAAGTCCTCTACAAGAATGCCACTTTCCTCAACTTGGTGGACCCCATCTCCCATGACCTGCTGATGAGCCTGGCTAGAGATCTGCAATGCCCCAAAAAGGTGAAGCCCACTAATATAATGGTCCTTTTGGGAGAAAAAGTTGACCCAGGAATGAATTGACAGGAATGACCCTGTTGAACTGACCAGTGCCACCCCATTCTCCACCAGGCTTGGCTGCTCTGGAACCAAGCAACCAACCTGCTCCCTTAGAGTGACATCATATACCTAATCCCATAGATTTACATAGAAGTCAGTTTAAAAAAAAAATCATACATAATTAGAGGGTGTGTGTTTAAGTGCAGACAAGTCAGGAAATTCCCTTCTGAAGCAATAGGAAGCTCCACCACAATTTGCGTGTATGTTTGCGTACAACTGGGCTAAAAAACTGCAGGTGCCATCTAGATAGATCCACCAGCGCTTGCAGCCCAACCCTCAGCTCACAAGTCCACTGCACACATTCATTAACGTGGTCTGGCCAAACAAAACAGCCAGCAAAGCCCAGAGTCTCTTGGATTCAGTTCTCCACTACTCTGAACAGCTGCACCAATGTAAAGCAGGTGTAATGGAGTAGACAGTCAAGCCCCCTTCACTCTGTCAGCAGGATATTTGGGATTTTGTTATTTAAAAGGGGCTGGGTGGAGTTAAATGACCACACATCAGATTGAACAATGTACTTGCATGGTGGGGTGTGAGATGCAAAGGTGTGGCTCTCCTGCTATAGCCCAGGAATCTCCCAAACACCTCTGCTCTGACAGTGATTAACTCTTCCTGTGAGTACATGCGGTCAGCCATTCAGATAAAATGCTGTTGTGTTCTGCTTCTGATAGACACCCTGCAAACCCTCTGCTTGCACAAGTCTTGTCGAAGTCAACCAGCTCTCCTTTGCAGGAGTGGGCTCTTTCTTGCAGCACATTCACATGGGCCAGGTTACCAAGTGAGCTCAGGGCCAGGTTTCCAAGGGCACAGCACCCACAATAGAGACTATGTTTTCAGAGAAGATCAACTCCCATGCAGGCAACTAAATCAGTGGTTAGCAGCCAGCTACTGAGGACGCTCAGGCAGATTTCCCCCGAGAGCCCAGTGTTTGCCATGTCGAACTCTTTTGAAAATCTGTCCTAGACTAAGGGAGCTGAGCTCTTTGGAAAGTGTGGCCGTTAGGGCCTCTTCCTGCAGGGCAAGGAGCTGCTGAACAGGAGTGGAGGCACCTGTCTCTTTGCAAAAATAGAGCCTTTAAATTGTTAAGGAAAGCCTCATCTCGTGGGCATGCAGGGGATGTTTGAGCTCCATGATAGTGGCTGGGAGGCAGGCCTTGCTGTACGCAGAGTGGGCAAAGATTGTGTTCTTCCTACCAAACCAAACCAAACCAGACATGTCAATTATCCAGGCCCAAAAAGGCATCTGAACCATTTCCTGCAAACCCTTACACAGGGCGTGATGTCCCTCCTTGTCAGTGGGGCACATGGAGTACGTAAGGCTGCTCAGGGCAGGATGGGTTAACTGTGGTAGACCATTAGCTCACAGGGACACTCCCACCCATTTAGCCAGCTTGCTTGCAGCCAGACTACTTTTGAGAGAACTTTAAACATCACGCATGGGCTGAGACAGCATGAAAAATATCCACCCATTTCTTTTGAGAGGTTATAAGCATCTAAAAAGAGGAGTGTGCCAGTGAAATTGCCCCCACAGCATAACTCCAGTGACCTTTGGGTTTATAGCTCTAAATTATTTTGTCTGGCTGCATCTTTGACTCATGAAGTACAATGGCTTCCAGGGAAGGGGATATTAGATGGTGTTACCATCATCTGATATCCTTTTGCTTGGCAGCTAGATTGCGCACTATATCAGAGGGGAGTGAGGAAGGGAGGGACAGAAGGACACACACCCTGAATATGTTGAGCACCTCAATTGCCCTTGAAGTCAGTGGAAGTCTATTCTATTCCACATGGACTTACTGAAGTTAAGCTAAGAGGCAGATGGGGCTCAGCACCTCGCAGGATCAGACCCCCAGGGATGTAAAGGGATAAATGATAGCGCTCAGCCATCCCCTTCATGTCTTTGTTTTCCACATGGATACCTGGCAGCCCCCAACTCTGACATTAGGCAAGACATAGGAAGGCTGCACACGAACTTCCAGTCTTTCATTTGAAATCAGGAGTCTGGTTCCAAAGACACGGAAGGAAGAGAAGGCAGAGTCCGTGCAGCCACATCCCAGCTGTAAGTTGTTGGAACGGCTGCACAGACTGCACTAGGTGATAAAACGAAAGCAGGTGAACACAAAGACTCAGCGACCAGCTTGGGGCCACGGAGCCCTGTATGTGACTGCTGAGGTCCAAAGCCCAGGCAGAGTGGGCTGCAGAGAAGCAAGCGGGAACATCCTAAACCTCAGGGATCAGGCCAGTCAGAGTGGTCTTCTGCCTGGAGGGCTGCAACAGAGCAGTGAGTGCAGGGAACCCCATCAGGCCAGCTGTTTGTTGTCCACGGCACTGTAAGCAACAGCAATAACCCACAACTGGTATTACACATCCCACGCGTCCCGAGGGAATTTGGATGCTTCCAATACTGTCTAGCAAGTTCAGTGCCCCGAACCAGATGTTCTAATCCAGGGCTTCCTGACATTTTTGAGTGAAACCCCCTAGTTTGCACTACATAAAACAGGTGCCGTTCTTCCCTGACCAGCCCACAGACGCACATAAACCTATACATACGGAGAACGATAACAAGTGACTCTTACCTGAGTAAAAAGCTAAGCCTTCCCTGGCACAGCTGTCACTGCACACCACAGGCAGCCCTGCCTCTTCCCAGATTGAGGCTAATGGAGGTGGCAGCCAGTGGTAGGCTGGGTGGGTTTGATTCAGGCTCTCACCACTGCAGGGCAGCTCTGCACCAAGGCCAGCTTGGGGCTGCAGGGAGGGAGGGTCCTGCTTCTCCGTTCCAGCCGGCAGAGAGCTCGGCTCACTAAATGGCAGAGGTGAGAAATCCACGTGCTGCAGAAGTCCAGACACGCCTAGCCCGTTTGTATCTTAGTCTTTTGAACTGACAGGTGCCACATCTGTCATAGCTCCCCCGCCTCAACTCCCCAGCAGTTATCTACAGTCCTGGCTCACAATGAGACAAACATAACACATTAGGGTCTTCCAAAGAGATTGCAGAAAATTGCCTTGTGCAAAGACAGTCAGGAGATGGAGGGAGAAAAATCATCTACCATTTTCCCCTCTCACCCAGCACTGATGTAGGTGGCCACTGCAAATGTCCTGCAGACCTCTGCATGGCACTCCAATGCACAAATTAGTCACAGCCAGGGCACCGGAGGGGGCTTCTGCGGGGTTACAATGTCGTTGCACACACAAGTCCTCCTGGGGGTTCACAGACCAGAACAGCGTCGTAACGAGGCGTTTTGGCGCCCCTTACAATGAGCAGCGCCTGGAGTGAGTGGTGCAGAACAGGCCCTTTGACAGAGCAGCTAAATGGAGCCCGGGTCCTGCCCCTGCCCTCCAGCAACGCCTGTGGTCTTTAGAGACAGCAAAATCAGGCAAGACCCTTGTTAGGAGGAGCTTAAGCCCAGATTTTTGAATTTGTGTGTGCACTTCTCTGCTGAGCATTGCAACACACAAGTAACTTCAGAGCCTGAGGGCTTGTCTACACATTCAGAGTGGCACTGCTTAGGGAAGGCACAGCCTATGCCGGCAGGAGAGATTTTCCCATCAGTGTAGCAGCCTAAGTACCCCACCACCCTGTGGGCAGTAGTTGTGTCAACAGGACGGGTCCTTTCACCAACCCAGTGCTGTCTGCTCCAGGGGTTAGGTAAGTAGAACTGCATCCCTCAGCAGTGTGGATTTTCTGCACCCTTGAGCCGTACAGTTATGCCAACATACATTGATAGCATAGGCCAAGCCATAGTCTCATACAGCCTAAGTCTCATTGACTTTCCAAGTGCCTGAATCACTTTTGAAAATGGGAATGAGCCAACTAAGTCACTTGGGCCTTTCAAACGCTGAGCAAAGAAACATCCAAATACCTTTACAAATGTGTCTTACAATTTAATTAACACTGAGTTCTACTCCCGCACATCCAGTACTCACAAAGATTGTAAAGTGATCCCTCCCCAGGGAGCTCTCTGCCTGTAGCAACTGACTATCTTGGGCAGTTCTCCCTGTACATTATTCTGAAAAGCCCTGGCTAAGCGCCCCTCCAGACGCACTCATCAAGTCTCAGAATGGTTCACCCAACTCAGTCACAAAGAGCTTTGTTTAAGATGCTGCTCAGGGGTGGCTTCTTATATAGAAGAAAAAAAAGTCAGGAAAT
This sequence comes from Podocnemis expansa, assembly GCA_007922195.1. Classification (NCBI taxonomy): domain Eukaryota; kingdom Metazoa; phylum Chordata; order Testudines; family Podocnemididae; genus Podocnemis; species Podocnemis expansa. Next base: position 18,602,589 of record ML682041.1, read on the forward strand.
ATTTCTCTTTGAAGTTTTTCATTTTTTTTACCCCATAGACAATCCAAAAACATACCTAGTGCCTTTTGGACACACAAACCCTGAAAAAAAGTTTCCTGTTTTTGACAACAGAAGAAAACAAAGTTTTTAATTTTTTGTCGTCAAAAATGGGAATGTTTTTGGCTTTTCTGTGAAGACTCTTCAAATTTTCCATAAACATGGAATTTTTCGGGTCTACTTCTCTTAGTTGAAAAAATAATTTTCCATCCACTAAGCCTGAACGTTGCCCCATTGCTCTGCTGCACAGTGGATATGTGCTGTGGATGAGTCCTGTTGATTGTTTGTTACAAGTGCAAAGGGATACGTTCCCATGGCACATTCAGTTATGTCACAGCTCTGTATGCTTTCTCAAGGGCTGGTGGAGCAGAAGACTATTTCTGTACGTAGATCTGCTTGCTGCCTTATGCGTGTTGATCATAAGCTGTTGCAGGGTTCTGCAAGTTTTAACTATATTGCGGACCAAGTAGTGGGTGCTGTTTTTCTGCTGTGAGTAATGCATGCTGCAGCATATTAGAGATGGGGACCCATCTAGGGCTGCAGTGAACTACACGACTAGGGGATGGGAGTTAACCTGCTAGAAAGCTTATAGCCTGAACTTCGTGTATGCCTTTGCAAACTTTCAGGTACAACGGTAAAAGTGGATGGGATGAGCCATTGATGTAGGGATGATACGGCAGAGGGGAACTGGTTGGACTCCGGAGCTGTTAATTCCAGATCTGACCTTTGGGGCTTTGGAGTAGCAGATATTTTCCATAATGTCAAGGGACTAGAAGGTTTCACATACAGAGCTGTATTTAGGTTACCAGGTTTCCCTGCAAGCCTAGGGGAAAATCCAACTACAACCCTAGACCAGTGCACCCCAGGGGTTAATATGTTAACACCCATGCCCATTCCACAGCTGAGGCTGGAGCAGGACCTCTCTCTCTCTCAGCGTGGTAAAACTGGATTACCCTCTCTAAGCAGGAACCCCCTTGCCAGGAGGCAACTCCCAGCCCTGCTCCCCCAGGCCAGCGTGCCCATGCTGTGAGGACTCCACTGCAAAGAGTTTACACTGGTTTTTTCCAGGTGGTCTCAAGCCTGGCCTCAGCAGCATCTTGGGGAGGAAACACAAGCCTTGCGTATGGATTTGGGGGCAGTGTGAGAGAATATTGATCCCCAGTTTTGGAGCTCCATCTTTCCCCTTTCCTTTGCTTCTCTCATTTACCTCTTGTGCTCTCACCCTGCTTCTCACTTCTTTTCTCCTGCCCATTACCTCACTTTCTATTGCCCAATCCACTGCCTCATCCTTACTTTTATCCCTGGCTCTTCATTCCACCTCTCTTTCAGGAATACGACCCCTGGAAGTCTGCAGACAGGATCTGCAGGCAGTTGATTTACCACTTGAGCCCTCACTCCAAGTGGCACCGGCATGGCGTGCCCCGCAGGAAGTCCCAAGCATGGTGAGTAGCTCAGCTGGACAAGGGAAGGGAAGGTTGGGAGGGGTCTGCTCAGACACAGCCAGCTAGGAGAAGCCACCATTCACCGCCTTGGTGATGTGCTCACCCCGCCTTGCCTGCACCCACAGGCAAGAGGAACACTACATTGAAAACACTTTAGTGGCCCCCTAATGCTTTACTTGGTTTTGACCCCTTAAAGATGACTCACCCAAATTATTCATGGCCAATCTATGACAACCTTGAAGGTTTGTTTGTTATTACTCCCTTATGGCCACTACGTCTCAAGTTTGGAGCCCCCCAGGTGAAGTCCATCCAATAACTGAATTCCTGCAATGTAGACAATGTTCCCCATGGGACAGGGGTTTCAAGGCTCGAAGGCTGTAACTTTGTATGAACCCAGTGTTGGTGGAAGGTGCAAGATGGTTAGCCCTGGAGACTTGGCATCCTCTGCTCAGGGACAGCCAGACTCAAGTTTCCATGTGCTTCACCTGCTTCTGATCTTAGTTACAGCAGCTTTACATCTGTGCAACTCCATTCATTTCAGTAGAGTCACTCCTCCTTCATGCTGTCTGCAAAGGAGTGACCACAGCAACCTGTTGGGACTGCCTCAAGGAGGCGTTCCTAATCCTATCTTCTAGTTCTCTGCTGAGACAGGATAACCAGTTAATGCCATTTTTGTTAGTGGGTTTTTGTGATCTCTCTCAGCATTTCTAAGGTGTCTGCTCCCAGTGGTATCTAAGCACTGATATCAAAGGGATGGATGTTTGATGTCCTGTGGACACTTATACTTGTGAAGGGAACTAATACCATCAAACTCCTTTCACACGGGCCCTCAAAAGCCAGCAGACAGCAACAGTTTCCAGTTACAGGTGTGCCAGGCTAGATTTAATTCAACAGCTTGAGAGTGAAAGGCTCCTACCTTAACAGTCTCCTTTAGGCTCCTGGTAATTTTTCTAACCTGATATGGTCTGACTTTAGACTGTAAAGAATCCACCACTTCCAGGCTCACCCTGTTGCCAGAGCTGGGGATGGTCCCCTACCATCAATCATCCATGCTGCTGGGGAAAAGATAGAAATAAATAAAGTAGACTAGGGTGGCTTAGCCACATAAGCATGATAGGAAGTGTCCTCAACATTAGTCAGAAGACAGACTAAGTTGACCTGTTTCAGAAAGGCCTTTCATTTTCCAAGGCTCAGAAACACTGATGCAAATAATGGAAGATAAAAAAATCCCCCTATGGAGCACTAAATGCCACATAATGGTTCCCCGCTGTAGTTTTAGGTGAAGAGCCAGAGTTAAGGAAGAAAAATTCCATTATTTTGGCATTTTTAGCCCCAAGCTGGTTTTAGCCTAATATTTAGTTTGCAGCAAAATGAGTGCTGGTGTATACTAAAAATTTGTATCTGCATAGCTGCCTCTCTTCTAGGTGTGGAAAAATCCACACCCCAGAGAGATGTAGCTCTGCCAGCTTGCAGTGTAGACAATCCTAGTTAGTTGGAAGAATTCTTCCATCAACCTACAACTATAGCCTCGTGGGAAAGTGGTTTACTACACTGATGGAGCGCCTCTCCTTGTCGCTGTAGCGAGGCTTCCACATGGAGATGGCAGGGCAGACTAGCTGGATTCCAATGCAACAGGAGACCCTTGGAGAGGTATCCGAAACCGGATACACCTACCTTGGTTCTGCTTCAGTGTGAAACTTCCCCTCAGCCCCAGGTCCATAGCAGAATAAAGCCGTTTCCTCATTGAGCTCCCATATCAGTACTTCTTTCGGCTCAGGTGGAATTCTACATGGATAATAACTGGGAAATACACCATCTCACATGGCATCACAGCTCAGGAAGAACAGAGAGCAGGGGCAGTAGATTACATAGAGACCTGCAGTTATATACAAGCTTGGTCTGAGGTTAGAGGAAAAAGAGCTATACACAGTGCTTGGAAGTCTCCCAAGATGCATGGTCACCTGGAGAACCCAAGCCCAAACACAACTTCAGGCCCTGACATTTTCCACAGCCTCCATTTGCAGTTGCAGCATTTCTGTGCTCAGTCATACAGAATAACAAGCAATGAGCCAACAGCTGGATAATTTATAGTGAAGGGTAATATACACAGGTCTGAAACAGGCAGCATTGTCTTGCAATCAGGTAAAGCTAAAAGGTATGAAGTGGGTGTAACTGGGCCAGCTGCCTCTTGTGTGCTCTTTGATGGCCTAGGGTCACTCTACAGGCAGCCTTCCTTAGTTTCCCCTTGGGTCAAACTTATTTGAATAGTCCAAAGAAAAAAGCATGGAGTAAAAGATGCCCCTCTTTGGAGACTGGGCTTATTAATACAAAATAAACTGAAAACTACTCAGACACCCAAGAAAAGGCCATTCACAAATGCATGCAACCCCTGTCTGGAGAGTTTTCCTCACTCTCTGCAGACTTCCCAGCTTCCTGAGCCTTAGCTCAGCTCTGTTCCCCTCATCACAGCAACATCCTGCTGCTGTTACACTGGAATCCCCCAATTCCTCTCAAGTGGAGCTTGTCCTGCAATTAGGGCTGGTTTAGCACCAGACTAAACCACTGACTGTCATGTACCCCTCCTCCAAAGAAAACCTGGCCCACCCCAGCTGCAGGGCAGGTTCCACTTAAGAGAATTTTTTTTCTTTTCTTCCCTAATTACTGAGGTCTTCACAGCTTGCCAGAATGTCTTCCAGTGGGCTCTTGCTCTCTCCAAGTCACGGATGGGCCATCTGCCAATCTCATCATACCATCCCCTCCGTAAACTTATGATGCTCCATCATGGAGCAAGTTAATGTTTTAGTCCCCACCTCTTCCCTTGGAAAGCTCAATCAGAACTTCATTCCTCTGATGGTTAAAAGGCCTTTATCTAATTTCAGGCCTATGCTTATTTATAAGTTTCTTCCCATTTGTTCCTGTGCCAACACTAGCCTTTAATTTAAATAACTCCGGTCCTCCCTTGTGTTTATCCCTCTGATTTATTTATTAACAGCACTCATATTTCCCCTCACTCTTCATTTGGTTAGGATAAACAAGCCAAGCTCCTTAAGTCTCATCTCATAAGGAAGGTTCTCTGTTCCTCTGATCATCCGCACAGCCCTTCTCTACACCTATTCTCGTTTGAATGCATCCTTCTCAAACAATGGAAGGCCAGAATTACACAGCATCCCAGATGAGGTCCCAGTTTGCACAGTGAAGATAAGACTTCCTTATCTCTACTGGAAATACCTTGCTTGATGTATCCTTGGGTTGCATTAGCCTTTTTCATGGATGCATCACTCTGGCAGCACATGGGCAATACCCTCTCTCTCCATATATCCCCAGCTTACAACAAAAGATCTTATTAGTCCTAAATATATGACCATGCACTTTGCTCTATTAAACGTCATCCCATTTCTGTTACTCTAGTTTGCAGGTCATCCGAATCTTCTTGTATGATATTCTGGTCCTCCTCCCTGTTTGCAAAATCTCCCATCTTTGTGTCATCTGTGTGCCTTGTTAGCACACTTCCTTGTGCCAAGGTCATTGATGAAAGTATTAAATCTGATCAGTCCCAAAACCAATCTCTGAGGAACTCCACTAGTTAACCTCTCTCCAGGCAGACAGGTTGCCTTTCAGTGTGAGCCCCCGCCCTTAACTCATTCCTTACCCACCTTTTCAGTCTCCTATTAATCCTTATCTTCTCTAATTTAAGTAATAGTTTCCCATCCAGCACAGTATTAAATACCTTACTATAATCTAGGCAGATTAGATTTACCACATTGCCTTTGTCTAGAAAATCACTGTTCTTCTCAAAGAGAGATCAGGTGGGTTTGGCATGATCAACCTTTTGCAGAACCGTATTGCATTTTATCCCAGTTACCATTTACCTTTACGTCTAACTACTTTCAAACTTTGTTCCAAGACCTGGCATGCGGTTGAGTCAAACTAATAGGCCTGTAGTTTGCTAGATCACTTCCCCCTTTTCTGAAATATAAGTACTATATTTGTAAGTCTCCAGCATGACCTGAGTTTACAGATTCATTAAAGTTTCTTGCTTATTGGGCTTGTCTTTTCACTGTAACAAGTTTTGCCGGGACTGCAGCCTCTCCTTTCCTTGCTGCCTCAGTGTCAGCCTGCTTCTCCCAAACACTCATACACAACGCTGCCATTCTGTGGCCATACCACATTTCAGTCACTTTTCCTGGCAACCAGCTGGCTTTCTTCCCTCCACTGTCACAGTAAGAGCTGCTGTGATCATCACCACCCCACATCTCCAGTAGCCAGGGCTGACACACTTCTGTGAACACCCAGACCGTTCCCCCTTTGAGTCTTCGTCTGTGGGGCTCCTCCTGCCCCACAGACCTTGGTATTTAAGGGGCAAGCTCTGTTAAAGTGCCCAGTCTTTCCATCTCCAAGGAGGACACTTTCTCCAGATCCCTTCCAGGCACCTGTGTTTTTCTTATTCATTCCCCTCCACCCTCCCATCCTACCCCCTTGGCGCTCTGCTGTGCCCGTTTTTCACACCAGAACCCCACCCCAATTCCTTCTCTCTCCCTGCCAGCTCCGCCTGGCCCCAAACGCTGCACCCGTACCTTCTGCTTCATGGCTGGCTGTTCCTTATGCTCCCACCACAGCCGAACTGCCTGCATCCATGGGCATCGTTAGCCAACAGACAAACGGCTTCCTCCATTCTCTTCTCCCAGGCCTTCAGTTTCTCCCCTGAATGGGGTGGGAGGCCGGCAGGATCAGCTGTAATCAGGCTGGCTGCCTCCCAGGCACCCCCTCACTGTGCTGGGTCACTTGAGAGACAGCTTACTTCAGTTCAGGGGCATCACTGTTGCCTTGCACAGGGTGGCACGTGCCCCGAGTGCCGGCACCAGTGCCCCGAATGGCTGGCTTGCCCCCATCTCTCCTGGCCCGTCCCTGGCTGGGTATCCAGGGCCGAGCTGGCCGCGGCAGTGCCTCCCTCTCCCAGCCTGGGATCTAAGCTGGGGCCCCTGCGGGTGTCACTGCCTTGCACAGCCCTGGCCGGGAATCAGGGGCCAGGCTGGTAGCAGCAGGAGTCTCCGGAGCCCCAACTCTGGATCGGGGCCAGAGGGTGGGGTCCAGGCCCTGGGTCTTTTCCCCAGGCAATGATGCCTCTGCTTCAGTTTTCCCTCTTGGCCTGCTCAAAGAAACTCCACTTCCGGTTTTGTCTTAGTCAAAAGAGACCTCTGCCTAGGGAGGGAGTCAGTTGATAGAAAATAAACCCTAGTGCACACCAAAATCCTTTCATGAGTCCTGATAACCCACGCTTTTTCTTCCTTCTCTCAGGCTTTCCAGCCTAGGGCCTTTGTGGTCTGCTTGGCCAGGGTCTCTCACAGGCGTTTCTGCATAGGGTTACCAGCTGGCAGGCAAAAGGAGGACATGGTCTCCTTTTTACCTTCACGCCCTCCGTCTGGCAGGCATTTTAAAAATACATGATTTTGTCTGGCTTTTTACTTAGAGGGGTTAAAGTACGCTGGAATGCTGCAGAACACCCTCTTTTTGGGGGCAGCGTTCCTGGGCCCCCTAACAGAAGACTATTACATTAATACTACATTTTCTCCACATGTCCTGCAATGTCCTCCTTTTTGTACTTCCCTGTCCTCCTTTCCATGTTTTGGCATCTGGTAACCTTATTCCTGCAAGACTTCCTTTGCCTGAACACTAAACAGTCATTTTTTACCATGGGTTTTTAAACCAGCATTGAAGCTGGAGGGAGCCTGAACTGCAGTCTGCGTTAGCTCCCGTGAGCTGGTGTCTGAGGTCGCTGTAGTCAAAAAGGACCCTGCCAGCAACCAGGAATCTCAGAAATCACCCCCCTTGATCCCCTGGGGCCTTGCTCCCCACTGCCTGGTCATATCTAGGGGTGCAGAGTGTGTGTCAAACCCTGTCTAGGGGGAAGGCTCCACTCCCTCCCTCTCGCTGGTCACATTTTCACCCCCTCTGCCCCACATGCAAAGCCGTGCAGAATCAACCACATTGAAATGTATTCCTTGTGGCATGAAGAAGTGTCAGCTTCTATTTAATCAAGTTCCCAGGCTGATTCCAGAGCAGCTAGGAAAGATCAGGGCAGGGAAGTCACATTCAAAGACCAAGCTCTCCTCTTGCCTTCCCAGTCCCCTGGCCTGTTTGGCTGCTGGTTGTCATGAAGCAGATGCAGAATCCCCTGTTCTCTTCTGAAATGCTATTTCCGCTTTCTGGCAGCATGTCAGATGGGCCTAGAAGATAATTAACAAACCCTGCCATGGAGGGAACTGGGAGCATCTGCCAGCCATTAATTACGTTTGGGCTGCTATGGAAATGTAGTTATGTGAGAGGGGAACGGCAAAGAAAAGGAGGCTGCAGCGTTCCAGTGAGGCCATGCACTAACTTTCATCTCCAGGAGAAAACCAATGGGTCAGAATCTAACCAGCTGCATGCAGTCTTGAGGGTCTCCAAACTGCCCAGCAAATCACACACTGAGCTACCTCGGAAATCGAAAGGTAATGGGCAGAATCCTATCCTAATCCATTCCTATCTAGACACATTTTAGCACAGCAAAGCTGGAACTGCTTAGCTCTCCTGAGTATGGATTGGACTTCCACCTCATAGGAACAGTGAGACATTTAGTCGTGCTATGTAATCTGCAGCTCTAAATCCCAACGAAGTCTTTATGCTAACACACAAACCTCCAAGGAGTTTCAGAGCCTTAAGACTCTAGACTTCACCTTCACTAAGGACCAAATCTTGCTGTCAGAAAAGTCAAAGCTCCCGCTGACTCCAATAGGAGCCCTGCACTGTGACACACTTGAACAATAAAGCACACTCCGCTGTTCCAACATGAGCTGTAGCAATGAGCCAAGATGCCACATGCCATGCAGTGTGTTTGCCAAGCCAGCTGCATAGTAAACAGAGAAACACAGAAATGGGGTGCTCAGTTCGGGCCAAAGGACTCCCAGCAGCAGCAGCAACCCGTACGACACTAGTGGAGATGTCCAGCCCATTCGTAAAGCCATACCTTGCTTACTTGCTTAATGAAGTTCCACAAGGCTAGCTGTGTTAGTCTAGTTCAGCAAAACAAATTTATTAGCCTTTAAAAGTGCCACCAGACTCCTTCTTTGTTTTGCTTGGTGAAGCAGTTAGAGAAATTGCTGAGTGGAAGGTCCCTGCCTCCCACTCCAGTGGGACATAGACGTTTGCTATGTATGATTTGACTGAGGGAATGGTTACAAGCGTGTGAGCCTGTGCCGTCTGCGCCAGCTAGGAGAGTAGCTGTGCTCTATAGCCATGACAGGTGAGCCTGCCTATTTCATGGTTAGCTAGGTTTGCTTGACTGAAATGTAACAGCTTAATTCTGCTTTCAGTGGCAAGACACTGGTATAAAGCTGGTCTGTGTGCAATCAGAAACAGGCCCTGTGTGCCAATGACTATTAGGCTTTGAGTACGTCAAGGATGTCAGGAACCACAGTGGGGAAAAAGGTGGTGGCATTCTTCCAGGCTCCACCCGCCCATAACATCAGTTTGAGTTGCAACACACGGCGGATAGCAAGATCTTTGTAACACAATTATCCCTCTGCTTTTTTCCATGCGTTAATCCACAGTGAAATAGTTTACAACACTGCCCACAGTCAAATTGTCATTGGTCTGCTTCAGAGTGTCAAAATGCTAAAAATGTGGTGGGATAGTTCGTAAGTCCCCAAATCCATTGTCTGGTTCATGCTCCCAGACCTCTAGACATCACTGGAACCATTTACCACAGCTTCACATTCAGAAGGTTTCTATTTGCTACTGTGTGCATTAGTGTCTTGGGGGTGTTGCTGTTGTTTATAATTGAAAGCTTAGATTCTGCAGCCCGGGCTTACAAAATCACACTGAGACAGCTCAGCTTAACCTCTCAAGAACGGGCCAGCTGCTCTAACTAAATTCACATGCCATCCTAGCAACATGTTTCTACATCCTGTCTTTATCACTCACACTGAGTGAGAGTAATATATTCGTCAGGGCTTTGTGTAACCCCAGCTTCACTTGGCTGCTAAATTGAAAGTTGTGGTAGGAACAGCAATAGATCATGACATTATTTTTCTCCCAGAGATTTGTGTCAGAGGATTCTGACTTTCTGAGAAGAGCGCTACGGAGGCAGCAGTTTGACAGCAATAGAATTGTCTCACATTATTAATTACAGTTATCAGAGCTTTCAAGGCTTGATTAATTTAACATCACAGAAGCACCCGCAGTCTGGATTGGGAGCAGTTTGGGGCTAGAACAGCCATCAATCTGTGTCGCTCTTTGAGAGGAGAGGTGCTGTGGCAGAAGAGGCCAGCACTGGGAGAGCAGAGGTGCTACAGCTCAGGAGCGAAGTATGCTGGCAGGACTTTGCAGGAACCCTGGCCTGAGGTGTATTTGCAGAGCCAAATGAGCGGGAGCCTGTGAACGTAAGAGAGAAGCTGCAAGTTAAAATTGAGCTGTCTTGGGAGAGCTGTACAAAGGAAGCTTGCATAGCCTCCACCTGCACAATTCCCAGCTCTGCCTGGTTCTAGTTGTATCTTGCTTTCATAACTGTGATGGACTAAGCTGCATCCATAAAGTAAGCAGACAACAAGGTGGAGTGGTGCAAGTCTATAAGAATTTGCATTTAGAGAATGGGTAATTGTGGACACACGGGTACTTGCCCGTACAGTTTCAGGCCCTGTTAGCATGCAAATGCATTTTTGCCGGAGTGGTTATTTGCTTTGGCATGTGCACAACTGTGCAGTGCATCAGAATTTGTAATGCAGCCTGACACATTCCTCTTGGTTATTGTACTTCTTCATGCTGAAGCCCTCTGCTAACCCAGCATTGGCTGGAGAATTGATTGTCCCTTCTGGACACAGCTCACTGTTTCTCTGTATCATTCTGCAGTGCCCAGACACTGCAATGTTAGAACCAGAGAGAGAAAGATATTCTTGAGAGGGTGCAGGAAAATAGCTCAAACGACTTTAATGCTTTGTTTTTTATTCCCAGAGCATCACTCAGTGCCCTTAATGACAGCTCTGGCAGCTGAGAATAGTTCTTAACACTGACACGGCGCCATGTGAATATTAACTAAGAGGTCCTCACCACTTGCAGCAGGGAAAAGAATTACATCGTCCCTGTTTTATAGGTAGGGAAACTGAGACAGAGAATTGAAGTGAGTTTTCCAAAGCCACCCAGCAGCAGCAGTGTCAGGATGGGAATACAGGCCTTCCTGACACCCAGCCCTGGGCTTATTGCTTCAGATACGCTGCAGCCATGGGCCAAGACATCAGCCAGACCAATGCAAGATGAGGCGGTGCAAAAAGGTAGCATTTGCTGCTGCAGGCCATGGTGAGGGCACACGCTAACTTACCTGTGAAAACTAACACTTGGGGTCCCTAGTGTCTCTCCCAAAATGCACTTAGCGAGTGGGTTGAGAGGGCATATGGCTGTTGGCAGGTCATGTACCTTATGCTCCTGCTGACAATCACCAGTCAAAGGCAAGTCCCAAAGATAGTCACAAGAACAGAGAGGGGGATGCTGGGGGGGGTGTAATAGGAAGGTCAGTTGCTAAGGGATGGGGAGCGGGGTGGCAAGGAGGCCATGCAGTCTGTTACTGACAATGGGAATCAGTCAGGGAATTGTCTCTTCAAAGCTCTTATGTGACAAGGATGCATTCTGCATCCTCGGCAGTGCATGTCGTCAGCCGTTTGGGGAGACTCGGCCAATGGGGGGAAGTGAATTGCTCTTGGCGACAGAGCAAAAGCTAGGAGGAGGAACATTCCTGGCTTTCAAGACCATGCCCCTCTCAGTGGCTGACAGGGAAAAGCCAGGGAGCGCCCCAAGGAAAAGATTCAGGGCACGGTCGTTGGCTACAGTACAGCCAAACCCCAGGCTGTGATGAGGGAGGGAGGGTATGGCAGAACTGTGTTGTTTGCGCTCCCCACTCCCATCCTGCTGCAGGGACCCGATTGCTCTCCACAGGGCCAGATAGAGCAGCAGGAAGGTAATTGTGCAAATGAGACTAGATGTTGGGCTGGAAATGGGGTCCAGAAGGGCCAACGATGTTTTCAGGGGGGCTAAATGCTACCTTTTCTCATGCTGTGATAGCAGGATGGGGAAATCAGTGCCAACAACAGAAGAAAACGTGCTTGGTGCAGCCCACAGGGATGCATTTGGGTTAGTTCTACTTCTTTTCATAAGGCTTTCTCATACCCTTTTGGTGCCTGGCCCTAGGCAGCTACAGACTACCCGCTGGGGCAGTGCCTGGGGACACAGGGACACAGCTCATGCTATCAAAGTGATCGAAAAGCCACAACCCTTCCCCTGAACCATACGGTGCAGCAGAGGAATTGTTCAAATGTGTCTTTGGTGGGGAGAGGAGCCGCCAAAACTGAGCTCCAGCTAATTCGCCAGTGGCAGGAGCTCCCGTTAGCAAAGGCGGGCTGTGTGCTGAGGGGAGGCAGAGGCACAGGAAAATATTGTGAAGTGTTTACACTGTGGATGCAGGGGACAAAAGCACAAAAGGCAAAAAGGGAGCAGACTGATAATTAGCCAGGGAGACAGGCAGGGCTGTCTTGCAGCTGGTGCCACTAGCAGCTAAAATCCCAGCTGGCAGGGGCTGTGCGGGGAACTGGGACTGACTCAGCAGGACAAAGGGATTGAGACACCCAAGCAACTGGTTGATTTCGAGGACAGCGTGTCAGCCCCCCAGCCTCCATCCAGCTGGAAGACCTCAGGAGGAATGGGCACAGCTCATGTTGCACAGCCCAAGGGAGTCAATGAAATCCAATCCAGACCCCCTCGGCAGAAACACTCATGTCCCCAGCACCAGGCTGGGGTGGGTTGTGGTTGAAACGCTGCGTGCTGGGACCTGCTTTCCACTTGCTCCTCTCAGTTTGCAGCACGCTGCAGCTTATGTAGAACTGGGTGAGCCCTAAACTTTTGGCAAACCACTAGTGTGGCCCTCAGACAGGCAAAGTCTTCATGCTCCGGTGCGAAAGAAACAAGCCCTTCTGACCCAAGGAGTTAGTGCTGCATGAGAAAAGCGAAGAAACTCTTGCTCTGTAAGCCTCACAGTGTGACAGTGCATCGGAGCCTCTGCAGCTTTGCACAGTTCGTTCCTGAGTGGAGCTGATGAGAGAGGAAAGTCAAGTGGAGGGGGAGTGGGTATCGGTGCTAATGGAAGTGGGTCGATAGACTCACAAGCCAGAGGAGGGAGAGGATGGCCAGGTCGCAGGACAGAATTCTGGTTACTCCTGGTGGACAAGACTCAGTTCTTGTTGGATGTTTGTTTCTTCTACAGCTGCAAAGTTTCCTGTATTAGTTAAGCACCAGCAGTTTCCATTAAGCCAGATAAGAGTGCTAACTGAGGCACTGTGCAGAGAGGCTGTTATCCAGGAGGGAGGCAGGGGGAATGCGGATGTGCAGAAGCCTCTCTGGTAATGTTGTTTCCACCAAGTCCTGCACCAGAGTCCCTTGATGCCCTGTAGCCAGCATGCCTTGCATGCTGCTTCGTCCCCTCTTGGCTGGTATGCCCCATTTTCCTGTCCAACAGGAAGGTAATATCCATTTCTGGGAGGATATTTACTGTTGGTCTTGTGGTTTCCCAGGTTTCAGGGCAGGTGCCTGGTGCAATGTGAGTTTCACACAGTGGTGCTGTGGGGGAGACATCTGGGAAACAGCTGACGAGCGAGCTCAGAAGCAGTCACCTTGTGGGGTGGGATAGCTGTAGATTCAGCGTTTGAGGCCAGAAGGGACCACGGTGATCATTTAGCTTGATGCCCCCTGGGTAACACAGGCCACAGACCTTCCCCCCCAACAATTCACAGAGCAGATCTCTTAGAAAAACATCCAGTCTTGATTTAAAAATCACCAGTGATGGAGAACCCACCGTGACCCTTTGTAAATTGTTCCATTGGTTAATTATTTCCTCTGTTAGAAATGCATACCTTATTTCTGTCTGAATTTGTCTGGCTTCAATTTCCAGCCCCTGGAATTTTGTGTTACAGCTTTTGCTGCTAGGCTGATGGAGCCCATTATTAAATATTTGTTTGCTCTGTAGATACTTATAAACTGTAACCACGTCACCCTTTGACCGTCTCTTTGTTATGCTCAATCAACTGAACTTCTTGACTTTCTCTCTACAAGGAATTTTTCTCCTCTGAACCCTCTCCAGTTTATCAGGGTCCTTCTTGAATTGTGGGGCCCAGAACTGGCCAGGCTCTTCCAGCAGTGGTCACACTGGGGCTGGAGGTGGCTTTGGAGCAGCAGCTCCCATTAATGGGAAAATATGAAGGACTTGCTCCCACTGATGCCGTGGCACAACTGCCCATGATTTCAGTGGGAGCAGGTTTGGGCCTCACTAGGAAGTCCCGTGGGGTGTCGTACCTTCCTAGGGAGTGGGAGTCAGGACAGAGAGGCCAGGAGAAGGGCCCCGAGTGATGGGCTGGGCTTTGCTGGTGTTCTGAATACGGTTGTGGGGGGGAGCCAGGCTGCCCACAATGGAGGAGAGATAGCTGATGGCACTGTGGCTTGGATGGTGCTTGTCAGACTTGCGGGGCTGCCACCATCACCCGCGCAGGCTGGTTTTTGGCACTAAAACAGAACGTGTTTCCCATTTCTCCTGCCCAAGGGGCTGATCTTTCTTGCCTTTGTCCCTTGCTCTCCGAGCGCAACTTCCCTCCACAAGATTTTGGGAGGCCCTGCCAGGGTTCTCTAACTCAGGCCTTGGCTGAGCGGAGGGATTGCTGGGCCAATGATGTGGCCAAAAGAGTGATTACTGCATAGTTCCTTCAGTCATTGCCCCCATGGGGTTGCTCCACATCCAGGGAAGGGTGCATGCCTTCGCACACAGCCAGCTGCAGAGATCACAAGCCTATGGCTCCATTTCTATATAATGGGGCAGATCCTCCACTGGTGTGAATGGGCACATTGACTTCAGAACAGGTACATCTGTCTTTGCCAGCAGAGGGTCTGGCCCCTACCATTTCCAAAGAGCCGTGCTGTGAATACAGACAGCGCAGTGATTGTGCAGCAATCCTGTCTCACAAAAAGCTTTCTGGGGTGGCAAGTTTTGCACCATTTTTGTTGCGAAATTAGGAGATGATAAATGGCCCATTTTTCTGTGAACAACCTGGAGTTTTTCACCTCTGCTGCACCAGGAGAGGAGAATTGAGGGATCATTCTGGCCCCTCTGATTGCAGCCGTAGCACTGCAGGCTTTGCTTCGCAAGAGACCAGCTGGCCAGTAATTCAGAGCTAAGTCTCCCCTCCTCCCCCCATTGCGTTACAGCAGGGATGTCGGGATTTTACTCTCCAGAATTATTGCAGGGAGGATGCGTTAGCAATGCTGGACCCAAGCCAGAACCAGCTGGTGTAAACAAGTTTCTTTCCTTTGTCTCTCAGGAGTGGGCAGGATTCCTTCAAGCAGGTGGGGAAGAGTCACCTGTGAGTGGGTCAGTCTTCTCCTCCCAGCCAAAAAGTTGCTGGCCTAGCACAGGGGGGAGACGCGAGTAGCCAAGCACCTGTTAAACAGCTGGGCATGGTGAGAGCTGCAGCTTCAGCAAATGTCTCTTGCTGCAGCTTCCATGAGCGTCTTTTAAAGCTAAAGAGACTCCAGCACAGAAAAAGAGAGGGGAGGGACTGATGTACTTGTGACACCGAGGAAACTCAGCCCCATTGTGAAAGTCACAGGTGGGCACTGAGGGCAAGAGGTTGAGAATCACTCAGGGGAAGAAACAGAAGAGCAGACAGAAGGTAAAGACAGAGGGAGGAAAGTGAAGGGAGTTCAGCCAGCAGCAGCCATGGATAGAGAATCAGATAATTTGCTTACTTGCAGCCTCTTCTGAGGCTTGGCTTGTTGCTGGGGAGAGAGACAGTCCCTGCTCGAGGCAGGGTGAGATACGTGACTTATTGCAGCAGTCTGCTGTGAGGGATCCACTGGGGGGACTGGATGGGAGGTCTGATGCACAGCTCTCTTTGCAAGAGGGCACAGGGAAGCTTGGTCCTTTCAAGCTTGTCCCATTTACAAATTAGGTAATATCATCATCATTAATTATACCCTCTTCTGCCATCATGTACCCCCTTCAACACCTCTGAAGTTAATGGAGTCACTCCTCATTTACATCAGAGAATGTCATGTTATCACTTCTGTCCAGCCCAACTTTTGGGAGGCTTCTGCTTATCCAACCCCATGAGCCCAAGAATCCTGTTCTTCCCAAGCGACTTAATATTCCACCACATCAGGGTGCCACTCCCTTCCTGCCTGGCCCAGGACCTGATGCTTTACTCCTATGTAGCTCAGCGTACGTGGCCATACCCTGCATTTGATGATCAGCTCCAGGCAAATAAGCAAATATTTGTATCTGCTGCCCAGAAAATGCCCAGCACTGCCAGGGGGTGGGGTGGCGTGGCGTGTGTAAGTACAGATTTTACACAACAGCCCCACCACCCAGCACATCTCCTACCTGGGAAGAGCATTTTCCTACCTCTGCCGGTATTGTATAGCATTTTCAGTGAGGGACTAAAGGTGAGCTGCAAAGCCAGGGTTATAAAAGCTCTCCTGCAAGCATTCAGAGACCGGGGGTAACCTAGGGAGCTGGCCCAACCCCAGTGTGGGGGATTCCTCACTGCCCATCTAAATTTCTACACTTAATTCAAGAGCAGATGCTTTCCTATAGGGGGCTGATGCAATTTATCATCTTGATTCTTTATAATTGCATACCCCATATAGTCATTTATCCCCTATGATGGGGTGTTAAATACCCCTGCTGGGAGAAGAGGGCAGAGAGCTGTGATTTGGTAACATCTGACATGCCTCCACATAGAAACAAGTGACTCCACAAGTCACCTCCAGACCATGGGGTATGTGTGTAACCTATAGAAATACAGACGCAGCCGGCCCACCTTCTGCACAACCCATGCAGTCGCACAGGCTGCAACCAAGGCCATACAAATATAGTTCGTTAGGCACTTTGGAGTCTTTCAGGCTTAGTGGCACCACCTGAATGTATGACATTATTTATTATTGAGCTAGCATAGCAGTTGTTTGACATTTCAGATCAGAGCTTTCCATACACAGCCTGCTCACTTGGAGAGAGATTGCCTAAGAAGCACACAGATAGTTAAAACTAGCTGGACAAGCAGCACCAGAACTAGGTATTTTGGCACAGAGAACAAGCAGCATGGAACATGCCCTCAGATCGAGCAATGAAATGTAGCCACTCGATACACACCCGGGGCAAAGCCCTGGTCGCCCTGGTCTAGTTACAGCCCTGCGGACAAGCACTAGTAAATGTAGAGTAGGGACTCCTCATTGCCAGAGAAATGGATGGGGTAGCCTGGCAGGAATTTTTCAGCTCACGTTTCTATGATGCAGCCCTGCAGCTAGGGTTGGTGAAGAGGATGTGCATGAGAATAAGATGTTTAGTGAAGATCCAGAGGGGTAGCTGTGTTAGTCTAATTCAGTAAAAACAAACAAGGAGTTTTGTGGCACTTAAAGACTAACAAATTTATTTAGTGCATGAGCTTTCATGGGAGAAAATCCCACTTCGTCAGATGCTTTGAAGATGAGGGCAGTTACAGAATGGGGGGAAACTAAATGCAGGGACATTTAAGTCATGGGAACAAGTCACACTGTAACAGCAACTATTTTGATTTGTTGTTACAGTGTGACCTGTTCCCATGACTTACCCTTCCCTGCATTTATTTTCCCCCCATTCTGTAATTTCCCTCATCTTCAAAGCATCTGACAAAATGGGATTTTCTCCCACAAAAGCTCACGCAGTAAATAAATGTGTTAGTCTTTAAGTGCCACAGAACTCGTTGTGTGTTTTACATCTAGTAAAGGAATGCTCTGCCCAAGGAAATGTTACCAGGTGCCATTTCCGGGTTCCTAACAAGCTCCCTCCTCTCTGCATCCAGATTTCTAATGAGCTTCCTCTTCTCTCCCATTAGCCTGAAGACTAGCCTGCAGAAGAAGCTGAGCCAAGACTCCATGGATTTATCAGGGATTCCCCTGACCATGCGGGATGTCCACCGTATGGCCTATTACCTACAGAATAATGGGGACCACCTCACCACGGTGGACCTGAGCTTTACGGAGCTGAATGATGACATGGTGCGCCTATTACTGCCCTTCTTCTGCGCGCTTCCCAAACTCACTCATCTCTCCCTCAATGGCAACCGGCTGACCAGAGCCACCACAAAGGAGCTGACCGACACTATGAAGGACACGAACAAGTTCCCGTGCTTGGCCTGGGTTGACCTCGGCAACAACGTGGACATCTCCTCCCTGCCTCAGCCCTTGCTGGTGGGCCTGCGCAAACGCCTCAGCCAGCAGACCACACTGCCAACCATCTACGAATCCCTCGACTGCGATACCGAGCTGTCCAGCGGACATGAGGATAACCACCAGGAGGAGGAGGAGGGGAGTGCAGAAGGCACTGAGCTTGGAGCTGAAGATAAGGACACCCTGTGTGACTTCCCCCAGCAGTGCTGTGAAAGGTGATTTGGTGGCAGGCCTTCGCTGTCGGACTGAAGCTGCGGCAAGAAGAGCTCGGAGTGCAAACACAACGCAGAAAGCCAGCTTCACCGGCTTCCTTTGGCGCTTCTCTCAACGTTACTGACATCCCAGACTTGCCGTGTTCAGTGAAAGCCTGCCTCCCTCTTCCCCACTGCCAAACCCATCACCCCCATTCCAAACAGGACGCAGATACTCACAGCAAACCTGGCCTCAGAGCAGGATCTCATGGGACGATGAGAGCTCAGCTGTAGGATTTGGCATAGTCCCCAGAGACTACTGAGGGAAGGAAGGGGACCTAAAGAAAAAACATCACCCCCTCCCAAGTGATTTCCTTTCTTCCTTTTCCTGTAATTGTTGGGGACTGAGGCTTTTAAGTTGTGGGATTGGAGCTGCCCCAGGACAGAGGTGCTGTCCAGCTTTGTTGAGTGCATCAGATACTGGTGTCAGAGCCCAGCACAGCGTGTCTCCCCTGTGAGCCTGGCTCAGTTTCTGTTCGTTATGTGATCTGTATTAACGTCCAAACAAAAGGAATTGCAATCAGAGGCCCTACAGAGTGTGCAGGCTGAGGGAGGACACGTGACTTAGAACTGTAGTGTCAGCATATTTAGGGGAGGGTGTGTGTGCGCATTGCTGGAAGTTGGGGGGGGCGTTGTTGATCTTGTGGGAGGGGTAACTGGGGCACGGAATAGCCATTCCTTGTTGATTAACAGAATCGGTTTTACAAACTGTGCTTTTGTACAAATGCAAACCAAAAGACGGGGGCAGGAGGGAGATGTTCTCCGAAGAGTCCATTACTGTGGAAGCTACGGGGTGAGATGTGGAAATGCAACTGGGCACGTCCCAAACTGCAGCAGAACTTTGGGTTGCTCCTTGACAGATTGGCCCTGCATCCAATCACCTGTAGCCAGGGTTTCCTAATAGTATAGACATGATGAGAAGAGCCAAGTCACCATTTGTAACACCGTGCAGGAAACCAACCAGCGATGCAAGATTTCCAGTGTTTTCCACATTGCCCATGCTCTATGTGAACACAATAAATGGTTTTCTTGGACATGAAAATAAAGCACTAACGCCAGGTGTGAGCATCTGGATTATTTTTTCTCCTCACTAGCATGCAGCCCAGAAGAGGCCCTGGTGAGCAATGCTTCTTATGTGAACTGCAGGCACTGCAGTTCTTCCAGCACAGGGGTCTCAAACACATGGCCCATGGGCCACATGCAGCCCCTAAAGCTATTTCCTGTGGCCCACAACAGCACTATTGTTACCAATATTTGCAATATCATTGTATGAAAAGGTTTCAGTGGTGTGGCCCATGGGCTAACATATTGGTCCTCATGCAGCCCTCTACTAGTCCTCATGTGGCCCTTGTGGTGATTTGAGTTTGAGACTCCTATCCCAGTGGTTCCCAACATTTTCTCTGCCATGGCACATCTTGCTAACTTTAATCAATTTGAGGCACACCACCATTTAGTTTCCAAATGACCTCATGAATATTCATAAGCCAGTTATCCAATCCTGAGCTCTTTGAGTAGTTCTTCAAGAAATTTTATGGCACACTTGCTCAGACCTGCCGGCACGCCTGTGTGCCACGGCACACTGGTTGGGAAACACTGCCCTATCCTAGCAGAATGCAGCACCTATGTTCATACTATAGGAGAACCCAGATGCCCTGATCAAGACCAAGGCCCTGTTGTGCAAGACGCTGAGCTAAGATGGAGGTACGAACATGGACTATCCTCAGCTGATCAGTCAAGTAGTGCTACCTTTCTCTGGAGCTGCCCACACTAGTCCCACTTCAGAAACTTCAGCCTCTCTCCCCTAGATTCTGATAAGGCAGCTCATCTCATGCAATTAATAATGATACTTTCAACTTTCTCTAGTTCCATCTCCATGGGGATGTCACCATGCTTTGGAAACCTTCATTAATAAAACCTGCTCATGACCCTGCATATGCAATAATCAGGTTGCCCGGATGAGGGCTTAAAAGGGGGGCATAATACTTACCCTCCAGAAACGTAACTAGCGTTTCTTGATCCTACATTTTGTACCGATATGTGCTTAAAGCAGCCAACTTGGGAGTCTTTTAGAGGCTGTTGCTACCAGGATGTTTGGTTGCCTGTGTGACCATGCATCCTGAACTGGTGGGACAGTTCCCCTTTGAAGTCCTGTCCTAGACATCCCTCTGAAGCGTCTGCCATGGGATGATGTCAGATGCTGGGCTCGATGGCCCCTTGGTCTGTCTTAGGGCCTGGAGGCAGCCAGAATTGTGGCGTGTGCACACATACATGGTGTGGGAGTCTGAGTATACCAAGGGCCTTACTCACTGCATCAGGGGCCCAGCAAAGTGGAGTAAGAGTAGCTTGTGTGCACACTGACTGGGCTGCTTCTACGCATGCACTCACCACTGCGCCGAAGGCTCCCTGCCTAATTCAGTGCTCAGAAGCCACACTACCACCGTCCCCACAGTAGTGCCTCTGGGCACCTCCCTTCTAATGTGACCAGCTCTTCCAAAAGCCACCCTGCCAGTGGACCAAATCAAACTGAGCTTTTTAGGGCATCTGCAAGGCAACACAAATCCTTGCTTGTACTTTAGCTAGTTTGGGCCAATTAGCAAAGTTGCAGTGCTTGCTAGATTAAAGCCAGCTCTGCTGCTTACTGCAGTTGCAGTCACACCCTGGTGACCGCAGCACAGAGCGACCCTTAGACAGAAACAAGTGGATTTACGGAGAATGGGGGATGCTTTGCAAATCACTAAGCATTGCAACCTTCTCTGCTGTGCTGCAGGGCACATCCCAGCTAGGAGTGCAGCAGCAAAAGAACAACTCACTGCTGCAGCCCTTAGGACTGGCTTTCTCACTGCTCATTTTCAAGCCGCAAGTCGCATGGAAGGGTATGTTTCTTTTAACACACATCTCTCCACAGCAGAAATATTTGCCTTTCCAAAGTACCTTTCATCAGAGAAGTGTTTAGCTGGCAGGTCTAACACTCCTAGATACTTTGCACTTCAGTCTGGATAGATTTACCTGAGCCAGGTCAGAGCTATGGTCACTCACAGCACTGCACTCTGTGACTCAGTCACAGAAACTGGGCCTCTCTTCCACTTCTGGGTCAGCCAGCATACAGACAACAGCAAAAAGAGGCAGCCCTATCAGCTTCTCAAGGGAGGCACAGAGGCCAGTAAAGACAAAGGACTAAATCTTCACAGTGAGGTGGCTTCAACAGAAGCCGCCCACAGACGCTTCAGGAGGATGTAGCCCAAACTAACCTTTCCCAGAGTGATTCCCCGGAAACTGCTCAAACAGTCTTCCTCTGTGCAGGCTGCCTTATTTTCCCCAACCCATCCACTGACACACACCGTGCAACATCACAGTGCTAACCTTTGCTTCTTTAGCCCCTTTTCTGGGCCCACAAAAGGAAGGACGTCGGTCAGACATAAACAGTTCCCTGCTCTCTTGCTCTACATCCATACACAGCTAACTCTGTCTACCCCAAAGTAACACTGCCTTCCTGGCTACTCATCAGGCTTGGTCATTTGAGGGCTAATTAGTTTAAGGCTCCAGTCTCTCCTGATTTGCTAATTAGTGAGGGGAGGGAATGATCTGGCTGTTAAATCTCAACACTGTCACATGATACACTGGTCCTTTGGCAAGCAGCTTCCCCAGAGCACAGTGGGTCAATACCCGCAGGCTATTTTGCAAGAGTCACCATATCCACTGACACCAGCAGGGCCCCTCTGGATTTACAGAGCTGCAGCCAAGAGCAGAGCTGAACGTACTCATTTTCAGGCTAAGCACGAAGATCACGAGAGGAGAGGACAGAGAGTGCCCCTCAAAAAGCAGCTGCTGTACAGGGAGTGGCAGTTTTCAGTGGTGCTAGCACCCTTAGCTGCTACTGTTTTGTTACTGCTCATGGCTGCTTCTGCTCTGTGTCTTTAAGCAACCCTGCCTATTTTACTAAAAATCCCTAAAATTCTTCTCCCGGGGCTGCTTGGCCCCCTTTCAGATCACTGAAATGAGGCATAAACACCACCCCATCTGCGCTCAGAAGCTGGCTTCCCACCCCCGCTTCTTTTAACGGCAGGTCGCAGCAGCACCAGCAGCATCAGACTGGAGCCAGCTATTTCCTACTGCAATGGATTTCAGCCTTTTGTGAGTTGTGACACACTTGGCAGCGTACTGAGACTCTACAGGACACACTAGCTCAATCCCTCCAGGCCAATTCCAGCCATCTTCTTGGTTCTCCATGATGCACTTATTGCTGTGTGGTGTGTGTGCTGACACACTGGATGAGAAAAAACAGTCTTACTCTACAGCAAATCTTCATGCCTGACCTGTGCTAGGGGCTGAGGGAGACGTGACCAGCTGCAGTGAGAAAGCAGGGCTTGCTTCTGCAATGCTGAGGAGTAGAGTCTCCCTTGCAGGGTAACATCAAGCAGCCGGTGGAGTGCTCTGGCACACCAGGAGACTAATCTCCATGAACTGTAGCATGGAGGAGCAGCAAAAAGCCAGGAAAAGTCTAGTGCTAGGAAAGAGTGAGCACAGCTTAGGAAACAGGCACCGAAGAGATAAAACTGCAACTTGGCTTGCTTTCAGGCTCAGGCTGGTTCTTTGTCGATCCAATCAGCTTGCCCATCTTTGCTGAGCTGAGCAGGAGAATTGCCATAGATCTGGGCCCATTTCCAGGTTAGAAAGCTGTAGGTGTTCTCACATTGTCTAGCCTGTCAGATCTTTGGCATAGGCGCATGATACTCACACCTATGGCTCTGTAGAAATAATTACCAAGAGGGAAGAATGCAGAGAGCAGTTGGAAGCACCAGTTTGCATGATTTATTTGTTTACCATGTACTTCAGAATGGAACCTACCAGGTATTTCTTCTACCTTGAAAAGGGTTATTTATTTAAATTCATTCTTCCTAGTGAGCAGGTGGGAGGAATGTTTTTCTCCACTGGGCAGAGATGCAAGGTTGTTATTGTAGGGTTGCTTCTAAAGGCACCACTTTTATTTCCATTTGTTGCTTGGTATAGTAAACAAGAGAGAAATAAACATTGGTTTTGGATGCCACCTTGCTCCAGTGAATCACACAAAGTCAAAGGAGGAAGTGTTAATTCCAGTTTGAGTCTCCAGGCCTTGATTGCATTTAGTCACTGCAACACGCTGGTGGCAGCTAGTTGGGAATCAGGCAATGTGAGCTCAGTCTAGGCAGTAAGGGATGATTAACAGACAAACCGAATGAGTTTTTCACTTAGATGAACTCAAATATTTGCTCCTTGGCAAAGAACTGATAGGTCTCATGCTGCATGGAGCTAGGTAGCAATTAAAAATACAGTCTGTGCACCATTCGCTAGGGCCAGCTCTTTAGAAAATCAGGAAGGCATCAAACATCTTGACTGAAGTGTGACTCATTCAGGGATATTTTAGTGAACTCAGAAAGGGAAACTTGCAACAGGAAAGATGTGGTAGGTGGTAGGAAAACTTGCCCATTATAAGGATAGTTCAACACTTGACCAGGTTACCAAGGAAGGTCATGGGAACCCCACCATTTGAAGGCTTTTAAGAACAGGTCAAACAACTGTCAGGGATGGTCCAGGTATACTTGGCCCTGCCCCATCACAGTCTGGACCACCTCCTCTCTACAAGACTTTTCTATCCATACAGTTCCAAGAACCTGTTCAACATGATGAGATCTTGGTCCCAGTTAGCCAAATCCTCACTAGACACTATGGCACTGTGTGCAAGTGATACCCAGCTTTTGCACACGTGGGACGTTGCTGCAGAAAAAGCACATTGGCCCATGGATGGGGAAGAGGCCTGTGGCTGTAATCCGAGCAGCCGTGTCTCTGTGTAGGCAACATTGGTCCTTCCTGCCCCTTTCTAATGCTTTGTCCACTCTTAGTTTCAGGGTCCAGGTGTGAACTAACTAAGAGGTGTGGACACCCGGTGATGGGAGGCAGATGAGTCCCTAAATAGAGAGAAACAATATGGGCAAAGTTATGGCTGGCATAACCCCACTGTACTCTACGAAGTCGCACAAAGATGGAAGAGAAAAGCCAACTTCATTCCCCTTTCTGTTCCAACAGATCTCTTCCTGGCAGACATATAGGGTTAGCTGTCCCCCACCTCCTTGTTGTACATGATTGTTCTTGAACCCCACCTTTCATAGAGGCCAGCACCCCTTGGCTGCTGCATGGATGTCCCATTGCTTTGGAAAGAACTCTAGGTCTACACGTCACAGTCCCCTCCATGGTAGGAAGGGGAGTGAGTCCCTTTGTACTACACTAGTTGCCTCCTTTTTTGTGCATTGCAGTGGTTGGAAATCCAACTGTTAAGACTTCACAGAGGACACTGACGCACACGAGGCCTAGAGAGGGGAGGGTATTACAGGAGTGGAGGAGAGCACATCTGAGCACTTAGTACAGATCTCAGCTGCAGTGCCGCACTAAGGTCCTTTTAAGCCCTAGGCACTTCTGTTTTGTAGGCTCTTTGGTGGATGCATTATCTTATTGAGAGGGAGATTGCATATTCTCTATTGAGAATGTGAAAAACATCATTTGAAGATGTTATTGCTGATTTAGCAATAGAAAAATTGCAAAGTTCACATCGTGTTAATTTCTTTCACGTTATGAAAAAAATGATTAACATGATTCTGCGCCTTTGCATATGCACTGTGCCTATCCTTGCACTCTCTCTATTCAAGAAAAGATCTTTGTTACAGTTTTTATCATACAAATAAAAAAACATGGTCAAAAAAATTTTCAGAGGCCCTAGGCTGTGCTTACTGTGTCTATTCAACAATACAGCCTCCCCCTGAAGCCAGATGGACCTATCACCCCTACCAAAGCACATCCCTTTTCTAGGTGGCTTCTAGGCCAGTGGTTCCCAAAATTTTCTCTGCTGTGGCACTCCTTGCTACCTTTAATTAATTTGAGGCACACCACAATATAGTTCCTAAATGAACTCATGAATATTCATGAGCCAATCCAGAGCTCTTTGAGTAGTTTTTCAAAAAATTTTGTGGCACACCTGCTCAGACTTGATGGCACACTGGTTGGGAAACACTGTTCTAGGCTAAGCTGTCTTAGACTTGCTGCATCATGTGCTCCTTCTGTCCCTGTCCTGCCTAGGTAGGCTGTACTCTCTTTGGAGCAGGGACCCTTATGCCATACGCTTCTGTAACACCTAGATTAGCACAACAGGACTCTGGTCTCAGGTGGGGTCTCTAGGCTCTGCCATAATACAAATAAAAGGAATCAGTACATGGCCCTCATCACTAGCAATGTACAGTTCATAGACTACAAACAAGGAATCCTGTGGCACTTAAAAGACAAACTTATTTACTGCATGAGCTTTAATGGGAGAAAATCCCACTTCGTCAGACACTTGAAGATGGGGAACTTACAGAATAGGAGGAAATAAATGCAGGAAAGTGTAAATCATAGGATCAAGTCACATTGTAACAGCAAATCAAAGCAGTTGTAAAGATTCAAACAGTGGGGAACAGCATATAGTGGAAGATGAGGTCAAATCACCTGTTGTAATGAGAGAAAAATCCAAAGTCCCTATTAAGCCCTAAAGCAATGCAGTCATATTTGCAAATAAATTCAAGTTCTGCAGGTTCACTTCAAAACCTTGATCTGGTATTCATTTGTCTTAGCACCGCAATTAGTAAATTGTCAATGGAGCTACCAGGAAGATTGAAATGCTGACCCACTGGTTTTAGATTGTTGATTTCAGATGTCAGATTTGTGTTTGTGTGTAACAGATTATAGTATTTTTTGCAATGTTGCTACCACTAAAGGACAAAACATGGTCAATTGTGAAACTGGATGAGGGATCCAAAGCCTTCCTGTGATTATAAAACACCTTCCTCCACAGGCCAAACACAAAAGAACAGAAATTCAACAACACACTGAATCCTAACTGACTGGCCAAGATGCACCAGATCAATGCCTCATTCCAACCTCCCGTCCTATGCATTTCACCAGGCCCAGAAGAGGCTTTACTCAGATAGTGCTTCAGTGTTTCAATTCCCATTGACTTTGCTGATTTGCCTGAAGGAGGATTTGGCCTCTCAGACTTTTTTAAAACCTACATTACACCCTTTCTGTGTTCAGAATCTGTCAGCTGATGCCAGCAGCATGTTAGCACTGTCAAAGGAGGAAACATGAGCAGTTACAGTGATGTAGCCACTATCCAGAGCTGCCCTAGTGAAGTCATAGAACTCAGTGTCTCCCTCCAAGACCCAGAGAAGCTGGTCCACAGCATTTCTGCCCAGAAGCAAAGCTCTGGTCTCACTCTATCGCTGCTGCCTGCTTCTCTCTGAGACTAGTACATGATGTACACGCCTCCTTCGAAACCCACTACCAGGCTTGCAGGCCTGGGATTGCTGCAGCTAGTTCAGGGAGGCCCTTGCATTAACTCCGCGGCACTTGCAAGCTGGCCCCAGCTCCTGTCATAGCAGCATACAGTCCAAGAAAGCAAGGCTGTGTTAACAGACACCACTAGGAGCCCCATTGCAAGTCAATTAGAAACCCTCTCTTTCCCTGGGATATCAGGCTCAAATGTAAACCTGTGTGCTTTGGGCAGTGCATTCGTCTCTGGAGGGAGAAGGGAGGGCTGTGTACACAGCTCACTCATCCCTGGAAGCAGAGCCATGGAGGTTATTTACTCAGTCCGTGAAAGACGTATTTTGTATCACTGAACAGCAACCCCTGCAGCCAATTAAGGAGCAAATCAAATCAAATCAAATCAAAATCATAGGGCTGGAAGGGACCTCGTGAGATGAGCGAGTCCAACCCCCTGGGAACTGAACCCAGGCAGAAGTGCTAGCTATTTGCAGGGCCCAGTTAAGTTCTGATTGAGTGGGAAAGGAGACTTGCCCAAACCACCTTGCTGGAAAGCCAGTGACTGCACTGTGAGGTCTAAAGAGAAGCTGGTCAGGAAGATTTCTCAGGGGTCCACCACATTCAGAAGCAACAGTAAAGGCTCCAAAATCCAGAAGCCCCCTTACCCTTAAATCTCTGCATTATCAAAGTAGTATGTCCCCCTCCCATTTTACACATCCTGTCTTCTACGTTAGATCAATGCTTCTCATTTTGCCCAGGAGATGGGTTTTATGTATTTTTTGGAGCAGAGGAGGAGAGGGGGAAGGAGGAGGAAGAGGTTGAATTATTTTGCCAAATGTCTGGACTTGTGAAGAGACACACATGCAGAACAGCAAAGAGAACAAAGACTTTGCCTTTGGCCTGAGCTGCTGATGAGAGAGACAGGAACTCTCTCTGCCAGGTTGCTGATCTGAAAGCCTCCAGAGCACAAATTAGAAGTCAACTCTAATGTCTGATTTCCTGTGTGTGTTTCAGGCTGGGAATTTTTGTTTTTCTTTAAACTAGCCATTGGATCTTCTATACAGAATCCAGCCCAGGGCAGCTGCAACACCCCCAGGCCTAGGGAAACAGTCTGTTTGGGTCTGAAGCCATCTCTGTATCCCCATGATAAATAGCCCCACAACTCCGCACACAAATTGAGAGCCTTACTATCATTCTCAGCAGAGGCTCAGTAGCTAAATGGGTAGCAAGATGCTCTCAATGGGCATGCCTACACTGAAGCCTTGAGTCAATTTAACCTTCCTCAAGTGACTTAAAGGAAAGTCAGATCCACATTTGGCTTTTATTCAGTCGACTTAAGCACCTGCTTGGTGACTTAATAACTTCATCCCTTAAAGCTGACTTAAGTGTTAAAAAAAACCAAGGAGTTGTGTAGCACTTAAAGACTAACAGATTTATTTTTTGCATGAGGTTTCGTGGGAGAAAATCCCACAAAGCATTAAGTTTTAAAGTCAAGTTTACTAAGTTGACTTAACACATTGTAGATAGAGGTTGTCTAAACTGTAGGCTTCGTTAAGCTGACTTAAAGTTAACTCAAGAGAGCCCTCCAGTGCGGACGTAGCCTTTAAGTCAACTTAACTGAACCCTCTGGTGTAGACATAGCCAATGATCTGTGATGTCTTCTGTATGCTAATAACTATGACTTCATATCCACTTGGGATCATTTGCCAATTCTGCCAGCTCCTCCCAGTCCCATCAGGCCAGGCTCATTTGCTGAGTTTCTGGGTTTGCCAATTATTTAAAAAGAAATAAATGAGAATGTCTACAATCCAAACCACAGATGGATCCTTTTGAGGGTTGACAGAGAGATGACTGTGTTGGCACACTCTCTCCAATTTGGCACTCGATGGCAGGATAGGATTCAGCCCCTGCAAAACCAAACAGCTCAGCATACACAAGTCATGATGAACTTACTCTAGAACTGTATCATGATGAGAGACTCTGAACACACATCCCGTCTGCCCCTGCCCTATGGTATCTCACTGAATGCGGCAGACATTCTGATAACCCAGTGAACTATTTTTCTGGGAGAGGGTAACAACAATCAGTTGCTCAAAGTCAGTTTATCCAAATATCTGATCTGTGTTAAACTAAGTAAACAAAGCTTCTTGCGTCTGTATTGATGGCGTAAGGCACGGGAACCCCGCCACACTTGGTAATTATTTATTAATTTATTAGATTATATCATTAGTGCTTGTTTAGAGGGCTGTTTAGGAACCACATGTACAGATCAACATGAGAGACAGCACCACAGTGGAGGAAGGCGAAAGAGAGGGAGAAATGCAGGGCAGCAGATTGACAGGAATGCAAGGTTAGCATGTCACTGCTATGACTTGCAGGGTAGTCCCCTCTTCATGCTCTGGCTAGAGAACCCATTTCTCATCCTTTGGAAAGTGGGAAACAGCAAGTCTGAACTCCACCCTGTCAAGGCTGTTTCCCCACTCTGGCACTGAGTGTAGAAGGTGGGGGCCTGCAACAGGCCTTAAAACCCACTGGCCTTAAAGCCTGGTCTTAAAACAATCCAAGGCCACCACTTCCTGGCCCTTGGAGTGGTATTGTTGCCACCACCCAAATGCAAAAACCTCTCAAAACCCAGGAAGGCACACTTGGGAATTCCTTCCTGTGAGGTATCTTCAATTGCTTTTATTCCTCTCTCAGGAGAGTGATTGACTCCCAGCTGGGCTATGAGCTGAAACTGGGACAGAATCCCCTTTAGTAGCTGGCTGTGCAGTCTGAGGCACATGCACACAAACCTCTTGCCTTTCAGGACACTTAAAAGGTAAAATCTTTAATTAAAAAGAACAGATAAGAAACACAGGGAGTGGCTTCTCTGGGATTTAATTTAGGTAATTACAGGGTAGTGGGAGGGGGTACATGTGCTCAGCACAGGGAAATCTAAAAACAAACCAAAAGCAAAGAAAATACCCTGACCATGTCTAAGTAAACACTCCTTGTTCTACTCACACTTGGTCACTAACAAACTGAGCTTATCTTTGGTAAGGATGTTGCTGGATCCTTCTTCAGGCCTTTCTACCTGGCCTCCTCCTGATCCTTCCAGGAGCTCTGCTGCATCCAAACAGGAAAAAGCAAGCCTGCTGCTCCAATTCAAAAACCTGTACTTTGTTCCTATTTGCTGTTCTGGGACTCACTGACCAGAGTGTTAACCCCCTTCCTCCCCAAGGGTTACTACACACCCACTGCCTGGAAATCCTTGGCTTTAAGGGCACAGAAAGAAAGGCAGCAAATAATCAGTATAATTTTATAAACTTTCATGATATTCATTTTCTGCAATTAAAACTTTCCTGTTTTAAACAAGAAGGGAAAATAAAGCTTCTAGAATCCTTCTTCACTTCAGTAAGTATCTCCTTGCTCTGCCTTCTGGGAATATGGGAGAATAGCAAAAATAGCCTACAACATTCTTCAGTTTCCAAATAGAAACACGGTTGACAGATACGGATCACAAGGATTGTAATAACTGTAATAATTTTCACCAACAGCTACTTGTTTTTGGATACTGTACGTGTTTAGGATCAAATTCAAACTGCACCAGACCAGGTAGGATCATGTCAGATTTGGCTCATTAACTAACTATAATTTAAGATGTGTTACTTTGGTTTTTTTCCCCCCCTAACAGATACCCAGGAAGAAGCACAGAAAAGGCATTACTCCCCACACATCTATTGCCGCTGTCCCCAAACTCCTTCACTAGCAAATAAAAAGACTGCAACTCTTACACGACACCACTATATATTAAACCAGACTTGAATGAGTCCTACCTATCTGACCTTCAGTATTGCAGGGGTGGACAAAACTGGCTCACAGCCTGGCACCAACAATTTTACTTTTGGTCACCAAAGGGCACTCCTCCATTAAATTTCTGCAGTGGAGCTAGATGACAAGCTATAAAACAGGTTGCCATGGCAATCAGGAACAGATTTGTGAAGGCCTGCAGTATTCTAGCATTGGTATACATTGTACTTGTTAATGTATTTAGCCCCACAACAGCCATGTGGCACTGGGCAGTGCTATCATTACCACTAGATAATCATTCCTCTCTAGAGTGAGCTGCTGGATTCAGTTGTAATCAGACCAACATCAGTCTTACAACCAATACTTCCCCCTCTCTCCCCAGGCAAAGACAGAGCCAACTAAGTCCGCAAAGTTTCAGAAGTGCTCAGCTGGAAGGGACGGGAAGGAAGGTAGCTGGCTTGTACTCATCCCTACAAAGAACAAATTCATCTCCTTCCAACTTTTCTTCTTCACCTGCTAGAACTGTTGGCATCTTCATCTCTCGCTCTCAGTCTCATGCTTTGTGAATTGACTATTGAAAAATGTGACAAAAAACAGCCTAAACAAACTCCTTTTTGTATGAGCCGAACAACACTGAAGGCAATCATCCAACCCCATCTACTCACGCTCAGTTGTAACCCTTGCTATGCCACATTAAAATCTCCCTCTCAGACTACCAAGCTCCCTCCCTGCCAGCTGGCCTTTCAATGGAAACTTTCATGCACATTCAGAGAACCGTTAGCTAGGATTTTAACTGCAAAGCAGTAGCTTCTCTTGGGGGAAGCCCCAGTCTCTTTGCTCAGCAGAACCCGAAACGCCAGGAGAAGCTCTGGCTCCAAATGTTCTACCTCAAAAAAAAAAGAGGGGTGCCATGGAAGTCAGGAACCTGAATGGCTGTGGTCAAAGCCCAGCTTTCTAAAGACTAAATGGAATTTAGACTTGGCATGTGTAGCTGCTGCAAATGATTTCAGGTCTAGAGCATAGCCTGCTGTGCTCTTCTCAGACACACAGAAACATAGACACCAAAACATGCATACATAGACAGGTAGATGGGGCAGCAGACGGTGTGCTACATCACATGGGCACTTAGCAACACCAGCACTCCTAGACAGTTAGGATGGAGTCACTAGTAGCCCTAGCCTCTAAAGTAACTTCATGTTTTCATGGCTAGTCAGTACAGCTCCTTGAAGAAAGCATAAGCACAGTGTGCCGGGGGGAGAGCCAGGTTTCCATTAGTGAAACTACACTTGCGTCTGGATACGGAGGTGAAACAAGGATAAATCACCACTAGAGTCAGAGTGTTCTAAGCCCCTCAGGTGAGGTAAAGTGAAAACAGAAGTTAAATGTTCAAAGCATACACTCCAGTAGCAGCAGCAGCAGCGACTAAATGCTCTCCTGTCAATGCCTTAGCTTCCAACACACATAGAACTTACAAAATCTCTACTACCCAGGGCTGCAAAATTGTCCATCTAGTCACTGATGCTGGAAACCTCCATTCTTCATGGAATCCTACTGGATAAACTTTTTGCTGACCAGGAGAGTGCTGCACAAAGCCAACCTACTCA
Organism: Podocnemis expansa; assembly: GCA_007922195.1. NCBI lineage: Eukaryota > Metazoa > Chordata > Testudines > Podocnemididae > Podocnemis > Podocnemis expansa. Next base: position 18,634,302 of record ML682041.1, read on the forward strand.
ATGGTCTGGCCCTGAGCCAGGGCTAATAATCTGTCTCCAGCAGGAACAGCTAATTAATACACAAAAATAAAGGCTTCTCATTAAAATATAAAAATAGGTGGGATAAAAAACAAACAAACCTGAAGGGTCATGCACAACACACCCTACTCTGCGCCTTTGTCAAAGAAGCTCTATTATTCTACTCCGCTAATTCTAGTCATCAATCAAAGGCTGGGATAGGATTTTTTTTTTTTTTAAATCATAACCAATTAAATCTGGCTGATTTGTGATCCTTGAGGCCTGTCAACTCTACCAAAAACTATTCTGTCACAAGACCAGGTGACAAGACACCTGAGAGTGTCAACACACAGCTTGGTGTGGAAGAATAGACAAGACTAGCAGATTTCATCTGAGCTGTCTGCTAGCATATGACGACCAATCCCAAGATATGACAGCTTTTCCTACCATATATAGGGATCTCGTTCTGCTGGTGAATGACAGCTACGGCCATGCGATTGAGGCTCTGGCCTTTAAATCAAGCCTATTCCAGAACACGTTTTAAAGCTGGCACCAAGATAATTTTGTCTGGTTCATACTTACCAGAAAAACTGTGGGGCAGAGTCTGCTTTCACTGAAGTCCATGTTATTAACTCGAATAGGAGATGGACCAGGCATTGTTATCAGAAACCAGTTTAGGTACAACTATGTTGCAACAAAATTTAAACCCATTTGAGCATCTGGAGCATGATAACCCCCAGAAGGGGCTTCTCTTTTCCAATGGCAGAGAGCTTAATGGCCAAATCAGTTTTTTGGCGAGACCTCACATTTTTGATTAATTTTTTTCTTCCACAAGGCTAACTCAGGCAACCCAACAATTCAGAATATTTTAGCTCATAATAGTTATAAATGCTTTGCCTTTAAATACGACAAAACCTGAGCAAAGAGAAGGAACTTTAAAATTAAAGTCAAGGTCAACTCAGTACCAAACCCTAAGAGATAATAAGTTACATTAGTGGTGAGGGTTGTAATCTGATCCATACTGATAACTGATGCCCTCTTGGACATCACATGGCAATGTCATGGCCAGTCGACCCTCTCCAGTCAACCTACCTTGATGTGACTGGACTCCTAAGAAAGCACAAGAGGGTCAGGACACGCATCCTGTGCTATCAAGATTAAAGGAGTGGGGAGCGGTCTAAAGACTGTTGCCTGTCCCACAGTCATGCAAAACTTTGTAAGTACACCAAAGCCCATCCCCAACCAGGAAATGGCTTTTATGCTGAGGTGTATAATTAGACTAATATAACAGATGGTGAAGCTTGCCGCCCCATTCCCTCCTGCCTCCTCCCAGACAAAGCAACACACCTCTCGTTGTAACCACTAAATAAGTCACACAGTAGAGAGAAGTAAATTTAGGGAGCAGGACTGAGCACAGGTATGATAGGGTGTTTTAAGTTTCAGGATGATACCAAGACCATGACATTTAGTTGGAGATATGACCTTTGAGATGAGGGTTGTGTATTACACAGGCCCATGTATGGATGGGAGTGAGGAAGGAATAAGACATGCACAGTTTTGAGAGCACAAGGATGTAAATATGCAAAGCACCTGTGTAAATTCCCTTCAAAGGCAATCAGCCTCAGATGCAGTACTTGAGAAGCACAGTGCTGCTCTGAGTTGGCTTATAGCCGGCCCACCTCTGGGTCAATGAAAAGAAACAAAGTTCTTTGCACAAGTTGCACCAAAACCCACCTCCACCATACAACTTTTCGCTCTTTGTTGTTAGAAGCCACCATCATATGTGCTCCAGCACAGAACCCCTACTTGATACAAAAAGCCGGGATGAGTTTCTCCTCAAGCCTCCTATCCACATCACCTCATATCCATTTACATCATTATCTGCCCATGTTTCAGCTTCTATGGCCCATGGGTTGATATCACAGTACAGTCGCAAGGATTCTTCCTTTTGATACCAACCATGTTGAAATGTCATACAAATATCATGGCCTTTTCTTGTCACCAGGCCAGATGGGGTGTTAGATGGGGAATTCACTCAGAACCCATGGGACAGGAAAACTTTCAGGACCCAGGTCTGAGGAAGAGTCATTAAAAATTACAGGAAAAAATAAAGAATGAAAAATGAATGAAAAATACATACAGAAGTCTAAGAGGAATGTAAAGAAAGCAGGGGAAACAAACTACTCAGCAAGCCTACCTATAGTATAAAATCCTCCTGTGAATTTAATCGTTCAATTTTTCAGTTACCAAACTAGAAAAGCATGCATTAAAGCGCCAGAGGACAGATGCTTGGGAAATAGAGTCTGGCCAAGAGTGAGGGAAATGCACAGCATTTGGAGGTCAAACAACAAACAGCATCTGCAGACAAGCTGTGAATAGGGAGATCCAGTGCTTCGTCTCTATAGAAATCTTCTGAAAAGCCAAATGGTTTCATAAGTTTCTGAGGAACAAGTTTAGAGCAAACTTATACTTGTTTAACAGAAAGGAAGCCATACATGTAGTTTTCCATAACTGTTTTCCTATGTTTTCATGGGGAAATCTTTTCTCCTTCTGTGCACATGGACAAAATGGTAGGAGAGAACACAGAAAGCAAGAATGGGCCCAAGGATACTTATATTTCTTTAAGGAGTGAGTGGGCTGCAAGGTTTCAGAGAAACGGAGTGCCTGAAAGCATGCTTTATCCTGCTACAATCCATTACTGATGACCCCCCTCTTCAATTTTCAGGAGTTATGCTTACTAAACAGCACAAGCTGACACTTTCAGAGTTTGGCAACAAAGCATCAAGCTGTATTTTTAAAATGACGTAAAAATGGTTGGCCTGAGAACACCTTTATTTTGACAATCGAGAGAGATCATCTCAGGTTAGTGTCCTAAATCATTTCACATTTTGTTCAAGCAGAACTTCTCTAAGGTAGTAAATACACCAAAACTGTACTTATTGGAAGAGGTCTAAGTTGCCCCAACTCCACCACTTTCTTAACTCCTACGTCACACTTATAACCTATGTTCCCTCTAAGCTGGGGGGCTAACATGGAGTAGGGTGGGGGAGAAAGATCTAACCTGTTTGACTCTTCATACTCAGTGAGACCAGGCTCTAGGCTGAAGCCTCAGCCCAGGCAGGGGCTCCTCCCCATGGCAGCCAGGAAGAGGGTGTAGGTGTGGAGGGGGCAGGCATTTGGGGGTCAGGAGCTGGGGCGCATGGGGGGTGCACCAGAGTGAGGGAGGCCTGCCAAATTATTTTAACCCCTGCTTGGTTAGTTTGACTGCTAGTAAGTTGATATAGTATTAGTGTTTCCTTTGGCGTGCAATAGGGAAGCTAAGAGGCAAGAGCAAGATTACTTAAAAGAGGAATATCTACCTCGAAACTACTCGATACTTGCCATTTTCTCTCACCTGGGACCAAGTAAAGCAACAGATATACCAATGGGATACAACCAGTTTCCAACTCCTCCATGGCAGCTGCCATTTCTTTCAATTAAAATAGATTAGTTTCTACCGACTCTCAATTCAGGCATTAACTTGGCCCAACAGCCTGTACCGAATAACTTAGTTATAAGGTAACCTGCTGACTCAGCACCAAGCTAAAGTTTTCATCAGCTGTTGAATTTCAAAGGCAGTCCCAGAAGTTGAGAGGAGTATCTGCCAAGCAGATTAGGTGCCAAAGGCTATCAAAGATCCTGCTTGCCTGGTTTCATCCATTGACAATACAGTACAGTACCTAGCACAATGGAGTTATGATCTGTTATTAAAGGCCTCCAAGCACTACGTTGTACAAATAAACCATACTTATAAAGGAGCTTAGCTCTTCGATGTAGCCACACAACAGTCACATATGCCAACCTGGACCAATTCACCCAAGGTGCGTATTAGTGAAGTGTCTATGGTGTACTCATAAGCAACTGGCTGCCCCAGACATCACCCTTAACCCACAAAGAAACTTCATGCTGTAGGAACAGGATCCTTTCTTTTATTAAAACTGCAGCATTAACATGCAATTAAAATGCACAGCATGGTTGGCCTGTCATAAAAAGACTAAACATGAGCTTGAATTAAATTGCATTTTTTAGATTCACAATCTTCCTCCAATTGTCTCTGTGAAACAGAGTGTTGTTGCTAAGGGAGTCCATGAAGATAGCAGATGGCATCTCCTCCACAATAAAACCATTATAGCTAAGGCTAATTGCTGAACACCTTAAAAACAAATAGCTACATCATCCAACTCTGATCAGGAAGGCCCATCTCCACAAACTGGTGCAGTTTTACTCTACACAGCTTTGTGTTTCCACCAATTGGTGGTAAACTCTTGAGGACAAAAGGCCTGTATGCAACTTAAGTCTTTGCTTTGACTGGGGGTTCTGTATTCAGAGCACCTCAGTCTGTGATGTGAAAGTGTCTGAGGCAGTTAGCACATTCTTTTAAATGTGCTTTTTAAAAAAATACTACTTTTAGACAGCAAATTACATTTTAAATGTTATCCTAGAGCTATGCCTCATTCACATTGCAAAACTGTCATGTGCTGAAGGATCATTTAAGAGTGCTATCCGAAAGAGTTTGAGAACCTTTGTCGAGTAGGCCACAAAGACATTGTTAAAATAGTTTAACTGTATTTGCTGAAAACTAAGCCTACGCTTGACAAGGGTTCCCAACAAACATATTTTAAAGAGTAATGTCCAAGTAGATTCAAGAACTATAGTTGGGTGGCTCTGATTTTAGGATTCAATCTTGAAAAGAATTTTAATACAGACATAGAACTGTAGTATAGATGAGTTTAAAGCCCTGATAACACTGACCAGATCTGTTAGAACCTTTCCAGTTTCAGTTGCAGAGGATTCTGTAAGTTAATGCATAAACTTTCAGGTCTGGAGACCAGGGTAAAAATCCACAGTGGCTCGCAACAGAAGCAGGCAGGAATCAATAATTGATGTATATTCTCATGTAGGCATTAACAAACAAATCATTTCAAGCACAAGTGTAGAAAACATTTTAAAACCCAACTCTCACATATAAAAGTGGTATAAATGCAGCCACGTTATCCACTTACAGTCACATTAAACAAAACCAAATTAGGGTTAAATTGGGATTTGCTGTAGGATTCACATACCAGCATTTAGCTGTCCCAAATGTGGGGTATGAAGTAGCTCGAGTTAATGCCTTGTCTTGTTTAAAAGATTATACCCTGTAGAATGTGGCTATTCATATGAAACATCAGTTTACATGGCTATATTTTCCTTCCTCTCCCCCCACTAGTTTTTGGTTATATGAAACATTTTTCATCAGACCTTTAGAAATAAGCCTTAAAACTAATTTTACTGAGTAACATCCCATCTGAGTCAGACCATTAACCAACCAGTCACAGGATCGGAACTGAATTCATCTTTGATCTGAAGCAATGTCCTAAGATAAAACTGACCTAGTTACAACCCATAAAAAAAATTAAACCCTTTTGTAAAAATACCTATACATGGTCTCACAACAGCCAAAGGGAAAAAACACACAGGGATTATGAAGCTCAATGTACACTTTATAGTTCACACTGAAATCAACATCCATGCAACACCGAATGAAAGTCAAGATTAAGAGCTTGTCTAGATTTGGTTCTGTATTTTGACCTAAATGTAGCACCCACTGGTTATTTTTAAGGAAATGTTATTCTCTAGATCATGAAAAAGTTAGATTTGGCATCGAGTTCCCTCATGCAAAAGAGAGCATGCTTGTTGAGTCACTACTGGACTCCATTTGAAAGCAATGGGCCAAATTCATCACTTCATGGAAGTATAGTTACACTAGGGATTAACTTAGCCCATTATAGTTCAAAAAATGTATAAAATGTAATGCTTGTGCCCAAGCAAGAAGGGCAGCCTATCAGCACAACCAAAACAACATAAATAAACTGAAGACTGAAGTGTTTAGAAATCTACTGTGGAACACATGTATTGTTGCCACCCCTGGATTTGGTCTGTAGAAGAACGGTAACTCACACGCAACAGCTCACCAAGTTTTAGGACACTGTGGTCATACACATATGGACAAACCAATCCTTACTCCTGAATCCTGTAACAGCTCTAATCTATGCTGTTTACCATGAGACAAAAACATATTTCCAGCCAAGAATGGTCCAAGTCTAAAAGTTCACTTTCACCAAATGCAGTGAGTTCAGTGTATTAACATACACAGCAGGGACATTGGCCACGCTTATGGGGCTTGAGCCCTGGGTCTGTCACCACTGGCAATGCACGAGCACCAGGTCTTTTACTAGGCCAGTGGCGCTTCTGTGGAACAGGATGGACAAAGACTCTGGTCATTAATCTGCTTGCAATTATGGCAGAGTGCCATGCTGAAAAGCAGCAGCAGAGTCCATTTGCTGTTTAAACAGGATCAAGTCCTTCCTGAAAGGCTTCAAGAAAGCACACAGTGCACATTGAACACTGTGGAAACAAACTGGTCTGCAGATGAAGGTGGGGAGGGGGGTGTCTGTCAGTCCCCACTGATTTTTTTCAAGCAGTCTGTCTAGACAATTAGTACTTTTTGTAGATGTGTTCCATATTACTACACAATAAAAACAGTCACTTCTTAACTCTCAAACATATTTACTGTTCTTTAAATTAGTCAAATTAATAAAATGCTTCCTGTGAGTGTGGAACATTGGAATCCAGGGGATTCAGTGGGTTGTGGGTCTTTCTGACAACATCTACACTACAGTGAGCTTCTGACCTCAGGTAGACCAGCTTAAGTTAGTATGCTAAAGAGAGGCGTGGATATTGAAACTGGGGTAGTAGCACCTAGCCTTCCAGGTCTGAGTCTTGGCTAGAACCATGACAACTGAAGGGCTATTTTTCACGCACTAGCTTGAGCTGAACTAGACAAAACTTCCATGGAGAGGCGATGCTCCCTGCTACATGGTACACACACCCTCTGGGGCTAGGAGTATGATATAATGGGACTGAAGTGGTGATCTCTTTGGAGATAAAGTTCTCACTGAGATTTGATGAGACTAAGAGGTCTTTCTGGAGAGTGCTACAAGTTCCTGGGGATGGAGGCCTAGCTCAGGTGTCACCCTTCCCAGAATTGCAGACACTAACCTCCTGTTCCTACTGCTCTGTGCCCCAATCTCTCTGCCCAGCTTGTGAGCCTGTCCCTTGAAGATGCTGTTGTATCAGGCTTTCTGGGGGAAGCTTGCTGAATGACATGCACCCAGTCACAAAACAGCAGTTGTAAACTGAAGTTGTAGCTTCCTGCTGATGAGGTTACACCAGGGTGGACAAAACTGGCTCACAGCTAGGCACCAGCAATTTACTTTTGGTCCCCAGGGGAGCACTCTTGCATTACATTTCTTCAGTGGAGCTAGGCAACAGGCTACTAAAACTGGTTGCCATGGCAACCAGAAACAGATTTGCAAGGCCTGGGGTTACACAAAAGATATTGTGTAGAATGGATTGCCAACATTATGACAAGATCACTGAAAACAAGTCAACAAAAAGCAAGATGTTTACTGCAAATGAAGAAGTCTTCATGTATATTTATGGAGTTTAGAACTAAATGACAGCTCAACCTAGTAAACTGCTAAAAATTAGGCTGAGGGCAAATCAAAATTCTAATTCACTTTATTGAGGTATTGATTGGAGGGAACAGCAAAATGATGCTGATTGAGCAACTTTTCACATCTGCCAAGTCAGAAACTATGCTTACGACATTTGCATTTCCTCCCTTGAAAGACAACTCTTCAATTTGCAACACATCCTCACTGGGATGTGTAAGATGCTGGCCTCTATTTTTAGTTTGGTCTTTTCTCTGAAAGTAGTGCAATATTTTTGGCAGAAAATCCTCAGCCATCAAGCTGTTTATTCAGTTCTAATATGATGATCCAATAAGGTAGCCAGACCCCAACTCTCTTGTTCTCCTCGACCTGTTGCCACTCGTTCAGTCCCCCCCCGCTGCTAACAGCAATCTAAAGTGACATACAGCAGTTTCTTCCACAGCTCTGTCAGTCAGTCAAGAGATGGTGCTTACAAAACTGTCAGCACACCCTGTACTGAGCTAGAGACTTAAGGCCACAGCTAACTCCTGAAACACTCCACATTGGACACAAGCACTCTGCCATTTGAGAATGGCAGCCTCTCTTACCTAAAAGTTTGCATGTGCATGGTGACTTAACTCTTCTTTTGCAGAGTGGATGGCAAGATTTAGGTCAGAAACTTTTCAAATTCAAGATCTAACCAAAAAACCTGAGAACATGCACAATCAGATACCAGCCTCTGTATTTCAAGATAATGAATTTAGAAACCTGCTTTATCAGTATGCAATAATCTTCCCACTACAAAAGCCACAACCTCATCAGCTGTGTCACAGACAAGTCCTCAACGCACATTAGCACACAACCCTCTTATTTTTGTCAGAAACAGATTTTATTTAAACAGAAGCCTAACTCTGCACCAGTGGTAAATTAAATCCTAAAATTAAAAAACAAAACAAAACAAAAAACAAAAACAAAAAAACAAAGGTGTAAGTCAAGTCCAAAATTATCTTCGCTTTTGGAAAATGTTGCCACGGCCCATTCCACGACCTCTTCCTCTTGCAGCCACTGAAGAAAGAAAATAAGGAATCATGTGGATCTGATATAACTGCATGTTTATAGAATCTACAAGAGCAGTAACAAAAGTATGTGTGTGTGATGCCAATTGCTATAGCATCTAACTTCTTTTGCTGGGTTAGCAGTGTGGAAACAAGGTCACCCTATATAGTTCAAAAGAAGAGGTACTGCTCTGATTCTCAGAATGCTCTCTGATGGGGAGCATAAGCTAATGTTCACATGCTTTCAGCCACATGAAACAGATGCAACTTATATTAAATTAATAGTAAAATGTAATTAAACTTGTGTGTTCGTTCCACTTAATGGCACAAACCTGCAACTCAGGAGATCTGTATTAAAAAAAAAATCATTGCCATGCCAGACACACTTCTGAGTTACATTTTATCATCATGTTTACATAGCACCCCTGAATAAATCTTGAAGTGCTCTACAAACATTTTAATCCCTGAAAAGGTTTTTGCTTATAAAGTCAATCTATATAAGCACAGCAGCCCCAAAGTATTTTTGCAATTATGCAGCAACCTGTATAATTTAGGCATAGTGAAAGATGAAGGAAATCAGATTTCTCTGGTTTTTAAAGTTCAAAACCTTGCACATCCAAGTGCCATTTTTATATTTAAATTAATTGTGCAGTGAAAACTGAAGTAGATTTGATTAACCTAGGAAAAGATCATGGCATGCAAGACTCAAGAGATGCAAAGAGCTGCTTCAGAATCTGCGCGCGCGCGCACACACACACTTCGGAAACTAAAGTCTTGTGACGTGGGAGGGTGGAGTTGAGATTTTTACAAGGCTGTTAAATATCTACTTATTTTTGAACTAATATTACCATTTTTAAGTATTCTGAAGCACTAGAAATTTGAGCTTGACAGTAAGAAAAAAGAGGAAAATAAAAACCAAACCGCCCCATCATTTAACTCTCTCCTCAGGATACCTGCCAAACAAACTCTTACTCCTTATGATATTCATATTTAAGTGATGTAATAAACTGAACTTTTAATACTATAGAGACTTTTTATAATAGGGGTCTCAAACACGCGGCCCATGGGCCACATGCAGCCCCTAAAGCTATTTCCCAAGGCCCACCATGATACTATTGTTACCGACATTTGCACTATTGTTATATGAAAAGGTTTCAGCGGTACAGCCCTCAGGCTAATGTACTAGTCCTCGTGTAGCCCTCATGGTGATTTGAGTTTGGAGACCCCTGCTTTATAATGACACCCACTTCAGTTCCATAACAAATCAACAGGAAACTTAAGATAACAAAATATAGATGTACCCACCTTGGGCTTTAAGAATGGCTGCTTTGCCTCGTCCGGCCCCAGAACCCTGGTTTTTATTCTTCATGCTCTTTAACATAGGAGCATTTTTCAACATATCTGGTAAAATAAGGAACCGTATCTTGCTACCCCTAATGTACACCTGCTCCAGCTGTGCCACTCGCCCATCTCTGTATGTCACTGTGATGTTGGACATCTGGAAGATATAAAACTGATCAGTGCCTATAACGGCCTCATAAACTAGTGAGGTGCTCCAGTTTGCTTTAGCTATAGAATTCCATTTCAGAAGCGTCTTCTCTAACACAGAAAGCTGCCCAGCCAAGCAACAGCACGAACATGTGCATTTAACAGAATAGCTTTTGAGAGTTGTTTTGAAATTAATTTCTGAGAGTTTTCATCTGTTCTGCACTATCATGGACTGGTATTTTTCAGAAGCTGGAACAAGTTGACTGGCTAGTGTAAATGGAATCCCAGTTATGAGAAAATGCTGAAACCACAAAGCAAAAATCACTAAGATTGTTTAAAAGATGTCACAGTCTTGCATGCAAGTTTTGTCTTTTACTTGCCTCTATAGTGTTTAATAGAGTAATGTAGCCAACAAAAATCAGATTCAGAATACAAGAAGATCACCGTACAAGCACCTAGCAGATTTAAATTAGACTGGTACATGGCAGTGAAATGGTGGCACAAGACAGAGAAAGACAATAAGCCACATAGACGGGTACATGATGTACAATAATGCCAAGGACTACGCACAACTGGGACTCAGAAGATCTGTTAAGTATGGCACCCAAGTCGCAGAGCTGCCTTACGAGAATTTTCAAACACCATTTGTCAATTGCAGTTATTTATGGGAGACAAAGCTTTTTAAGCTATTTGACTATTATTAACCCTATGTCAATCCTTCCCAGAGTTGTATTTTTAGAAACTCTGGAATTTTTAGAATTCTTGAATTTGTTCTCATTAATCCAATTAAGCTGTGTTTGTTTATATTAGGGATAAAACAGGAACTCACTGACAAAGGGAAGTATATTCCATTCTATAATATCACATATTAAATTAGCTTATTCAAACAAAACTGATTTCTCATGGGACAAAAGAATGCTTTGTGATTTGAACATGAATCCCTAGTCTTCAAAGATCAACCAGAATTACATCCAATTCAAGTATCTGGGGAAAAGCTTTCCAAAACACTGATTTGGAGAAAACATATCCCGAACACAAAGCATTACAGAATCCAAGCTAGCAACTGAATGCTCTTAGCAGAAGAGCCATTATCTCAGACTAATAAAAGAACGGAGCTCTGAAAAATGCACAAGAATTTACGATAGGAATCAGAACCCTGGCCTATAAACCAAAGCGTTTAAGCTGTCCCCTCTCTAGAATGTCAGAGATGAGACCATTTCACTTTGGCAAAGCTACGAAGCAAGATAATTCATTTTTCTTTCTCTCAGAGTAGAAATATTGACATTTAAGTAAAGTTGACAAGCAGTCAAACATGGACCTCTCCAAAAATCACACAAGACACCACTCTAACCAAACATACCTGGCAGTTCATGTTGTCCTCAGCCTCGATAAGTTTGCCACGGTAGACTTCCCCTGTGTTGGTCTCACATGTCACGATGTGGCCCTCTGCCTCATGCAGCACTTTAATTGGCACTCCAATAGACATCTCTGCAGCAGTGTAGTTCTAAACCTAGAACAAAAAGAGAGAGGAATAGCATAAATTTCTTTGCCCATACCATTTGCCAATTCAATGCACATTTTCCCTCTGAAGTCTTTAACAAAAGAATACAGAATTACTCACTCCTGTTCTTTAGTTTTTGCACAAAATGAATGCCCTTAAGGGTCACCAGGGCTAGCTAGATAATACTGCAAAAAGTTACGTAAGCTTTTACACCCTGCTCTGCAGTAGGCTTCAGCCTCTACCCGAGGGATCTACCAATAGGCATGAAAGGATATCACAATCTTAGCCCCTTTATTAAAGTTGCCAACAGGTCTGTTAACTAGCTCTATATGTGGAAGGGAGTTTTGTGATGGATACTCCTGTTCAAAGGGAGCCGAGCTGAGACTGAATCTTATTTCACATAAACCACAGTAATCTGGATGAAGGCTTCTACACACATTGAGCTGCTGTGTAAATGCCGAACAGTTAAAGCTCCTCTTGGACTCAGAATCTTGGTGGCAGGAAAGAAAGGGGGATGTTGCAGAGAGACATGGAAGATGAGGAAGAAAAGCTCTACAAATGTTTTGCTTTTTCAGAAGAGTTACTGAGAAATTTTATAGGTTACTCAAGAAAGAGGGGTAGAGGGTCTTTTCTAATCATTTTAGAGGAGCTAAGCTGACATGACTAACTTCAGTTTCATATCACTAGTATGGGTCACCTCAGAGTAAAAATACCAAAGCAGAGTAATCAGCAGTGCCAGACACTAGCTGCTACTAGTAAAACAAAATACTTTCCTTTCAGTTAGAGAAGCTGACTCCCAATCACCATATTCACAGAATCTCATTTCTTTACCCACATGATATTTAACAAGAGGTAATAGCTACATAAAGAGCATTCCTCATTACACTGCTATATTTCTGAGCATTAAAGAGCCATTAAAACATACATCATGCTGGATATTCCCCAAGATATCTAGGTCAGGATAAAGTATAACAAGCTTGTATGGCAGCATCTGAACCATGCAAGGTGACATGACTAAGTTACATTCTGATACAGAACCATTTTCCTGCAGAAATGACTTAGAATGCATATGGTCTCCACTAGAAGAATCATCATACGGAAAGAGTTGTTACAGCTGTGTTGGTTCCAGGACATTGGACAGACAAGTTGGATGAGGTTAAGATCTTTATTGCCTGAAGAAGAGCTTGGCAGAGCTTGGAAGATTGTCTCCCTCTCTAACTGAAAGTTGGTATGACACATTACCACCTGACCTACCTTGTCAGATTGGAAAGTAAACAGCTAAGCAGCCAGGAAGAATAAGTCACATTGTTAACCAACAGCACTTTGAAAGGATACATCCAGACCACTGAAGTACATTACAGCCCAATGCTGCAAATCCTACTTGTATGTTCATGGGCTTCAAGAAAGCTACTCATGTGAGTAAAAACCATTAATAGAAAGTAATGCTTATTATGCATTTACTAGAATGTTTTGAACTATGTAAAAACCTCATTCCTATATAATCTAACAGGCAAAGGACATAGATGGCACCTGTACTTCACTGTTCAGGTTTCTCTTCCCACCCCTTCAGCATTGTAGCTAGAGCTCATGAGATTAAACAGAAAGAAGGGTGGTGGGAAATTCAGGTCAGGGAAGATGAAGTGGGATTCTTCTATACTCAGTTGAAGTTTAAAACTGCTTTTAACCCTTTTTGTTTTAGTAACAGTCAAATATTATATTTTAAAAAGGTAGGACTAGTCAGCCATACAAACCCTTCACCTTTTCCTCAGACTAGGGAAGACAGTGCTCATTTATATGCTGCCAATCCCATAAGCTGGAAAAACCAAAGCATAAGATACAAATGCTCCATGGATAAATTACTGCACATTCACTGATTTGTATAAAAACAAGCCAATGTCTGCAATGGCTACAAAACAGGTGACCTAGAAAGCTCATTGTACCTACATTACTGTGTGGCTGCAAAATACAGGCCCTGACAATTAAATAAAAAAAAAAAGCCGCAAGTCTTTTAAAAAGGTGCCTGGCAGGAGTCCAAGCATGACAAGGGTAGAGAAACTAACGCTTGGTCTAAAATAAATACTTAATTAGGTATAACTATTTCACTCCAGAGTCCAAAAGACCCACACCCCTGAGCGACATAGCTATACTGCCCTTAACCCAGGAGTCTCAAACTCAAAGCACCACACGAGGACTAGTATGTTAGCCTGAGAGCTGCATCAGTGAAACCTTTCCATAAGGCGACATTGCAAACAGCGGTAACAATAGTGTTGCTGCAGGAAACGGCTTGAGGGGCTGCATGCAGCCCACGGGTCGTGTGTTTGAGACCCCGGCCTTCACCCTGTTGAGAGAAAAGCTTGTTTTTTGCTCTGGTCAATGATGGAGCCGGACAACAGGAGGAAGAATTACTAGTTTATTGACACTCAGAGCTACTGAGTGCAGCCGGCTCCGAAGGACTGGTGCTAAAAGGGTTTTATACCCAGGTACAACTACTTAATTCAAGGAAATCTAACAATGGTTAATATATTTAAGGTAAACAAGATTAATACATTTATTAGTACCATATAGGGATAGTTTTTATACATATTTATATAAGATAGGAGAATTAGTAAAGAAGGTCAAGCAGGCTCCTCAGAGCCTGGGAATGTAACAAACAGGAGAAATTGTTGATTAATAGGTGACCTCGAGACTGGTGCAGTTTCTTCTAATTTTCTGCTAATAGACTGTTTAAGGATGAGAGGGGCTCTATACTTTTGTTAGTCAGGCTAGAGGTTGAAATACTATTAAGGGAACAGTGCTAAGATGGAGTCACTCATGCTCACAAGTTTGTGGTTTTATACAAATTTCATAACAACCCCTAACGCTGTGCAGATGGTGCTCTCTCCCCGGAAGAGTTTGCCTCAGCACAGCTCGTGGAGAGGGTTATTAAGCCGACAGGAGGCCGCTCTCCCATCACTTCAGGCGCAGCGCAGCCTGTGCCGCTGTGACTGAGCAATGCAGACCGGCCCTGAGGGAAAACGGAAGGTGCAGTGGGACCAGCCAGGCGGCCACGCTGCCAGAGGGACCCCACGCCGAGCCTAAAGCGGTTGGCGCCAGGCGGGATGTGGCTCCCTCCAAGCACCCCCCAGGCCGGGGCGCAAGAAGCGGCGCGCGCGGAGCAGGGCCCGGCCCCGCGCTGACGAGGACACAGCCGGGCCCAGTTTACCGCGAGGGGCCCCGAGACTATCCCCGCACCAGGGGGCGAATGGCGGAGGCTGAGGAGATGGAAGGGGGGGAGCCTCTCCCACCGGCCCGCGCGCCCGCCACTCACGCGCCGCGCCGCCGTCAACGTGCCCCCGCTCTGCTTCAGCGCGCTAATGGCCTCCTCCGCTACCCCAGCATGCACCGCGCACCGGATCCGGAAAGCCTTCGCCGCGCGACGCGCGCTCCCCCTCCGCTGCCAGCTCTATGGTCGCGCGCGGGGCCGGCTGGGAAACAGCCGCCCGGAAGGAGGGTTCCGCCCGGCGGCGTCTCGCGCCGCTGGGTTCTAATGGGGAAGCCGGGGATTCCCCGGCCGCGTCACTAGGCAGCGGCCCGTCTGGGTGCCGGGAACACGCCGCGCCGCGGGCAATGCCGCCCTGAGCCGGCTCCCCGCCCGCTCCGCTGGCCGCGCCCCCCCAACCGCTCCGGGCGCCGGCCCCGGCCCGGGGCTGCAGCTCCTCCCTCCGCCATCAGCCGGGCCGCGCCAGCGCCGCCCCGAGACATGAGGGGGCCCCGCCGAGCCCCGGCGGCCGCCGAGTGAGCGGCCTGGAGCCCCGCGCCGTCGCCATGAAAAGCCCCAAGGAGGCCGCCGAGCCGCCCGCAGGTCAGTGTGTGCAGGGGGCGGCCGGCAGTCCCCCCCCCGGCCCGCCGATCTCAGCCGCCTCCGGCCTCCTGCCCTGGCTTCCCTGCGCCGCCGCTAAGCTGAACCGCTGTCCGTGCCCGGCGCCGCTCTCCTGCGGGGACCTTGCCCACCTCAGCCCTTTTCTGGGTGACCATCTGACCCCCGAGCGACGGCCTCCTACGTGCATCAGCACCCCGTCCGCTTGACTGTCTGCCCCGGCTCAGCTTGTTTCCTCCCGCAAAAAGACCCTGGGTAGCTTAAAAGTTTCTACCTTCCTCCCATAGAAGTTGGCCCAATAAAAGATTTCCAAAGGGATAGCCGTGTTAGTCTAGTCCAGCAAAACAAACAAACAAGCGAGGAGTCGTGTGGCACTTAAAAGGCTAACAGATTGATTTTTCGCATGAGCAAATCCCACTTTGTCAGATGCTTGAAAGATGAGAAGTTTGAGGCATTCACAGGTCCTGGCTGGACCGCAGTCCTTCTCTGAAATCCTATACACACGATTTGTTCTCTTATGATTTGCTGTTACAGTGTGAGCTGTCCCCATGACTTACACTTCCCTACATTTATTTCCTCCCATTCTGTAAATTCCCCCAGCTTGAAAGCATCTGATGAAGCAGGGTTTTCTCCCACAAAAACCTTACGCAATAAATAAATGTTATTCTTTAAGTGCCACAAAACCCTTGTTTGTTTTACTGCACTAGACTAACACAGCTGCCCCTTTGAAACTATACACATGGGCTGCTATGTACAATGTGATCACTAATGCAGTTGTTGCAAATACATAGCACAGCCCAAGCAATATTTTAAATGCCTGAGGAAGTACCAGAAAAATTTACTAGTCCTTCTAAGAGATGTTGCCCCAAGGATATTAAGACCCTGCTCCTGCAGTAAAGGACAAGTGGGATTTTGAAATCCAAGGGACTCCATCAGTGCGGGGGTCTGCTCACCTGGATGTAACTGAATGATTTGGGGGACAGAATTAAACTGCTGAGATGCAGCCTATTTCTGCTTTCCTGAGCACAGTTCTGTCTTTTATAATCAGTACCTTGTGCTGAAGCTCTTCATATTGAACTGAGTTCAATGTGAAGATTTAGGTATAGTTTAAATACTCAGGTGTTTTTCAACAGAACACTTTGGGCTTTTAAGTGTATAGTGAAAAGAAAAGGAGTTCTAGGACTGGATTTTTATCATCCTGGAGAAATGGTAGTGCTAGGGTCTACAGTTTGGGAAAACAAACAAGGAGTCTAGTGGCACTTTTAAAGACTAACAGGTTTATTTATTGCATGAACAAGAATCTGACAAAGTGGGATTTTCTCCCACAAAAGCTCATGCAATAAATAGATGTTAGTCTTTGAAAGTGCCACCTGACTCTGTTTTACTGGACTAACCTAACATGGTTATCCCTTTAGAACCTGAGTTTGGGAAGACTCCACTGTTCCAGGAAGGTAGATGCTGTGTCTTTGCAAGTTACAGGCAGTTTACTCAAGGATCTAGCTTCCCTGCACTTCCACATGTGTCAGATCAGGGATTCTGATTGTATTTGCCTAAGATCCCTGTTGATGAGGATATGTTGTCTCTTAGGGATTTGAAATTACTGCCTACTTTTTTGTAAAACAGTGACACTGAGTATTTGCCAAACTGGAACTGATCATGTGGTTCAGCTGAAGGATATTTTGTCACTTTATCCCAGGACTGCTGACAATCATTATCACGTAGGGAACTTGAAAAGCTATATCAAGTTATAGCAGCAAAGGGGATGTAGGATAAGGCTGGGTGCCTGGAAGCTCAATAAATCAAAAGAAATTAGTTGATATATTAGGCTTCAGTTACTACTGTTTGAGTTGCCATGTAGAAAATGTGTTGTTGTTAGGATCTAATGGGTTAGAGTACCTAGTGGAAAGTGAGGTTAATATAACCCATAAACAGAAATCTTCCAAGAGATTTATAATTCTTATATGAGAAGGCATTGAAGATTAGCATTTCCTTTAATATAATTAGTACAGTGATCTGTACTAGTCTGACATAGACTGACTGAAGAGACTTGATATCCTCAGCAAGACCAGTTTTCAGAGCCACAGGGGAAAGACTAGAAAGAGTGGAAGATGTAGGAATGTGAGAAATTTTGAAGGAGGTCACAAAATCCAAGTTGGCCTGGTTTTGCTACAAGCATTTTGGGCTTATCTTCCAGGGAAAGATATAACACTGAGTCAGGACATATCATTGAGGAGTTGAAGTTTATTGTGACTAGTTTACAAGATGCTGAACACACCTGGTCCTCCTTGTCTTTGCACTGTGAAGAGACAGTTAATCTAACTTCCCAGTCTTGCTAGTGTAGTGTGTAATGTTCTTGAGGAGACAATTAGCGCTTCCTTGTGGCTCAGTATGCTTTGTTACTGGATGAACACTGACTCTACACACACCTTTGATGCTCAGACTGCATACAGAATGTTGCTGTGGTCACAAAATCTGTTTAAACCTAGAGACTCGGTTTTGGACACATCCCAATAAAAGATGAAAATCTGCTGCTTCCCTGGTAGGTCTCTTAGGATGCAGTTACTGCTTCATGATCAGACAAATGCCCTGACCCAGAATTGGTGGTTCTGACCTGAAAGAACTAAGGCACATTAGAGAAGAAGAGAAGGATGAATTTGCTGCAAAATTGGCCAGACCTGTAGCGAAGAGGTAGTGTCAGGTTAAAACAGATACTTCATGTTTAACTTAACAGTTTGGAAAATGATCTTAAAAAAATAAAAAGCCCTCTAAATTTACGCTGACACACACAACCTGCTAATGGGACACAATAAAAAAAAAGTCTTTAAAGTACACCAGTACAGTATTGAGGCCAGGTGTACACTGGCAGCAGAGTTTGGCAGCAGTCAGTGGGATTCACAGAAGCTACTTTTTGTGCCCTACGTAACTACCACTGACTTCCTAACTCCCCTTCAGCGTGGCATCTTCATTGTGCTGTGCTGTTGGGCAATACATTTGCATTGACACAGTACTATGTCACTAGAGGGAGTGGTGTTATTAAGCTGATCTTTGCATAGATTTGGTCTTAACTGATCGCAAAGTTGATTCAGAAAGCTTGATTTGATGGTGGCAAATTTGCTGCCATCAATGTAGACATGGCCTAAGTGTGGGAGAAGGAGGACTGTGTGGAAGGATACACATGTCTGGGTTAACTGACCTATCCTGCTCTCTAACGATGTGTTGTCTTCACCACAGCTGACTATATCCAGTTGCAAGTGCCGGTTATTCAACAGTTGTACCATTGGGACTGTGGGCTAGCCTGCTCCAGGATGGTACTACAGTAAGTAGCGGATTTTGTTTTGAAGGGGTGGGTTTTGGACATGGGGAGTAGGGCATGTTACTCCACTGTGGGACCATTCCTAACACCAGCATCCAACATCAAAGGAGAAAAGTTGGGTGGGGCAGCTGCGACTAACCTCAGCTCTTTATTTGCCCAGACTTTCCTCAGTGCCTTGCTGAGGGTTACTGGTGCCTCACCAGGCACAGTACAAGTATTCCAGCAGGAAGAAAAGGAAACCCAGATAAAGGATAATTAACCAAGTTTTTTGATATATGTAAATATCTAATTAATTTAGATCAAAAACTTTGTCAGTAAGCATGTTTGACCCAAGAGGATGTTATCCCTGCAAATTAGCATGTTTTTTGAGTGAATGGTCTCTCTGCTTCTTCCTAGAACTGTTACTTACCATAACAATTCCCTTGAATTCCTCTTGATGTATCTTCAAATGACTGTAGCAGGTTTTGATTTATAGGAATTAGTAACTTGCCACGGTCCCTTCCTGTTGGGCATCCATTCTGTGGGATAAATGTTTTCCGTTTCAGGAATATATGAGTTTCAAGGCTATGCTCTGTGTTGCCCGTTTGCTTTAAGCTACTAGCTGTCCTGCTGAACTAGTCTTTCCTTCCACAGAAGAACACGAGCTTAGGTGCAGGAGAGTGAAATACCTATTTAGATGTCCACTTAGTAGATATGAAGCAGAAGATTTTCATTTCTCTCCATCCCTTCTGCCAAGACGTTAGTCCGTGCGCTGGTAATTTCCCATCTTGACTACTGTAACCTCTGCCTCTAGCCTCTCTGTCCCCCTCACCTCTTTTCCTCTTCACTTCATTCAGAACTTTAGCTGCCAAGATAGATGTTCTTACCCTACTGATCTGACCTTGTTTCTCTCCCTCTTGAATTTCAATGGCTTCCTCCTTTTTTCCCCTCCTTTAAATTCATTTGTTCTCAATTCCAGAGCTCTCCATAACTTTCACCCTGAATAAATCTCTGCCCTCCTACATCACTTTCCTCCTCACGCAAGCCTCTGTCCAACTGTTTCATTCACACCTCCCTCAATGCCCAAGGCAAACTTTCCTTTGAATATTTACCAAGTTCCTTTTCTCCTTCAAGACTCCTCTACCTATTCCACAAATCAATTCAACTGTAGTAGTTGCCATACCCTTTCCTGTGTTTGCTCCATTGAATTTGTGCACTTAGATTGTAAACTCTTCAGGATAGTGCCTCATTATTTGTTTAGAACAGTTCACTTCTTGTACAGCATTCTGTGTGCCTTCAGCACTTTAAAATAATTAAAGACAGCACTAAATTTCCATAAGGAGACAATCCCATGTGATAAATTCAGTGAAATGCTCCCTTCCCCTTTTCCCTTGCTATGACATATGTGGTTCATTTGTGAGTTGTATGTTGGTTGTTTCTCAACCAAACCCTATTGTTTTGGGTTTTCCCTTTTGTGATATTAAAAAACTTTGAAGTGTTTTAGACACACTTTCTCCTAATGTCTGTGCTTTCCCTACTTCCTCTAATACTTTAGGTACCTGAATCGTTTGGATGATGATGAATTTCAGAAAGCCATCCGGGAACTTCGGTTAACAAAGAGTATTTGGACCATTGACTTGGCCTACTTAATGAGGCACTTTGGTGTTAAGCATAGGTTCTGCACACAGACACTTGGAGTGGACAAGGGCTACAAAAATCAGGTGAGCATCTTTGTTCATGGGGAAATATCAGGCACTTTAAATAACAATCCATCAGGGCCATACCGGTGGAGCTGAGTTTTCGATGTGGTTAACTACAGTTCTTGTAGGAAAGTTTTGCCTGTTGCCAAACTGTCCTTGAAACAATTCCAAACCCAGGTCAGATGTGGTCCCAGATATTTTCCAGCTTTGATTCCATGATGCGCATTTTAAAAAATGGTATGAATGCGGTTTTCATGAGAGGTTCCAGCCTATTTAACAGCCTTGGAGACTGAAGCCCTCTATTTATCTACAGAACAGGTACAGCGTGGGCAGCAGCAGTGCTAGCTTCCGCTACACTTCCCCCGCCAACGTGCCTCAACCCTGACCTGGAGGAACCACCTCTAGAGGTGAGAGGGGAATCCAGTCTCCATGTCCATTCAATCCTTGGACTCTGTTGATATTGCCAACAAAAGGGCCAATTCATGCCACTAGTGGTTATCAGTTTTCTTATGTGGAGTCCTGCAGTCTAGGAATTAGATTGATTCCACCAGATTCATTTCAAATAGGCAGCTGAGTGGTCATTAGATGGAGACTGCAATAACCTCTGACTTGGACTGAATTTGAACTGACAACCTAAAGGAGATATTCTTATCCTGTTTCCAGTGCCTGAGAGAGAATGACAGCTTAAACCACTATTAATCCCCTAATCCTCCTTTAACAGGTTTTTTAATTGTAGAATCACTTCAGTAGGGTGGATTTCATTCAGATGAAATATTCATAAATTATTCTTTTTCCCTCCTCAGTCATTCTATAGGAAACACTTTGACACAGAAGAGAACAGAGTGAACCAGCTGTTCGCACAAGCCAAAGCCAGCAAGGTGCTGGTGGAGAAATGGTGAGCTTGTCTTTCATCTCCTTTTCCATCTGGAGACGTTGGGGGCATGGTTTTCCTTTCACACTTGTCTCTCTCTGTTGTCACTTCTGACTGTGCTGTGTAAGTCCCACTGAAGTCAAGCTCCACTCCCCCTTTATCTCCAATGCTGTCTTTTCGCTGTGCCCACTCCTTCCTTTGAGACAGCTGGAGAAATCAAAATGATGAGTGGGAAGAAGAGCAGAAAGAGGACCCCAAAAGGGGAAAAACAGCATTTTGGATTTGCTGATGAGACACTGTTTATTTAGGCAAAAAAATGGCCATCATTACAATTAACTAGCGGGGAACATGCTCTACTTTCTAAACAGCTTTTCTTAAATAAAGTTGCCATCATTGCTGAAGTGAATGAGGTGGCAGAAAACCCAAAACTGTGCTCATACAATTGAGCTCTATGCTTAGACAGAACTAAACGAAAATCAGGCAGGTGGTTTTGCTTCATTGGAGACCCTGTAAATTAATCCATTAGAAATCCTATAAATTACTGTGTTTCCCAGAAAGATAACATCATGGAAGGAACTAGAGAGCTTCGCAAACATGGGAGAAAGAAAAATCACACACATAACATAAAACTGTTGTTAACAGTGAAACTCTGAAGAGAAAAGACTGTGGGTCATATTCAGTCTGATTGCAGATGGGTGTAAACTGAAGTCAAGAGGACATCCACTTCCACTAAGGCTGCATTTGACTTGGTATATTGTTTAATGGGTGGACGAGTGGTAGCAAAAGAAAGGGAAAGTAATATTTGTGCCTGGAAACAAAGATTTTACTGTGCTTTTACATGCTTTTTAAACCTGCAACTGCTAGAATATTTGGCGTCCTGTTAATGTATTCAGAGTTTGTAGGGCAGCACCTGTCCACCTACTTCTGTGACTTGGGAGCAGGAGGTGGCAGCAAAAACCTAGACCATGTTTAGTACAGTAAGAAAGC
The DNA here is from genome assembly GCA_007922195.1 of Podocnemis expansa. Classification (NCBI taxonomy): domain Eukaryota; kingdom Metazoa; phylum Chordata; order Testudines; family Podocnemididae; genus Podocnemis; species Podocnemis expansa. Next base: position 18,656,563 of record ML682041.1, read on the forward strand.
TGTAGTGTTTCACTTACATCAAAGGTGGGAAGAAAATTGTATATTCACTTGTGTAACACTAGGATTGAGAAGTCAAAGGGGAAGAGCAGTTCTGGAAAAGATTGAGAGACATCATTGAGTACTGCACAGAGCATGAATGTTCGGATTTAGTCCAGGGGATGAGTACAGATGGGCATGGACCACACCATCTGTCTGTCTCTGGATGAAGCGCTTCAACTTAAACAAATGAGATTACTAGGTGCGCTTGGGTGATTTTCATGCTTTAAATTGGGCACAATAAAATATCAGAAGAGTGGTCTTGGCAAGAAAACACAACCAGACACTGCAACTTAATATGTGGTAAACTGTATTCTTACCAGGCAAAGGTATCTTAGGATGCAGAGATCAAGATGATTGAGGATCTTATGCCATCCAGTTCCTCAGCTGAGAAAACGCTGGTGCCTCACAGACAAAGATGCATTTTGGCTTCAGAGCAGATGGGATGCGAGTCTGTACCATGCTATAGTATTCCTATCTTTCCCATAAATAATCTCCCTAGTGTTGAATGATTATCAGATACTTCTGACAAACATGGAGCTCCTCAAGGGTATCTGGTTTTATCTTGAGATTTCATTCATTTTAATACATGCTTTACAGAACTTCAGCCAGAATGGCTCTGCTCTCCCCTGGCAGAGACGGCATAAATTAGCTTGAATAGAATAAGTAGCCCCAGGGGTCGGTCCTGGGGCCAGTTCTGTTCAACATTTTCATTAATGATCTGATGATGGGATAGACTGCACACTCAGTAAATTTGCGGATGACACCAAGATGGCGGGAACGGTAGACACGCTGGAGGGCAGAGACAGGATTCAGGGAGACCTAGACAAATTGGAGCAGTGGGCCAATAGAAATCTCATGAGGTTCAACAAGGACAAATGCAAAGTCCTGCACTTGGGATGGAAAAACCCCATGCACTGCTACAGGCTGGGGAGTGATCAGCCAAGTAGCAGCACTGTAGAAAAGGATCTGGGGGGTCATGGTGTATGAGAAGCTGGATATGAGTCAGCAGTGTGCTTTTGCCACCAAAAAGGCCAATGACATACTGGGCTGCATTGGCACAAGTGTTGCCAGCGGATTGAGGGATGTGATCGTTTCCCTCTATTCGGCTCTGGTGAGGCCACATCTGGAATGCTGCATCCAGTTTTGGACTCCCCACTACAAAAAGGACGTGGACAAATTAGAGTCCAGTGGAGGGCAACAAAAATGGTCAAGGGGCTGAAGCACAAGACCTGTGAAGAAAGACTGAAGGAACTAGGCTTATTTAGCCTGCAGAAGAGAAGACTGAGGGGGGGTTTGATAGCAACCTTCAACTACTTGAAGGGATGCTCCAAGGAGGACGTAAGCTCAGCTGTTCTCAGTAGTTACAGAAGACAGAACAAGAAGCAATGGTTTCAGGTTGCAGCTAGGGAGATCGAGGTTGGATATTAGGAAAAACTTTCTTACTAGGTGAGTGGTGAAGCATTGGAATGGGCTACCTAGGGAGGTGGTGGAGTCTCTGTCTTTGGAGATGTTTGAAGGCCCAGCTGGACAAAACCCTGGCTGGGATAATTTAGTGGGAATGGTCCTGCTTTTTTGGCAGGGGGTTGGACTAGATGACCTCATGAGGTCCCTTCCAACTCTATGATTCTATGAACTACTGTCCCCAACTGCTACAGAACCCAACACTTAGAAAGACGTTTAAAGGAATCATAGTGGTCACAGAAAACAGATGGATATCAGTCACACTGATGTAGCTGGGAGAGTCCAATCCAGTGAATACAGACCTCTTTCCTGGGCTTCTTTGTGAATGTGTGTATCTTCCTTTGCAGCACAGTGACCGTCCAAGACATTCAGGAGCACCTGTCCCAAGGTCATGTAGCCATTGTCCTGGTGAACGCAGTCTTGTTATTGTGTGACCTTTGCTCAAGTCCTGTCAAATATTGCTGCTTCCTCCCTATTGGCCAGAAGTGCTTCTGCAGGAATCCAGACTACCAGGGCCATTTCATTGTGTTGTGTGGCTACAACAAAGCCTCAGGGAGTATCTACTACAACAACCCTGCCTATGCTGACCGTGAGTAGCTGAACCTTCTTTCATTCTGTGCAGATTCTCCATATCCTCAATTACTGGCATGATGCAGAGCCGGCTGGAGTTTCCCTGATAATGGGCATGTGAGTCAGGCAGCACCTGCTGATTGGCGCATGATTGTTCTTCCGTATTCAATGATTTTTCTTTTCTGTGCTGTGATTCAGATGAAGCACTGGAAATGAATATTCCAATAGGTTTTTTATGGCCTCCGTATCTCTGATTGCAGAACCCTGATGAGTATTTAAAGGGACATAGTTTAGGACAACTAGACTATACATGTGTTTGGTATCTCGAAGCAAGAACAACATTGTGTGTAATTATACGGAATCCACTTCTGCAGCCATTAGGCAAATAAGCATTCCCTTTGACATCAGTGGAACCACTCAAGTGAAAAAGGGCTACAGAATCAAATCCAGAAGGCTTAGTTCTCAGTTTACTCAAAGCCAGATTAAGAGCTGTTCATGAGCAAATTCTTCCTCTGGCTCAGCTTGTCTAACACTTTGCTCCTGCCCCACAGGAACATGCAGCACCAGCATCAGTAACTTTGATGAAGCCAGGACAAGTTATGGCACAGATGAGGATATCCTGTTTGTCTACACGGACAGCTGACATCCAAGCTTACCACCCTTGTCACTTCTGGCACAGTCTGCTAGTGCCTGCATGGCAGCTGACTGCTTGTCTCAGGACTCTTACTGCAGAGATTTAGCTCCTGAACTGCAGTGGGATCTTAAAGAAGGGATGCTTTATAGACATTCATACAGATATATTGCAGTGCTGTCTTCATCTTTTTATTCCTGATGATGAAATTTCTGACGTTGCAATATATATAACATATTTTAATTTTAACATTGCACATTTGAGAGCCATTTTAAAATGCAATCCCATGAGAGTCAGACTCTTGCCATTGGCCACAAGCTTGTTTCTGAATTAAAGACTTGAAATAAAACACACCAAGTACATGAACTTAAATCTTCACTTGGGAATTTGTGCACAGGTTTAGCTATATAAAGCAAGAAAGGGGAAAAAAAAATGTTGGTTTGCCTTGAAAATGGCTAGAGCTGATCTTTATCCTAGGGTTAGTTATTTAATGGTCAGAAGGGTGTAGCTAGGATAAATGATTAACCTGGCCCCGGATTACATTTTCAAGGAAGAAGATTATTTGTTAGCTGTTGACATACTGGGGCAGCCTGCATAAATGGGAATGAAATACCATTTACTGAAGCAAGCTTTTTGTGTAAGCCCAGCTTGACTTCTCTCCACATCTCTACCTATGGGCTGAGTCTGCAGTCTTCCAGTAAGGGCTGCTCCCTCTCAGTAGTTAGCACCTAATGTCATTTTGGCTGTCTAGTTATCTTACATGAGTTAGAACTTCTCTAAGAATGGCTTGACCAGAGCTCTGCATTGCCCCAAGAGGATCAATGGTGACATTTTATTTGGGCCTGGGAATTTTTAAGTCTGTACAAAGACTTGGGAACATCTTTCTATTCAGTATACCATGCTGCACACAACATTCTGCAGTGTCCAGGGATCAAATCTACATATGATTTTTAAATTACTGATTAAACAAATGCAGTAGGTAACCACACACGCACAGAGAAATTATTCCTCTTGTACAGGGGGTTGTTTTAAAGGTCTGGCAGGAGAGAAAACAGATTTTGCCAGAAGCCTGTACTGTAATTGGAGGCTAAATGTTGTTGAGAGTTTTTGAGAGACTTCCAAGGAATAGATACTGCCCAGAGCCTGACTCAGAACTCTGCTTCTAAGTGAGACGGCAAGGAAAGACGATGTCTCTTGGATGAAGTCCAAAGAGATTACAGTAGGAGCCTAGACTTTCTACCTCTTCTCACTCTACAGCTGTGTTTTGGAGCAAGCTGCAGCAGCCTCACTACATTCTGCTGTTTTTAGCTGACCTGTAAGATTGCAGCATACTGTGTACAGCCTTTTTAACATATCTGGGATCACCTGCCTGGCAGAGAAGCACTGAAGTATGGAACAGAACTACCAAATTTAGCTTTATCTTTGCATTTCCTACAAATTGTGACTCTCAGTCTTGCCACCTCTTTAAATTCATCTTTATAACTAGCCATAACATAAATGTACATGGTTTTACACTTAGCTTTTTCAGCTAAGTATTCAGATAATGTACAATCAGCCTGAAGACATACTGGCAAACACTTTGGGCTCAGAATCTGATTTACTCAAATTATAATGGGTGGGAACACACCTCCAAATTCCAAGTGATTTTAAAAACAAGAGAAAAATAGCTGCTATTGATTTGAGCCCTAAAATGTTTGTTTTGTACCTAGCCAATGAGGCTAGGTACAACTTAAATCCATTTCCTAAAACTGTAATCCTTAATGGTGTAGATCGTAAATAAAAGGCACCCTTTCTGGTGGAAAGAGTGTATAGGCACTCAAGTGTTTAAAAACATGCTAAAAGACAGAAGTTTGAAGGAAGAATATTATCTAATCTAAGAATCTTGGAGGCATTCCAAAATACCCACAAAGTACTTGACACACTGTGTTCAATATAATCTAGACTGCATCCTTCTGCAGTGCCTGAAATACAGTAGAAGGTAAGTAGAAAAGCAAAACTTAAACAATGAACTGCTGGAAGCATGTTTTCAGTCAGAACTCCTGTTTCAGCTGGTGTGGCTGGGATGCACTGAGGCACCTGCTGCATTGTGAAGACAACTGGGAATTAGGATTCAAGCTGGCTGACAAAACAGAAACCTCTGCAGCCCCGTTAGGATCACTACAGGGGCCCTGTGGCCAAAACCACATTTTGCCTTATAATGCCCACAAAACTGAATAAGCTATATGGTGGCTGCTGACTTAGAGAACTGTATGTTTAATTCCATCTGTGTGATGCTCCTGTATGGAAGATTTTTAGCTATGCTACTAAGTGTGTAAACTAACTATGGAGTCAGACAATATATGTAATCTTTATACTTTTTCCCCCATCATCTAACACCTGCCTCCAATATCATTTAGTCACCATGGAATTTATTTTCTGAAGGGGGCTTGTTCAGACTAATGAAAACCATTCTTAGAGAGGGGTTAAAAGTAATATGTTGTTACCACACAGCCAGTTTGAGCTGGAGTGTGTTTGGTTCTGGTATTCAGATCTTAATCTCGAACCACCTGAGGGCAAGGCATTAGACTCAGTATGTATTCATTACAAAGGCAAAATGGAATCTTGTCTTATTGTGAAAATATCTAATGTAAATTGGATTAATAAGTATTTGGATAGCTGGGGTTTAAATAGTTCAATGGAATTTGAAGATTAAGTTACAGCTGATTAAATGACAGTCAAAAATAGAAGAACCCCCCACTGCAACTGGTTCTCCACAGCAAGAGAAAACAAGAGCGAGCTGACGTGGAAGATGAACATACAGGAAGTAGAGAAGGTCCTATGAGAGTAAATAAGTAGGCATGAGACAAACTTTAGGTTAAGATAGAAATTAATTGGGAAGAAATTCAGAATGTTAGTCTTTCTGTTCAAAGTTTGCTTATCTAAGAGTTCACCCTAAGAATGTTTCTGTATAATACGTTATTTTATTCGTATTGACCATAGCAAAAAAAAAGGGGGGGGGGATATTTTACATGCAGAGAAAATTTTATACATGAATATATTTTGTCTGTAAATGAGTTATTCTCAATAAAGGTTTTTAATTGTTAACCCTATAGCATAATGTAGCAGCTGGATTTGTCAACCAGTTTATTATGCAAAAATATGTGAAGATCTTTAAAGTTTTTTTTTTTTTATATTAAATTAGAAATGACAGTTCACTGAAACTGATTTTAAAATGCTTAGGAGATAAAAAACACGAGTATGCTGGCACTAGGATTTAGGTTTAAATGTCTTTCACACATCACTACCTAAGACTACTATGTGAATATAAAGAGAAACGAAACTGGTTACATTCCAAGCTCTAAACATTTTGTGTACCATTGCTATGCACACACTACAGTGAGCTGAGCCATCCCACAACCATTGGGTATGCAGCTTTTAGCTCAGCACTGGTGCAATCTACACCAGATTCTCTGCATTGTTTGAAAGAAGCAAGAGTTGCAACTGCTTTACCAATTCAGCTGCTCCTAATTCCATCTCACCAGGGAATGCTTGGGTTTTGGAGATTCCTTAGAGACTCTGTGCCTCTAGCACCATTATTGGGCAATACAGGAGTACTCAATACATCTGGTCCCTCTATGTAAGGCATGGGGTAAGTATATGTGCCAGACTGCTACAAACTCAAACTATCTGATAAACCAAAACATCCTGTTCCGTGTTCTTACAATAGTTTCCTCTTTTAGTGTATATATCCCTTTAATTGGATCACTACACAGAGGCCTTATCAGCACCATTGATTCCTAACTAGTAGGTCATGTCCTGTTTAGAGGATACTATCTGGTTCTAGGTGGGCTATATTAAATGCTTTGTAATATGAAACAACAGAAGGAAAGCGGTTGATTCCCAGAGTTGAGTTAAACAATAAAAAAATGTGGCCAAATCTCAGTCTGGAGACTGGAATGCTGAGCCAAAGAGAGAATAAAAGAGGTGGAAATCGCTGCTTTGTGATGGCGTACCATCCCCTTACAATGCTTCTGCCCCCCGGAAGGGAGACAGCTGGGGCTCTCTGCTTCCTCATGCAGCTTAGATGAAGTTCTTGATGTGAGTGTACAGTTGAGAAAAGACACTGGAAAATAGCACTGAGCAGACAGACCCAATGTGTATCATTCACAGAGCTTAAAAATTCTTTCTACTGACCTTCTTGCCACTTTCCCACTCACATCATGTGGTCTGCCCCTGATGTGACAATGAATATATAATTTGTTATATATACTATAATTTGTTATACCAGTGGATCATACGATAGCTGATTTTTCTAGTAGGACAGTCCCTCGACTGACCGTTAGAACTACCAACTTATACTACAGAAAACAAAACTTTCCAGGCAGCTGCCTTAACCTTTTTTTTTTTAACTTAATGCAGTTTGAGCTTAGACGCTTTAGTTTCCTGTATTTAGAAACTGGCTTCAAGAACATAAGAGAACAAATCATGATGTGCTGTATAAGTCTGCAATGGTAATACATTCCATTACAAAGTACTAAACACTGTTAGGACCTTTAATGCTTGGCCGTAATTTAGAAAGATGGCTCACTACAATAACTATCTGTTCTTCATGACCAAACTAATTAATGCTCTAGAAAGCAATGCTCATAATAGCGTCTTGGATTTTGCTCAAAGCCCTAATAGAATGTATAGCATTTAATTCTGCTTGAGATTTTTTAAGTTGCAGAGTATTAAGATACAAATTGGATACTGGATGCCACATTCTGAACTCAAATTATAACAGTATAAAACAGAATACTGCTTTGGATTTCAATGGGGTAACTCTGACACTACCAATCACATTTGGTTTTAATATCGGACTAAGTCTACACAGTAGTCAGTGCTGCCCCCCTGCTGCTGTTGGCGATTTTTCTCACAAAACAAAAAGTCCTGTGTCATTTTTAAAGACTTAACAAATTTATATTTTGCATAAGCTGTCGTGAGTGAAGTCCCATTTTGTCAGATGTCAAAAAATGGAGAAAGCTTACACTGAAAAAACTTACAATATGGCAGAGAAAGATGAATCCTGTGATTACATATGGTACGGGAAGGAAAGATGAATACTGTGATTACATTCCCCTCTGGAACTGATTTTCTCACAGGCTATGTCCACACGCAGGGAGTTAAATTGATTTAGCTTGTGGCAATTCAAGCTAAATTGATATAACAACCATTAAATCGATTTAAATTAAATCAATTTACCAGGTCCCCACAAATCAAACTAGCATGTCTGGAGAAGGACTTGCTAGTTCGATTTAGGGGAGGGGCGCCCTGGGAGATGTGGCAACATGGTCCCCTGGCAAGGCCATGTTCCCACCCAATCCCCTCCAGAGCCAGTGGCAGGGGGAAAAAGCCCCCAGGGGCACAGATGGGGTTGCTCCTCTTCCCCATCTCTTTCCTGGGGGTGGGGAAAGGATCTGGGTGCCCCTCTGCCCCCTGCCACTGGCCAGGTGGTGGGGGATTGGGGGTGCCCTGCATCCCCACCACTGGCCACATCTCAGCTCCCACCACCTGGGAAGTGGTGGGGGCTTTGGGGTGCCCCGCCAGCTGTGCCCCCACCACCTGGCCAGCGGCAGGGATAGGGGGATGCCCCGTGATCTCAGCCCCCACTGCCTGGCCAGCGGTGGAGGATGCAGGGCAGCGGGGCCTCCGTTCCTCAGCCGTGTGTGCCCCCTTCTCCCTGGCTAGGGTCCTGATTCCCTCCCTGGCCAGGGTGCTGAGGGAGTAGGCCCGGAGGAAAGTCAAAGCCACTGATTCGGAACAATGTTGTTTTGAAACAAGGCATCCAAATGGTCTTGTTTCAAAACAACCGTTTCGCTTCAATGGCTGTTTTGCTTTAAATTAGGTTTTAGCCATTTCAATCTAATGTCTCTTGAATCGAAATGACGGAGCTTGTCATTTTGATTCAGGAGAACGTTGTGTGGACTAAATATTTTTTAAATTGAAATAACCACCATTATTTTGATTTAAAAGGTACGGGTGGACGTACCCACAGTGTTTACTGGGAACTTGCCATAAGGGTCCTGAACAAAGGATCCTCCACCAATCCTCCTTAGAAAATTGTACCTTTACATTTTTTTTTATTGGGAATTCTATAAATGAATCTGTGTCTTATTTTTATTCCATCCTATATATACCTTTGGCTCACTTCAAACAATTCCTTACTCTTCAAAGTCCCCAGACTCCTTTCATCTTCACGAAGTCAAGCCAAGCCAAATTATATATAATTTCAAAACTTTCTTCACAACACCAAGGTCAAGACTTAAAATGATTGCCAAAAACTATACTCTTAAATCTTTATTTGGCCACCAAAATAGGGACATAAGAACCTCTAGCTCAGGCGTGGCCAGACTGCAGCTCGGGAGCCATGTCTGGCTCTTGAACGAAAAATTGTGGCTCCCAGAAGAGCAAATCAATTTAGAAAAGCAGCCCAGCCTAGGAGTTCAGGAGGGGCTTGGGACAGTGGGGAGAAAAACAGCATGGTTGGAGATGGTGGGGAGAACTGCGACATGGTCAGGATTTTAAAAAACTCACCACTAGCCTGCAGTCTTCTACATTGAGCAGCAGCTAAGTTTTTACTGTATAGGCCTAATTTTCATGGTAACCTTAAGAAATTATTAGAATCTGCCAGTAGGATCAATATTTGTCCTCTTTTTATGATAAAATTAAAGTGTGCACTGAATTTTAAATTTAGTAATTTTGGAGTAGGTAAATGTATATGCCTATGCACCTTAGTCCGGCTCTCGAGATTTAATACTCAACTTGTGTGGCTCTTGAATTCCATGTTTGGCCACCCCTGCTCTAGCTACTCAGTTTTGAAAACTTTGGCCAGACTTCTTTCTTCTGTATTTTCTTCTGTAAAACTTGTATATGGGATATGCAGTAAATTTTTTTAAACACCACATTTACCTACACCAATACTCTAATGCATTGATGACCAATCTCATTATGCAGAAGGGCCACATGAACCTAAGGATAACCTTGTATGGACCACACAGATGCTACATATTTTAATAAGATTTCAGTTGACATAGGACTCCTGCTGGCCAGGGCTGACAACCCCACTTTCACTGTGGTTCTTATGAAATGCTCTGGTGGGCCGTGTATGGGTCATGATCCATAGGTTAGGCACTGCTGGTCTAAGGAGTTAGATGGTAGAACAACAATGCTAAGGTCACTATCTACCCAGTAAGATAAATAACCTAAGAGGTACTGCCACTGAAATATGTAGGTGGTGTGGCAGGATCTGTAACAGTGGTTCCCAACCCTTTTGGTTGGAGAGTTACAGATATCATCCTCTGTCAGACCACCCTTCCCTGCCCACAGGAAAACACTCTGCTTCCTGCCTCACTGATCTCCTGTCTCCCTGGCTGCCGCAAGGAAACCATATGCATCCTGTAGCCCTGTGCTCTCTACCCAGGTCCTTAGACAGTAGCTCCTTTCTGCAGCCAGCGGGATGGAAGATCAGTGCCTCTGTCTCTCTGGCTTTAGCAAGGGCCCCAGTACCTGTGGACCTAAGTGGAGCACTTTACTATACTCCTTGCTACAGCCAGGGGCAGGAAAACACTGATCTCCCATCCCCTTGGCTTCAGCAAGGAGCCTGCACTGGTCATTTAGCCCCATGGAAACATGCCCCATCTGGGTCCTTAGGCAGTAGCTGCCTTCGGCAGCCAGCTGGGGGGGGAGCTGTGAGTCATTTTGAAAGCCTCTGCAGGCCAGCCACTGTTGTCCCCTAGGGAACCACTGATCTGTATAACCTGCTTCCAGGAATGGCACCCTGAAGCCTAAAATCTGTTGAGTGAGTGTGAAGTAATGGAAACAGGTCCAATCATGACTAAGAGCTCTGTTTGTTTAGAATATCACCAGGTTCAATCATCACTGGGTTTCAAGGTCTGTTACCATCCAATTTTTAAGTTCTCTGCCATTTTAACTTTACATATTATGCCCATGGGTCATACATACACCTATAGTAAGGCTTGCATCTATACCATCGGTGGGCAGACTACAGCCCATGGGCCGAATCAAGCCTGCAAGCACTTCTCCAGCCCACCAGGTCAGAGCTGCTCCTCTGCCTCCTTCCCAACTCCAGTGGCAGCTCCTTTCCCCTTCACCTCTCAAGTCCAAGCTGAAGCTGGGAGGGAGGCATAGCAGCTGCAGTGCTCTGGCCCTGGCGCGAGCTGCTGCTGAAACTGTGAGGGAGGAGGAGTGGGACCTAGCTCCACCCCTTCTTCCAGTGGAGCTGACCACTCTACCTCCAAGTCCTGCACCTCCATTCCCTCCGTCTCCTTGCCTGTGGCCCACTGTGAATGGCCATATGTGACCTGTGGCCTTCAAGCCAAAAATGTTGCCCACCCCTGATCTATACCATGCCAAGAGTTCTAGCTCATTGTGGTATCAGCGATAATGCAACCAACCAGTCCTACTCTACAACTAATTTGCATGCAACAGCTTACACAGGTCGTAAGCAAGAAACTACACAGATAGATGGTGGATTACCTGACCCGACTGGAAGATCCACAAAAATTAACACAAATCTCCCAGTACAATAGCCCCTCCACACAACTAGCAACACAATAATCCCACACACATAGCCCCTCACTGCAGCACTTTCTCATTGGCAGCCTGGACAAATGCACATAGTTCTCCCAGCACAACCCTCGCACAAATCAGCATGAACAGTAACCTCAATCACTCCAAACCTGTGTTAATATTTAGAGCCATTTATTTTATTTAGAGCCATTTTTGGCTTTTTTATAAACATGACATTACAAATTACATCAATTACATGATACCATGGGCTTTCATCAGTTTGTGACAATGTAAAGTTATCATGTGAAGTGAGGGGAAAAGTGGAGAAATACAGTCATTCCTAATCTAGCTTTTCCTTTTGGGAAATACTGAAGAGTCAATGCTTGAGTTCCTGATACTCTTCTGAACCACATTACAGATTCAGCATCTGCTCCATCGCAGGCTAAAAGGGGGTTACAACAAATTACACAAAGAAAAAGAGACTATCGCTGACAGAAGGTCCCAGACAAAGCCTGTAAATATTGACATGTATACCCGAGCCTACCAAGGGATGTGGGCCAGACTCGTTTTGTACATGCTATGTCACCTTTTTACTAACACTGATACAGTTTAATGCACATTTCAGAATTTAAGCTAAATGTGACCAGGTGAGTCCCTGACTTTGCAGTAAAGTAGGTTATCTATAACTCTGCTTTATAAAATGTTGCATTCACTTCTGACTGGCAGTCACTGCATCTGCACTTTTCAAGTTTCAGTTGCAGTGTCAACTGTAACACAATCAAAGAATTTTGCAGACTAACATATATAGATTGCTTTTGTTTTTAAAGGAGATGCTACCATCTTGGTGTGAGAGCTCACCACCGCAGTTATTCTTTAACAATATTGGGTGTAAAGTTAGGCTGGACAGCCTTGGTGAGTTCCTCTGCATACATCTTGTATCTACCAGTCATCTGGAAAAGAAAAGAAAAAACTGTAGCCTCTTTCAATAACTTTGCATTAGTTGCTCCTCCACTCCATTGTCAAGAACCATTACAGATGATCAGTTATAGGAATTTCAATAGAAAATACTGATTTACATCAGTTTTTTAAAAAGGAACATTAACTACCCAAAATAGTACGGTCTTAATTCCATCAATCTTCAAAAATTACCAGTGCCCTGACACAAACAGTCTAAGGCAAAAGCAAAGTTCTCACTAAAAAAACCATTACAAATGGATTTCTATGCTGAAAATTGACTACATAACATTGGCACCTTCTTGCTCAACACACATGCTTCCTGTGTGTGTGTTCAGAATCACATTTTCTGACTAGTGATAAAAATAAATTCTTACAGCTTTTTACTAGTGTTACCTTTGCATGCCTAACACACCAGTGTGAAAGCTGTAGTCTCTATGCAGGGCACTGACATATTAAAAAAAAAAAAAAAAAAAAAATTCCTCTCCCACCCCTATGGGTGGTATGCGTCATCCTCAACCTCGGGTCCTCTACCAGAGGCCTGGGAGTTTGAGGGTTCTGCGCAGTATCTTAGCTGTTCCTAGCACTGCACTCTTCTGGACAGAGAGCTCTGATGTCGTTCCTGGGATCTGTTGGAGCCACTCTCCCAGCTTAGGAGTCACAGCCCCGAGTGCTCCTACCACCACTGGGACCACTTTGGCCTTTACTTTCCACATCCGTTCTAGTTCCTCTTTCAGGCCCTGGTACTTCAACCTTTATCTATATAGGAACTTGTAGAGCTCCCATTGTGGGAACATGGTCACTGGTGATGATGCACAGTAAGGGATACCAACTTTTAAATCACAGGCAGAATTTTCAGAGCTGGGAGTTAAAGGGAACATTATTATGCATGTGTGTGAAAGATATCCAAGTAAACATGAACCTCATGCTGCTCTTTTTACAGTCACTTTTCAAAGCAAAACTCCACTAAATTTCTAGCCATTATACTTGTGAAGAAAGCTTGCTAAATGTGGCTTGGTAAGTGTTGTCTTCCTGAATGTGCAAACAACCTAAAACATTAGACTGAGGGCTATGAACTTGGTCCTCTCACAACAATAGAGTGAATTCTGAAATGTAATGAGGATGACGGTTAATTATTTCACTGCTAAAAATTTTCACAATATACAGTTAAAACAATGGGAGTCCTGTGGCACCTTAAAGACTAACAAATTGCTTTGGGTATGAGCTTTTGTGGGCTCCAACCCACTTTGTCAGTCCATGAAAGCTCATGCCTGAAGAAATCTGTTAGTCTTTAAGGTGGCACAGGACTCTTGTTGTTTTTGCTGTACACAGACTAACACCACTACCCCTCTGGAAAATACACAGATAATGTCCTTATTTACTGCTGCTGGTGGGATGCAGTGGAGGATCTTAGAGCAAGTTATGGGGATATCTAGTTGCTGTCAAGGATTGTCAGGTGGGAAACAAGGAGGTTATATCCACCACTCCCAAATGTCAAGCTATCTCTGCCTATCCACAAACAGATGGGAAAAGTGATGTATCTCCATTAAATGATGAAAATTAAACTCATCCCTACTCCTTTCTGGTTTTCAAAAAGCCCCATCTGTCTTTTACTCAGTTGCCAGAACCTCCAGCAATGCTGGTATACACTGTTAATCCAAAATGGCAGTACACTAGAAACAGAAAACTTGGGGGCAGCATAAGCTAAACACCCAAATATGAAAAGAACACAAGGGATATTGCACTGATCGTACTACTCATTTTCATATGCAGTAAAAATAAGCACATTTGAATACATCTGAAATGTGCCGTCACAGTTGAAACCTTATTCTGATAAGGCAGATCTACAGTCTGTTGAAATAACCCCCTCATTTGATTGACAATGTAAAATTCAATGCCAGTATGCCACAGACACCAAAAGTTCCTTCCACAGAAGTGAGGTCCAGTGTGTCACAGATTACACAAGACCATAACTGGCACAAACACATGCAAAAACAAAACACAAGGCTCAAACCTGGATGGTTTTTTGTACAGATAAATACCTAATATTTTTCAGTACCATGTCTGATTTTAAACACTAGCCTACAGTATCATAGAAAAACTCAAGCAGGAGGAGGATGACAGATTGTAAAGGTCATTAGCCAGGAGGTTTATCCTACTTGTTGCCAGAAGTCAAAATGCATGTTGGTTTGTGAGAAAAGGTTGACTGAAATACCAGACCTATAGCAGTTCTAAACACTTAAAAGAAGCCTTAACTATATGCAGAATCTTTGCATAGGTCTGCACAGCAAAAACAAACCATGGCTGCCTCAGGTCAGCTGAGCTGGACCAAATTTTGTTTAGCTTAATTCATTACCAAAGTGAAATAGCATAAGAGGCTTCACAGATGAACAGATTCCCTAACATCCAGGCTCAGGAGGTCAGCACTCCCCCACTTCACTTTCTGAATGAGAGCATCACAGTTATAAGAGCTAGGTTTCATTTTTTAGCAACAGCTTAAATTCCAAAGAAACTAATGTGCAAGACCCATTCAATGTCATATAAAAGTTACACACTGTTCTTAGAGAGCTGGCCTTTTTTTTTTTTTTTTTTTTTTTTAATCGAAAGAAAAAATAAGGGCTTACCTTAAAACTCCATTTGTCACTGACTTGCCTGCAAAGGTTTAGGTCCATCTCAACTACCAACAACCCGTCCTGTGTGCGGGACAGTCCAGGTGTTCGACTACCATCTGGTGCAGCCACATAACTTGAGCCATAAAAATATCCCAAGTCGTGGTGGGCTTTATAATAATTTAAAAAATGAGCATACATTGTCATGAGCAAATAAATATGGAACTTCACATATTCCTTCCCCTGAGAAATTCAGGATTGCTTCTTCTGTTTTTAAACCCAGCTATGCCCAACCATTGGCCACTTCACACAGCCTTATGTTAACACTCAGCTGCAATGTCAGACAAAGGTCCAGCAGCAAGTGAGACTCAGTTTCAGGCCAGAAGAAGTAAAGGAGACAGACTGTGGTTCCAGTACAATTTATGCTGAAATTGCAATTGAGTATTAATGGGTTACATCTACCCCAAGGGGAAGCAGTTTAGAATCTCAGACATCTTGGATTTCTGAACAGATAGTCAGAGATCTGACAGAGACCACATTTGTTTGATTTTCAGAGCTTATTACCCTTTGGTTCAAAGTCTATAGCTAATATGATAATGCATTGTTATTCTTTTCTGAGTTATAATTAGTGTTTGCTTTTGCCTGTTATGGTCCCACCATTTATGATGACATAAAATTAAAGAGGAGACTAAAATTGACCAAGGATATTATGGTTTGCTTCCATGAAATCCCTCTAAGATATGTCTTCACTGCAATTAATTTGGGCTCTTACTCAGGTGTCTCCCCTCACCCCATTCCATTCACACAAAAGCTCCCCCTCACCCCCCAACTCTCTTAGTGCTTTATAGTCAGGCAAACCCAACAGACAAGAGTTCTAAAAGCTCCAATGCTGCTTTCATTTGGGCTGCTAACTTGCCTACTTTACAGTAAAGATGCAAGCTAAATCATAGAGTGCCTTTCTACGATTCCCCCAGTGCTTTTCTACAATTCCTGCCACGTGCCTGGAACAGATACGTTCTACCATAACTCACAGGAAAGAACCACAGGGTGTTTCAGTTTACTATAGCATAAAATACCATGGTATATACATCCAAAAGTCATAGCAACACTCAAACAAGTGCAGGATCAGTGAGGACACAGTCACGCAGATACTGCTTTGTAGTGTATTTCCCTTCCTAGGGCTAGATTAATCACCTTAACTCTACAGTGAAGATATAAACCTAATCTGCAAATCCTAACAGCTAAATCTATTTGTAGAATGGGCATTATAATGGGAGTAATCTGACAGCATAACGGTGGCTTACTTACCAGTAACCATCCTTCTTCGAGATGGGCTGCTCAGATTCACTCAGAAATAAGTGTCTCCGTGCCTGAATGCCGGACTGGTCAGAACTTTTTGCCCTAGCCTGTCAGAAGAGGGCAGGTGGCCACCACCCCCCGCAGCTATATATGTGGCCACCGCCCAGCCCCTCCCCAGTTCCTAAGAGTCGCCAACTCCAAAAGCGGAGACAGAGGGAGGGATCTGAATTAATCTGAGCAGCCCGTCTCGAAGAAGCACAGCATAACTCCGACATGGGTAATTGTCCAGCGAGCAGGTTCTCGAGGGTCTAAGAAATTGAGCTAGGGACTTTCATCCCAGCTAGGGTAGCCTGGAGATATAGGACATAACCCAGTGGAGAGAAGTAGGCCCGGATTGCCCAAACACCAATTGGACTGCGTGGGCATGACGGCCTGAGGTTCCCATACGCATAAACATTATACCAACGCATTGTGGCTATAGCCGAGGAACGCACCTCTAATTACTCTGCCTAAAAGCATATTGGCAGAGGCGTGAGAGTGCCAGAGGGGTTAGCGTTCTGGCAACAACACGAGTAAACATACCTCCTATAGGGAAAAACAGAGGACCGTAGGGTTGTCGGGCTTGGAGTAGTGGGTACTGACACTGCAATAAGATAGACCGTGTTTCCCTTGGTCGGATAGGGTAGAGTACTTGCGGCTCATGTGCCCAATGGGAACATGAATCTTGCGCGCCTGGCGTCCAAAGAAAGGATGGACTACCAGAAGCGGTTAGGCACTAGGAGAGTTACTTCGCCCCTTATAGAAAGGGGGAAGTGCAAGTAGCTGGAGGCAGCAGTTGACGACCTGATACAGTGCAGTTGGGAATGAAGCACCTGGATCGGTATGGGGAAGGGAAGGTGTCTAACCCACCCAATGGCCTTATACAGGCAGACCAGGAAGGAACTTTCGTGAACCTGATGAATATATCCCAGGCCTACGTGAGCATACCGATGACGCTGTGGCAGTCCCTGCTGAAGAGGACTGTCAGTATTGATAGCCCTGTGAAGACTCAAGGGAATGATATCATCATCTCCCCACTTTCCTTCCCAAGTTCAGCGGGTGGCACACAGTTGAAGGCATATAGGGGCAAAGAGCTAATTGCAGTGAAGCGGTGCCCAAAAGTGGGCTCATCAGTACGGTAAACCTGGGTGCCAAATCTCCATTGCCTATGGGATTAGGCTCACATTGGCTACATGATCCAGTACCACCGGAGAGAGACCAACTGGTGTGGCGCCGACCTTAGGCCTGGCAATGCAGAGAGGTGTAAGTCAGGACTGAGGCTCCTAAAGGGCCCTTAGGGAAAACCCGCGATGTACAGGAGGAGGGAGCAGTGTCCTCCGCAGGGACGATGCAAAGGTCAGCCACCCCAAAGGCAAACATCCTGCAATCTCTTCATGAGACTTCCGATTTATCTGAAGCGTCTACTATGAGCATGCTACTGTTATCATTAGATCTTACTCTGAGAGTGAATTCCATCAGGGGATGGCTAGCTCCCCAATTTCCAGTGTGTGGACAGAATCTTAGGACGGGCGTCATATAAGGTCTATCCAGTGAGAAAGGCCCCTAGAAGTCACCCACGATGGGAGCATAAAACAAGTAGCGACTACTAGGGCTAGAAGACCTTCAGAGCGTAATGAAGAAGAGGGAGTTGTACCCCTGGGACACCTAAACACGGTTGTCCCAGAGCTGGGTTGGGGTGATCAGAGCGCTATGTTTATTCCCAGGGGAGGAGCTACAAGAGGGGCCCTGCTGGTTAGATCAGGCGATGACTGGGACCAGACTAGTACCCTGACTTTGGGAGTGGTCTGCAGACCATAATGGTGGAGCCCAGCTGAGGGTGCCCTTCACAGGTCTTGGACCCTTGACTCTGAGGGTCAAGACATCTTGCCTGCCCGCTGAACTGACTAGGTGAGTTATCAAAGGCCTGCATCCCTAGACAGGCTCCAGCCTGCATGTCTGGCACTTGAAGGCAGAAGTGATATGCCTAATCTATGTTTTCAGGAAGGGGCTGAGCTGGAGGCATATACCTTAGGACGTTGGATGGGGCTGATCAGACGCGAGCTATGTTTAATCCAAGCCTGGTAGTGACAATCGGAAAGGGGTTGGTTAGGGTGGCACACAAGGATGGGGGGGTTCCCATCTCCTGCCCCCCAGTTTCAGGGCAGGGAGGTGGACGGGAAAGAAACAAGGGTCAACAAGGGAGTCTCCAACAACCCGTTGGGGGGGGGGGCATAGGACTTTGTTCCCCGGGAAGCATGCGGGAGTGATGCTCCTGGTATGGAAATAATTGCAGTAAACAGGAGGGCCCTGTTTGGTTCGGAGTTAAGATCGACAGGTGATACACTCTTCAGTGTTTGGAGTGTGCTTCGTGAACCTTTGTGTCTCCTGAAAGGCGAAGGAGCTGACACCCAAGGGGGTACAAGATGCGATAGCGCCCTGAGAGCAAAAACTGATCCCTAAGGGATGTCCACAGGATTTTGGCCACAGGTTCCCATGTGATCGCTATAAAGTCCCTTCAGGCATTGGGGGTAACTGCAGAAGTATGAATATATGTCCAACCTCAATCCTACTCGAAAGAAAAGAGGCTACTTAACCTCTGAACCGTCTGCCCTCACCCAGAGGGAGACAGAGAGGGAGAAGGCTGTCTGTCAGCTCGGGGGGAATGCTACTGAGGCAGAGGCCAATCCACAGCGGAGTTTGGATGGTTGACAGCATGGCTGTGAACATAAACAGTAGTGCTGACTGACTGGTCAGGGTCCCTCCCCGCAGATGCATGGGGAAAGGCCTTGCTGGGAAGGTCCCCCAGGTGGGTTTCCGACTGAAGTTATGGTGGTGAGAATTAAGTACTCACCAGTAACTAGTGAGAAGAGGTGGGTGGGGGTCAGTCAACTATGGGGCCCTATAGGGCCAGAGGACGTGGAAGAGGCCCCGTCGGGAGAAGGCCGAGATATCTGAACTCCCCCCAGGGGTCACGAGTGGTCCTCAAGACAGCTGAGGTCTCCTGCAGAAAGAGAGAGTTGGCCCCGAAGGGGAGATCGAGGGCCACCTGCTGAGAGGCCAGGGGCACTCTGGCTTCCCAAAAAGCCAAGCTGGCAGCGCAGGGTTACTGCTGAGGCCAGGGTGCAGGCCGCCGTACTCATCACATCCCAGGCTGATCAAAAAAGGTCCTGAGAGGCTATTTTACCTTCCTCCAAGAAGGCATCATACTTTCCTTGGCCTCTGGTGGGAGCAGATGTCTGAATCTGTTTATTGACTCCCACACGTCCAGCATGTATCTGCTTCTTAGGGCCTGATTGTTTGCGACCCTCAACTGGAAGGCCAAGGAAGAGTATACTTTCCTTCCCAGTAGCTCTAACTCCCTCGTGTCCCTCGATGTCGGGAGGGGTTCGCAGGGAGTCTGTCCTGGCCTTAAGGCCGCCTCCACCACAGCACGAGGTGGTACTGGGTGGTGACTGACTGAGAGAAACTCTAACCCCGAGACCCTGTACTTGAGGCCCGCTGTATATGAGACCAGGGAGATGGAACCCGGGTTTTGCCAGCAGGAGGACGCCAGGTCCCAGACTCTAGGGTGAAGGGGAACCATGACCGGTTCCGCCGAGGAGAACACCAGGCCGAATAAAGCATCAGAAGGTGTCTTGAAGGATTAGACCTCCATCCCCGGGTGGGCTGAGACGTAGCGCAGAAGATCAAAATGCACCAACAAATCGCCCATGTAAGAAGACGGTAGCCAGGTTTAAGGTTCTCTCCAGTGCTGGGGGTTGTACCGGCGCAGTGGCAGAGGCCTCTTGCGGTGATCATTCATGAGGGCGGTACCGGAAGGGCGATGGTGCCAAGACCCAGTGCTGAAGCTGTTTAGAACCCTTTGAAACCCCTTCCCCCAGGCTGGAACAGGGGGAAGCATCTCGGGACCCACGGGGCAGTACTGGAGACGGCAGAGTGATATGCTGCAACCGGAATGGCTCCATGGTACCGGAACCAAAGGGGGTGGTGGGCTCTGGAGCTTTGGAGCCCGGGGTCTGTGGCGGGGAAGAAGAGCGGTGCCGCTGGTGTTGGGCCCAGGCCTTCAACATGAAGGCCGGCTTCCCCCTTCTAACCGGCACCAGCTAGGGAGGTGTAGGGAGCAGGAGAAGCGCCCTGGCAGTCTCTGTCAACGGAGGTGGCAGACATAATGGCCACCCCGCCCCCCCCCAACGTAGCCCTCTAGACTATGGAGCTAACAGGGAGGAGTGTTAAGTATCCATCTCCCCTGATGGGTCTCATCTCCGGCTATCCAGCTCAAGGGGAAGAGTGTTAAGGATCGATCTCCCCTGATGGGCCTCAATTTCCTGTGTGAGTTTCTACCTCCCATGCCTTGTGTCATGGGGGGGAGTTTCTATCCCCCTGAACAGTTTCTCCACACCCCCATCACCACGAAGGAGGGATCATTGTCCGGGGTCCCAGTTACATCATTGGTCCTGACCTGCACCTCACTTCCAATTGGCTATTTTATACTCTGGCTGTGCAGTACACTATTTAAGCCCTTGCCTTGCTTGGCTTGAGTGTTCTCCCACCCTCGAACGCTAAAGGGCACGTCACGAACTGGTTGGACTGATCCCCCGACCGAGACAGGGAGCTCCCGCCTGCGAGACTTTTGGGTGCACTCGAATTGCCGGCCGAACGATTACATACTGGGATGCTGCAGCTGGTCTGCCTCCTCGCTTTGGGTTCCGCTATGGTGCTAGGACAGGTATTATAAACTGATACAGTTATTCTACTTCTCTCAATTTGTTTCTTTCTTCCCTTTTTCTTTTCTCTATAATACCATTTATGCACTGTTTATAAGTGTAGTCTTTTTTTCCTTTAGGCATTGTTTATAAATATAGCTTCTTCCCATTTATGCATTGTTTATAAGTGTAGTTTTCTTCCATTTATGCATTGTTTATAAGTGTGGTTTTTCGTTTGTACCCTGTATAGTCCTTTTACTACATAGCTGTTTATTGTCCCACTTGTATCTTGCATAGTCTTTTTCACTGTGTAGCTGTTTACCCCCCCCAACATAGGCATTTTTGTTGCTATTTCATTGTACGCCTTTATGAGACCACTATAAAATTTTTTCTACTGGAAATTGGTGTCCGTCTCCTTGGTGGGTGTAGTCGGTCCATCGCAGTTACATCGCGAACCCGGGGGTTCAACAGCCTCCACTGCCTCTGGGGTCGTTGAGATCGGCACCGACCCCAATCTGTTCCAGGGAAAGCCCTGTGTCGAAGGCGCGGGGCTATGTTGGTGCCACGCTACTGGGGTCGAGCCTGACCGGTTCCGGGAAGAGCCCCGTGTTGAAGACGCAGGGCTATGATGGCGCTGACAGGCTAGGGCAAACAGGTCCGACCAATCCAGCACTCTGGCATGGAGACGCCTATTTCTGAATGTATTCGAGCAGCGCCCAAAGAAGAAAAGAAGGTTTGGGGAGTCTTCCATAATCATGCCTGTCTCGCACCAAATTGTTTGTAAGATGTTGCATCTTTATAAGCAGTAAAATGGAGAAGCAAGAGAGCCTCCTGTATATCTTAACTCTGCACCCCATCTTCAGCATCATCTGGCTCAGCATGCTAGAGGCATGCAGGGACCTCATCACACGCAGTGGCTATAACTTTTTGTACACCTTCACAAAAACGTGCAAAACTTACTAGCTCACCTGTGCATCTGGATCTGGGCTACTTAAAGCTAATCTTCTTTCATGTTAACTTGTGTATGTCACAATGGTATTTGGCAAGAGAATTCCTGGCTTTTATGAATTTAAAATGAGAATGTAAGACTAATGCATCATCATAAACTACACTGATAACACATGGCAAATTTATTGTCTTTTTTCTAGCAAGCTTCCAGAAATCATTCAGAATGGTCTGGAGTTCCTATGAAGGATACAGTTGCCCTATAAAACACCTCTAAGGATCATAAGCCACTACTTTAGATATCTTTCTTGCTAGCTGTCTGTAGTTTCTATGACAGTGGCTTTCCTGGGAAGTAAAGCTGCACTTACATGTCATGGAAACTATGAGCAGATAGCAGGAAAGATAACTAACTCGCCGTGCTTCAGAATCAACTACTAGCAACCCACAAAGGCATTTGTTGAACATACCTGTCCCACCATCTCCAGATGTAAATGCATTCACGTAGTATTCCTGTGAACAAAGGCTAGTTTGAAATGAAGCTGTAGATGGCACTATAATCTCACTGAATGCAAGAGAACCCTGCTGGGATACAATGTTTAATGTAATATCTCATATTAATTAATGTGTGGCATAAATTTATTAAGAGTTGCAGTAGTGGTGATATGTCTGCACGTCTGTGGGAGAACCTGTGATTCACTGCAAAACCTGAGTTGATGGGTACTCGTCTGTGTGGAATTTGCTTCTGAGGATGAGCCTGAAGAGGATAGAGGGTGGTTTGGAGGCTATAAAAAGGAGTTTTGGAAAGACTTTTTTCAGGATGTGCTCCCCATTGAGCATGTTTTGTAACTGTTTAGATACTCATAGGGGTTCCAGTACAGGTGGTTGATAACAACTAGTGTTATGCAGTTGCAGCATTTTTTCCTCTATAGCCAAGACAGGTCTCTCGGGATTTTTGGGTGGGTTATTCCATAAGGCAATCTACTTTTCTGGGTGAGTGTCCTTGTTTGGTAAAGGCACTTTTACGTGTGTTAATGTGTGCCTTGACTTTCTCCTTGGAAGGTATTCCATGGCATCTGAAGGCCTGGCTGTAGACAATATTTCTTGGGGTGTGGTGATCCATGGTGGTTTCTTGTATATAGCTGTCTGTAAGGTTCCACTGTTGAAATTAATTGTGGCCAGGAAGTTAATGCTGCTGTGGGAGTGTTCTAAAGAGAGTTTGATGGATGGGTGGTGGTTGCTGAAGTTGTAGTGGAAATCCAAAAGGACTTCAGGGTATTTGTCCAGAGGATGAAGATAACATCCATGTATCTCATAGTTGGTGTCATGGTGCAGTGTCCAGAAATTCTTCCTAAAGTTGGCCTATAAACAGGTTGGTATCAATATTATTTTTATCCTCTGGACAAATGATCTAAACTTTCTTACAGGTTTCCACCACAGCTTCCTTTAAAATAGGCATTAATGACTGGTGGTAAACAATCAGTTGCACCTTGTATTTAGCTGTAACACTCTGAGTACCTATCCCAGATCTGAAGAGCTCTTTGTAGGTTGAAAGCTTGTCTCCATTACCAATGAAAGTTGGTCCAATAAAATATATTACCTCATCTACCTTTTGCCAATAGCTCTGAAGACACGCATTGGTTGCATGATTTTAATTGTTAAGGAAAGTGTTGCACTAGTAGGAACCAGCTCTGCTACAGAAATACAAGAACACATTTAATTTTCAACGATACTGGCTAAGCAGAAACTGGGTTCTGCATTGGAAATGGGAGAAATAGTGAGAAGTGGGGGATGGGGGGACAGGGACTGTCAATTCTCATTAAATCCATCAGCACAGAGGAAGAGAAAGTCAAGAATATGAAGGAGACATAGCAGAATTCAGACTACCAGCAGCAGGGGCTTTAGCTCACACTCTCGCTGCCTACTAAGAATAATCTTCAAAGCACATTGCAAACATTCATGAGAGAAAAGGTCTCTCAGTATACAGAGGAATATAGGCATTTTCCAGGTGCCCTTGTGCTACTACGTAATCTCATTAGCACTAAACAATTCATTAGCTAGGATTACTATGTACTATGATGCATAGATTATAAAACTGAGGTTACAAAGCAAAGTGTTGAGTACTTACCGTTCCTACTCTGTTTATAGCACATGTAAAACAGTGGTTAGCAATAGCTGCATTTCTTGCTTCAACTGGCCACAGTGACTCACTGCAAAATAGTAACAACAAAGCTGGTGGTTATTTTGCATGGTTCATAGCTAAATGTGAATATTTCACGAGCGGCAGATATCGCTAATCTTTTAAATGCCCTGCTGGTGATTTTCAAGTAGTCCAATGAATTTAGACATGCAACTTCTATAAAATATACTGGGAGAAAAGATTTTTCAAAACAGTCTAGAGAATTTAGATGATTTTCAGGAATCCAAAAATATTTACTAGCAGTGTAGAAAGGATCTCAGTCAGACTGCCTCCCACCCCTTTTTACAGTGCTCTAGGAGCAGTTTCTGAGACAGATAATGAGAAATTAGATTGTCTGAATGCTAGGGAAAAAATTCCACTCCTCTTCCTCCCCATCTTCTACCTGCAGGTAACACAGGAATTTCCAACAGGTCACTCCCCTATGGTGGGCTGATGGAAGAAAGAGCAAGCTTGACAAAAGCAGGCCCATAACCTTTCAATCATTATCCACTAAACCAGTGGTTCCTAACCAGTGTGCCAGGGCACACTGGTGTGCCACGGGAACACCCAAAGTGCACCACGAGCATGCCCGAGAGCTGGAGTTAAAGGTGTCTCCCTGCTCAGCCCAGCCATGTGGGCTGTGCAGGGCTGGAAAAAGGCAGGGGTTAAAGTAAGGGGGAAGGCACCAGAACACAGTTCGAGGGCCCCCTGTTTTAGGCAGGAAGCATTCTGGCCACCTAAAAATAGAGGAAGGTACTAGAACGGGGACTTTCAGGGGTCCCCTAAAAATAGCAGGAGCAGCCCAAACACACCGTTCAGGTGGCTCCACCTTTTAAAACCCAGCCAGCAAAGAGTTGGGGGAGGCTTGGAGAGTGTGAATCTCCCCCTGCAGGGCAGAGCAGCTTGTGTCAGCCAGCCTGCAAACAGCCCAGGTAAGGGCTTTGGGGGGGAGGGAGCACTGCTGGGGGTTTTGTGGGGCAGGGGTGTGTGTGTGTGTGTAGCAGAGGTGGGTGGGAGTGGGTATGTAGCAGAGGATGTGTGGCTGGGGCTGTGGTGTGACTGATTGACTGGGGGTGTGTGTAGCTGTGGGGGGGGGTGTAGCTAGGTGCTGGAGGGTCAATCACAGGCAGAAGGGGTCTGGGGGAGGGGAGGACGGGACCCACTGGGGTGGGAGGGAGCAGCAGTGAGGTGAAGATTTGCCCCGGGTGGCAGGGAGCCACTGTGGAGAAGGGGGAAGTGGGTGCTGCGCCATGCTCCCCTGCCCTACCCCTGCTTCCCCCCCTGCAGCCCCACAAAGCCACGCTTGTTCTCCCTTCCTCTCTCTTCTCTTGCCACCCTTGTGCTGTTCCCCACATGGTTGCCCTTGTCCTCTTTTGCCACTCCTGCCACTGCACATGACTCCTGACCTCCCTTGTTTTGCCACCCCTGCCCTACTACCCCACACAGCAGCATTTCCGAAACACTGTGCCATGGTTCATGAATATTCATAAGTAATTTAAGTTAATTTGAATACTCATGAGTTTTTAATAGTGGTGTGCCTCAAAAAATTTGAAGGTCTCAAGGTGTGCCATGGCAGAGAAAAGATTGGGAACCACTGCACTAAACCAGTCTCCACATTGTATAGAAAGCCAATAACTGAGAAATGTAAAAGAAAAATGCCTCCTCTTCCACCTATACCCTAAGGCTATGTTCACACGTAGCTGCTTATGTCAAAATAAGCTATTTTGAAATAAGCTAATTCGAAATAAAATCCTTAATTCGATTTCACTTAAATCAAATAAAGGAAAACAACCAAATCGAAATAGCAAGTCCCAACACAGGACTTGCTATTTTGATTGAGGAGAGGGGCCCCCTGGCAGGGTCATGTTGCCAGGCAGGACAAGAAGCCCCCAGGCAGGGGGACTTGCCAGCAGCAGGGGGGGGAGGGGCACCAGAGCGGCTTCACCCATCGCCCCCAGCCAGAGAGGGCAGCGGGTGCCTGAGCCGGCTTTGCCCACTGCCTCCACTTGCCAGCAGTAGAGTTGGGGGGCAGCGGGCGCGGGAGCCCGCTTCACCCGCTGCCAGCAAGCAGAGGCAGCCGGTGAAGCCGGCTTGGGCGCCCGCCACCCCCCTGGCTGGGGGCAGCTGGCGAAGCCAGCTCCTGTGCCTGCTGCCCCCCCCCACTGCCAGCAAGCAGAGGCAGCGGGCGAAGCCATCTCCCGTGCCCACTGCCCCCCCTGCCAGGGAAACTGGCTTGGGGACCCGCCGCCCCCCTGCACCTCCCCTCAGCACCCTGGCCAGGGTGCTTGGCACCCTGGGAGGAAGGTCATTTTGTTATATCAATATGCAGGGCATATCGACATAACAGAGCCAGACGGGGTTATTTCAAAACCACAGTTTCGAAATAACCTTCATTTTTATATATAACGAGGCTTTATTATAGCAAAATGATTTTCCTTATTTCAAAATAAGAAAACGTCGTCTGGACATGTCAACTTTTAATTCGAAACAACAGTGGTTGTTCTGAATTAAAAGCCTCAAGTGAACACAGCCTAAGTCCTTTTCCAAACTGGGACTCGGTGTTGGATGACACTGAAGTAATTTTAGTCATGTCAGTCCCAAGATACTAGAGAGACAAGGCCAGAAAGCATATCTTTTATTGGAACAACTTTTGAAGAAGAGCTCTGTGTGGTTTGAAAGTCTGTCTCTCTCACCAGCAGCAGTTGGTCCAATAAAAAATGTTACTTCATCCACCTTGTCTCTCTGAAAACTCAGGTAGCCTTCCTTTTATTGATATTGAGGCTCAGGGATCAGATCACAAGAAAAGATATGGTTTGACAGTACCTACAGCACTGAGAAACAGAAGTGATTGGGATGAAATCACCACTTTCATAACAGCATTTAGCAGCCTGACATTGGGCTCCAAGAGGAGAGTGTGGGTAGATAAATGTCGTAAGTAAATCTCAGGATGACTCTGGCACCAATAAGATGCTCACTGGTTTAATTGAAAGGACTTGATTTATTATCCCCTTCCCCCTGCCAGATAACTGCCGAGCCAATCTGCCAACAGGTCTAAGAAGAAGGGTCTTTGCTAAAAGGCTCCTCGGGATTACAATTTCTAGAAGGAAGGAGAAATACAGAGGAAAGAGAGTATAGCTTAGAGGTTACTACAGAACAGTTTTCTTCCATTTCCCTTGAGACTCTTTTCTGCATGTGACTCAAGAGACCTCTTCCTGCAATAAAAATTATACTCTCAAAAAGCAATCAAGAGAAGAAAGCCAATAATCAGGAGAGCCTGGAGCACCCAGAAAAGCAATGAAGTGCCTCACGAAGGCAGTATAATTTGTGTTTGCTCTCCTCCTAATGGGCTGTAAATGGAACATCAAAAACATTATTGCAATGGTGATATTTGTAAAGCCCACTCCGAGTGACTGTGTATTTACTAAACTCTTTTCTAAGACATTTTCCAATATTAATCTAAATCAGCAGTTATCAGGTCTTATCAGGAAAGAGAATTGCCTCAGGCAATCTGAGTGACAGGATGCTGTACACTTACTGATTCAAAATTATAGTTCCCCTCCACACTACTCCAAATATGTAATTCCTTATACTGGGCTTTGTTAGGGGTGCATGATTTATGAACTCACTATGCACTTACTGATCAATAATCGCACACTACTATGGCTGCTACAAACTCCATACTCCACTTAACTCATGTAGCTATAATTTCCAAGCTCTCTGGCAGCAACAAAGATTGTCCTGAGAACCTCAATCCCTTCTGCTAATGCAGAAAAATTCCAAATTTACATGAAAAAGATGGGGAGCAAAGAAAATGTGACCATGAAAACTTTTTAAAAAATGAATCCCTTCTTTGAGCACTGCTCGGATGATTTCAGTAATAGGTGTCTCTGTGCTGGAGTGCCGGATTAATCAGAAAAGCTTTTGTCCTAGCCTGTCAGGAGAGGGCAGCTGGCCACCACCCCCCACGCCACCCTGTGGCTATATACATGGCTGCCTCCTAACCCCTCCCCAGTTTCATTTCTTCTGCCTTGCATGTCGGATCTGGAACATCCGCTCCTTGCGAAAGCAAGCAGCCTGTCCGTGACTGTATGAGCTTCACGCCCGACTGGGAGCACCTTTTCGTGGACCTAGTTCCACAAAAGAGGACTCCAGCTTTCGGGCCGGAACATCGAGATCCACCTCTTGCCATGCCAGGGCTTAAACCCTGCACCCAGTGCAGCAAGGCCTTCCCCCAGGATGACCCCCAAGGGAAGTGCCTCCGGTGCCCAGGCGAAGACCACTTGGTTACCACCTGCTCCATATGCTTGTCCGTTAAACCCATGACAATCAAGGACAGGGAGCAAATGCACCGTGCCCTAGCCTCCGAACAGGCTCGGCACTCCTCACCCAAGGCTTTGGGAGCCCACCCGCACCGCGAACTAGCTTGGCACCGGAACCCACCCAGCACTGTGATGACAGTGGCCACAGGAGAACAAGCTCAGAACTGACTTCCGTACCTCAGTGTCGACACAGTCCATCCGCACTGGGCTCACCCTGGTGCCACTCGACGTCACTGCTAGCACTGCAGGCTCACCACAGCCCCGTACCAACAGTACGGGGCCCGCCTCGGCACCGCTCTGAGTCACCTTCAGTACCTCAGGCTCGCCACAGCCCCGTACCAATGGTGCAGGACCTGCCTTGGCACCGCTCCAAGTCACCTCTGGCACTACAGGGCCGCCATGGCCCCTGTACTGCCAGTACAGGGACCACCTCGGCACCAGTCAACCTTGGCACCACACGGTCAACTTTCACTCTTCCCCAGTACTACATCACAAGGGCAGCCCTGTCTCTCCTGTTAGGGGCTCACCACAGGTTCGTTCAGGGTCGCTCCCAATCCCAACAACCCCGAAGGTGGTGGAGGCCTCATGGGCACTCCTCCTGCCCACACCTCCCTCCCTGGTACCGGGTAGAAGGGGCAAGCTGGCCCTCCTAACCTGGGTGCATCATGAGCGGCACCGATCTCCCTCTCCACCTCCGACTCCGGGCACCCAAGCCCCACTGCCCATTACTCCTTTGGGTCCTGATACTGTAGAGCCATCCCCGTGGCAACATATAACTCTGCTGTCTCTGGTACCACCTCAGGGATCACGTGATACGTCCCCTTGCTCAAGTCCCGAGGAAGGTCCGTCAAGGGGCTCCAAGTGGCCTCGGCGCTGCTTTTTGGCACCATCACCATTCAGCTTCCGCCCTCATGAATGGTCTCCACACGAGATGTCTTCACCATCAGCCCCGCCACGGGCACTGGGTACCACTTTGTCCCCAGTACCGAGCTCACATACAGGTGATCTATCGGCGCACTTCGACTTCTTGTGCCGCACTGAAGCCCATCTGGGGATGGAGGTACAATCCTCTGAGCCCCCCTCGAATACCCTATTTGGGCTGGTGTTTTCCTTAGTGGAGCTGGTTACGGTTCCCCTTCACCCCGGTGTTTGGGATCTCGCCTTCTCTCAATGGCAGAACCTGGGTTCCATCTCCCTGGTGTCAGACACGGCCACTTGGTAACAGTATAGAGTCCCGGGATCAGAGTTCCCCTCGCTCATCGACCACCCAATCCCACCACGGGATGTGGTACAGATGGCACTAGGCCCAGGTGAACCTCCCAGTGACCCCCTCCCAGCACTGAGGGAGGCAAGAGAGTTAGAACTTCTGGGGCGTAAGGTCTACTCCTCTTCGGCCTTCCAATTACAAGTTGCAAACAACCAGGCCCTGACCAGTAGATACATGATGGATGTGTGGGAATCCTTCACAAAGTTCAGACATCTGCTCCCACCAGAGGCCAAGGAAGAATATGATGCATTCCTGGCGGAGGAATACAAAATCTCCCAAGTCCTCCTTCTTTCAGCCCGGGATGCGGTAGATATGGCAGCCTGTACCATGGCCTCAGCCGTAACCATCCGTTGAGCGGCTTGGCTCAGGGAAGCCAGGGTGCCCCCCGCTTCGCAACAGGTGGCACTAAATCTGCCCTTCGGGGGTGACACCTTGTTTCCATCCGAGACCCTGGCGGTAGTGGGTACCGCATGACCCTAGGAGAGAGGTAAAATACCTTGGCCTCCTCCCATTGGGCCCCTTCCATGCCCCCTGGCCACATAAGGACCACCCCCACCCACACTCTTCCCCGAAGAGCTCCAGGTAGGGACTCAGTCCCTCCCCATCACCCTTTCAGTTAGCACTTTGGGGCCCATTCAGAAGGCCCTTCCTCCCTCCCTTTCTCTACAGGGAAGGGGAGCCTATTCTAATTAATCTGTGACTGCCTTACCATGGATTCCCAACAGACTGGAAGATACCCACGGCTCTGGCCCACCTCCAGAGAAAGTAGACAACACTTCTTCCCCTTCCTTCCTTTAGTTAGAGAAAGGGGAATTTCTTAGGATCTGTTGTACACCACCACACACTTCTGTAGCATGGACGGGGAGAGCCAGTCCTTAACCTTGCTCCTCTGATTTTATGCAGAGCTCTGACCCTGTAACCAAAGCCCGTCTCAGTTATGAATGGCCCAACCCAAGACTGCGGCTTCCTTCCCGCAGACAATCCTTAATTCGTTGCTGCCCTTAGGGCTGTCATCAGAGGAAATAAACGAGTAAAAGAATACAAGAAGGGGAACAAAAGCCCCCCACCTGCCCTCCAAGTATTGCTTCAACCAGCAATTCCTTCCTCTCTAATAGGAGTTAAGGGAGATCTTCACTAAAGCCAAAGGGCGCATCACCCAGTAGCTCTAGTCAAAGCTACAGACACCTCTGGTATGCGGGGACATGTGTACCCAACCGGATGACTGGGAAACCCTTTGCCAACCCACCGCCTGCCCCACAACAGGTAGGACCTGCTTCCACACCCCAAATTGGGAGGGACCCTCCTGGCACCTCCCCATCCCAACAAAACCAGTCGGTGTGTGCACCTAAGTCAGTCCCAGTAGGTCCTTAGCAACCTCTCCAGTGCTATAAATCTTATTTAATTACTCCCACCTGTTAGATGGGAGCACAACACTCAGTAATTTTTACCGCCTGCTGTTCTATGTCCTGGGTGGATGCCAAGCCAGAGCCATGTTCATGAACCTCTACCTTGCTCCTCGGTTTTCCCCTTCTCTCCTTATGGAGAAAACAACCAGTAGTGGACAAGAATTCGTCCTGCTTCTCTGGGACTGCTTTATATCTACCCAACGTATCTCTGATCGGGAGTCCTTATTTAGGCTCCACTTTCCCAGGAAGGTGGTGATACCTCTCTACCTCTTCCCTCTTCCCACTCCTGAAGCGGCAGCTCTGTATATTCGACCTGGAATCAACCAGGTCAGTGGGATCCACGGGAGAAGAGGCAATACTCCCCCCCCCCCCAAGCCTTTCAGACAGAAGTGGGGAGAAACTCACCCTATGCCTCCCAATTAACCCTCAGCCAATCCTGCGGCGATAGCTTGTTGACAGACTTGCTGCGTACCGCTGGGCTCCATACACAGCCATCACCCAACCGGGCTATACCCTAAATGGTTCATTCCCTGGGACAGCCAGAGATCCATGGTCATCCAGGTCTAGCCCAGGGCACTGTTGCCCAGGCGCCCGGCAGGTAAGATTTCGTCTTCTTCTGTAGGACCCGGAGGTCCAAAAACTGTATGGTAGCATTTGGATGATACTCCCACCATAGGTGACTGCTAAGGGCTTTTTCCTTCTGCTTACTTGACGAAGCTTAAATCAACCAATCCCTGATTTCTAATCTTCATGTAAACTCGGGAAATAGTTGTTTTCCCATGGTGGAATCCTATCCTAGATAAGACCAGTAACAGAGATAGGTCGCCCTTGTCAGATTCTCCAAATATGCAAGGTACACCTGCGAAATCACTGACTGTACCTTGTGAGTATTGTACCCTCGCCAGAGGGTCTTCGGAGGAGACTACTGCCTTCTCTGATAAGCCTTATCACTTGGAAGGGTTAGCTTCTCCCTTATGAGTTCTTCAACCCCGACACACACATATGTGCGTTATAGCTAGGGGCTGGTATCACACCTGGCGGTGCCTTCGGGCATGCAAGGTCATATAAATCTATGTAAATTCTAATACCATAGGCCTCCTGGTCATCACAACTAGGTGTCCAGTTGGAGGCACTGCAAATTCTGCTTTTCCTCGCTCCCTCTGTTCTCCAGGTAGTCTTCCCGGTAGTGGAATCCTAAGGCAGAACATGATGGGACAACAGGAAGGTTCGCCTCCTTGAGTCTTCATAGGAATACCAAGGCCAACAGTACTCCCTAAGGCCCACCATGCTGCCTTGCAAGCGCCTCATGGGTCTGGAATGTTTCTTCCGAAACCGTAAGAAGTCTCCTGAGTCAATACACTTTGATACTGCTGGAGGTCTGGCGTTGCGTCCTCCCCGGCCGGCCCAGGGACTACATGGCTGATATGTTATGTGGCGCCAATCACACCACTTCTGGCATTTTTCCTTTCCCCTTAATCAGCTCAAAGTTTCTTCTCTTAGATTCTTCTCACCTAATTTCGCTAGCCCCTTTTTTCCCTTGCAGGTTGATAGGTATAACAAATTCACACACCCTTTGGGCATGTGACTTATGGGGCTTTACATGGCTGGTTGGAGGGATAATGTTTTATCCCCTTCTATTGCTCTCTGCATAGGCCGTGACCGTCATGGCCAGCCTGGTATCCCTAAGACTCCCAGATTTCTTCATAGGGTTTACGTTGAAGTGTTCTGTGGCCAGAAGATTAACCCTCTGGCCTTCATACCTTGAGCTATACCCCTCTGGTAGTGCAACCAAATGCGACTTCCTCCACATCAGTTGCATTGCGTTGATACATTTTCTGGTGTAAGGTGATTTTAGTCCGTCCGGCCCACGCACGCTAATTGGCTTGGGTGGATTGGACCTACCCTCCACTCGGGGCTGGCCCTACATTTGAAGGCTCCATTGGCAGGTCAAGAGCCCTAGCTGGTCTCTTAGTCCCTTGTAAGGAACTTGCTTGCTGGGCCTATATCCTTCTGGGGTTATGCTGTGCTGAAGGCAGAAGAGCCAACTCCACCTGCTGTCCAACAGCACGGCTAGTCGTCACCTATTACTGAATGCATCCGAGCAGCACTTCGAGATGGGCTGCTTGGATCCATTCAGGTCCCTCTCTTCCATCCCCGCATCTGGAGTTGGCAACTTCTAGGAAGGGGAGGGGTCGGGAGGCAGCCATATATATAGCCACAGGGTGGCGTGGGGGGCAGTGGCTGCCTGCCCTCTCCTGACAGCCTAGGACAAAAGTTTTTCTGACCAATCCAGCACTCCAGCATGGAGACACCTATTACTGAATGGATCCGAGCAGCCCATCTCAAAGAAGGATGGTTACTGGTAAGTAACCCATCATTCTCGATGGTTTAAAACCTTCTCCTGTCCTATTGAGCAGGGCTCCTGTCCCCTGAATAATTCATACATTTATGTTTACACAGGAAGAGAGCCCTCCCCTCTCTTTGTTTTACAAACACTGTGAGCAAAGATATATTCCAATTATTCTGGACAGTCAAGCCCTACCAAACTGGAGGGAGGGACAGCAGGGACCTTAAGTGGGTTCAGTTAATTTAGAGGAATTGATTCTTTTTGTTGGATTTTTTCCCTTCACTTTCACTTTGAATATAACATTCAAAATTTCAATGTCTTAAAACAACTTCAACAAGGCTTCCTGTCATCTTGATAACAGCCATATCCGGGGGCTGAGAGACTCAAAAGTAGAGTTTACTCAGTTCAGAAAGTGGTTCTTACCTCAAACAGGAAGCACTATGGTCTCAGTTCTTCCACTAGCTCTGCAGAGGTAGAACCCTGCACCCCCCTGAAATTCCTTCATTATTGGGGACTAGGTTAGAGTCCCCTAATGCTGCCTGCAAATGTTCTATCCAGGAATTCCCCTCTTAGAGAAGGAGTGATCTTCTGAAACAGGCTTAGCACTACTGAATATATTAATATTACTGTTCTGCTGGGGGATGGGGAATCATACCACATTGCTGAAGTTGTCTGGCATGTTAGTTGCCTTCCATTAAGACTAAATGGTACTTTGTTTAGCGATTATTAAAAGAATGGAAAACACTGCCCCAGGAGGACTATACCACATGCAAGCCTGGACAATAGTTGAGCCAAGGTGCTTCCTGGGGGGTCTGAACACAAACACAGGAATGGGATACTGATTTGATTGCAGAGGGGCGTGTGGGCGCACACACACGTGTATTGAGAGAGAGGGAACAGAAACACACAGAAACTCACAGAAAAGGTAGCAAGGAAGCCGAACAGCCAGCCAAAGAAGCACTTGTGGTATGACTCTGAGAACAAGCTGACGGAGCATCTTTGGGTAAAGTGTTTGCTGGGAAGAGGCTTGGAACTGTGACTAAATAATTGCCTACTACTGCATACTGGAAAACAGGACATTATGGATGTTCTTTGTAAATAAAGAGGATTGCATCTAAGAAATACCTGACTCCATCATCAATTTCTCCTAGCAGAAAAAACCGCTCAAGCCAAAATGGGTAACATTATTATTTCTTAATAGCATTACAGATACCAACTGCAACTGGGGCCCCACTGCACTGGACACTCTATAAACAAAAAGTGAGAGTCAATTTTTGCCCTAGAAATAAACATATATGAGCTCAGCTTTCACTTAGCTTGACCTGTTTAGTCCCAGCATTAAAACTGAGCCAATTAAGGGAAGGGACGTTGACTCAAGGGATCTACTAACTCTAACTGTGTACATTATGTCAAAAATAACACATTCTTTAGAAGCATCATATAACTACCTTCATTCCTGCTATGACTTAGTGAATTTCCCACTCAGAGGAGCAGCTTTAGAAAGAGGGCAACATTAAGGGAACAGAGAAGAGGTAATATGGTATGAATTATTACAAAAATGCACATTTGAATACCTGCATTTATACCACAGAGCATAAAACAGTTATCACAACAGCTGCAGCCTACAGATAAGGCATGGTATAAGTTAAGGTACTTCTGCAATGA
Source organism: Podocnemis expansa (assembly GCA_007922195.1). Taxonomy (NCBI): domain Eukaryota; kingdom Metazoa; phylum Chordata; order Testudines; family Podocnemididae; genus Podocnemis; species Podocnemis expansa. The sequence continues at coordinate 18,691,540 of ML682041.1, forward strand.
ACCCACACATGTCAAGGCATATAAGACAATAGTTTAGCTAAACTAATCAAGTCATAAGGCCCAAAAAGCCTTGGCATAAGCAGCTGACCAAAAGTAACACAGATCATAAGTTCCAAAGTGGTAGCTGTGTTAGTCTAGTTCAGCAAAGGAAGCAAGGAGTCCTGTGGCACTTAAAGACTAACAGATTTATTTATCACATGAGCTTTTTTCTACCACAAAAGCTCATGACATAAATAAATTTGTTAGTTTTTAAGTGCCAGAGGATGCCTTTCTTCTTTTTACAGATCGTAAGATATCACAAGACAATGTTGTAATACACAAGAATGACTATACAACTAAAATGACGAGTAACCACAAGATGCTAACATATACCAGCTTGGGATAGTTTAAATTACGAACAGCAACAGATAGTAATTAATGGATGTATATGCTAATAAGCTTCAGGTAAAAGGATTAGCAACTATGAGAAGAAAGGAACTCCAGCATTAGTGGGGTGAGGAAACATAAAAGACAAAAAGAGGATGAAACCCCTACTGAATGTGCATCAGGCACAGTAGTGTTAAATTATCACATTATTAAAGTTTGTATCCCAGCCTGCATACCTTGGGGAGACGTAACTTGGGAGATGCCAGCATAATGACCACTGGTGACAATGGTGACGGGAATTTGATGATGATGCTAATATTCTGGATCCTTTTGCAAAGAACTGTGAGAGCATTGTGGTGTTTTGGACTACCTAGGGCCATTGGGGTTGTCATGGTGACAAATGGGAGGGTCATTTAGGTGCTAGGGAAACCTGTCTGATGGGTTCTCTCTCTCTCAATTCTCTTTCAATAAAGACTACTTACACAGCTCTGAATATGCTGCCTCTCATTATTGGACTATAATTTCCCCTAAAACTCTACATCTGGCAACAGAGGATGGGATATGTGACGGAGCTGGCTATCCTTAACAATCCTGGCAACTGTGGAAAACCAGAATGCAATGTAAGAAGCAAACCTTTATTTACTGCTTGCATGGGGGTTGGGTTGGAAGATCTTCTCCCACGAAAGCTCATGCAAAAAATAAATCTGTTAGTCTTAAAGTGCCACACAACTCCTTGTTGTTTTTTCACTGGACTAGACTAACACGGCTATTCCTTTTGAAATTTGGTTGGTTGTAACTGTGAAAGCTGATCTGTTTGTGTAAGGGCTAGCTGGCTATTCTGAAAGCTGATCTGCCTGCTGTTAAGTACAAGTGAAGAGACAAACAATAACCACAAGAGGGCATCATGGCTTTACTTACTACAACCCTTGAATCATTTGACCATTCAGCAGATTCATGGCAGATATATACAGCCCAATTTCAAAATTCTGTAACAGCAAATGATATAACTAATGAGAAGAAGGTACCAGTTTTTCTAACGGTCACTGGAGTTAAGACTTATAATTTGCTGTGTGATTTGCTTTTATCTGGAGAAGCCAGAGCAGAAAACTTATGGGAACCTAGTGGAAGTTCTGGGAGCACATTCTTCCCTGAAGCCACTAGTAATTGCAGAGAGGTATAGGTTCTACCAAACAAACCAAGCTGAAGGTGAATCAGTTGTACAGTTTGTAGCAGCTCTGAGGAAGCTGGCAACACACTGTGACTTTAAGAATGTTAGAGGAAATGCTGAGTGACAGGCTGGTGTGTGCCCTTCACAGTGAATCAACACAGAAACGCCTATTGACTGAAGGTGAACTCATCTTGCAGAAGGCTGTGGAAATTCCAGTCTCCATGGAACACGTCACCCAAGACATGCAACAGATCGGGGTCAGTATGTAAGAAGTACCCCCACAACCTGCCCACAGGGCACCAGGAGACAGGAACATTACCAGTGTGGGAACCAGGGTCACCTCACATCAGAGTGCTGGCATAAGGAACTACTGTGTTGACAATGTTGTAAGAGAGGGCACATTGAACGTGCCTGCAAACAGAGGAAGGATGAGCCAAACAGAAGAGGCAGACCTGAGAAAAATGGGCTGTTGGTTCAGCAGACTAAGAGGGAAATTCTGCATGCAATAGAGCAGAATACAGGTGATCACAGTGACACCCAATTGGAAGATGGAGATCCCCTCCACGTTTTGTCTATAACAGCTGGCCCATGTAAATTCTGGGTAACACCTGTGTTGGAAGGCAAACCTGTACACATGGAACTGGACACTGGCGCAGCAATTTCATTAGTTTCTAACATTGTGCATGAGAAGGACTTTAGACATCTGCCACTTAAGCTGACAGTAGTTTTTTTTGAAGACATATACTAGGGAGACTGTTCCCCTGTTGGGTACTATTGATGTGAAAATAGAATTCAATGGACAGATCACAAAGCTACCACTGTTTGCCGTGAAGGGGAATTACACCCAGCCCTAATGGGAAGATCTTGGATCAGGAAAATCCAACTTGATTGGTCACAAGTGCATCAGTTGACTAAAGAAGAAATTAATCTAGCAGCAGTACTAATGAAACATGCTGCTGTTTTCGGTGAAGATTTAGACAGCATGAAGGGAATCACTGTGAAATTAAATATAAAGCTTGATTGCCAACCAAAATGTTTGAAGGCCAGGATAGTCCCATTTGCCATCAGACCCAAGGTGGAAAACTTGGAGCGGTTAGTCAAGGAGGGAGTCTTAGTGCCAGTTATGCACAGCCAGTGGGCAACACCCATTGTCCTAATAGGGAAGAAGGATGGCTCCATTCAGATTTGTGAAGATTTCAAGGTCACTGTCAGCCCAGTGTTATGTGCAGAGCAATATCCTCTTCCCTGTATTAAGGACATCTGTGATGAAGTAAGAAAACCTCTCGGGCTACTGTGGTTCTTCTTCTCTGTTCCTGTTCTTTGGTGATGGGACACAGGGGTGTGATAACTATAGGTACCACTGGGGGGAAGAGGCTTTAGTATGACCTTACCTTGACCCCTGTGGGTAACAGGTTGTGGCGGGTTTAGACCAGGGGCAGGGCAGCTGGATGTAGAGGAGAACAAAGGGGGGAGACGGAAGGAAGGAAGATGGAGGTTAGATGGGCAGGACCCCTGGGGCTCATCCTGGGGGTTTACTGTCAGACCTCCTGGCTGATCTGAGAGCCAACTGTCCTAGCTGCTGTGCAAAGTGGATTGCTAATAAACCCTCTGACTTCTACACTGGCTGAGTGTCACTGCTGATTGGGACGGCTGGGACCCTCGTGGAGGGAGGACCCCCCCCCCCCGCCAAGGGAGACCAGACAGAGCAAGGGTCAGACCCTCTGAGCCTGGATTTGGGAGCTAGCTACAGGTAGCATGGAGTCCCGGGTGCTGGACAGGAGAAGGCTCCACCGTAGCAGAGTCCTGGTGCGCTGTGAACAGAGGGGATCCAAGAGGCTTTTCTGGGTTCTCTGTGACAACATCTTTGCAGGTTTGACTGGAGGACAAAAATTTAGCAAGATTGATTTGAGTTAAGCATACTTACAGACGCATGTTGAAGAAGAATCTCAAGAGTTGTTGACAACTGTAACACATAAGGGGTTGTACAGATACTGTCGTTTACCTTTCAGCATTACTTTGGTCCCAGCTTTGTTCCAAAGCGCAATGGACCAGATTTTGAGTCATTTATCAGGAGTACAGTGCTATCTGGATGACATCGTGGTCACTGGCAAAAATGAGGAGGAACACTTTATGAACTTGGAAGCTACTCTGCAAAGACTGGAAGAGTATGGGTCTATGTGTTCACAGAGTCAAATGTAAGTTTTTCCAGCCCTCAGTTGAATATTTAGGACATATAATTGAGGCTGATGGTCTCCATAAGTCTCTGGCCAAGGTTAAGGCTATCATGGATGCCCCACTACCTCAGAACATACCCCAACTTCGCTCTTTTTTAGGGTTATTGAACTATTATGGCAAGTTTATTCCACAATTGATGACACTCCTGAAACCCCTACATGAGCTTCTTGGGCCGAAAAAGGCCTGGAACTGGACTGAAGCCTGTGTTGTTGCATCTAACGAAGCTAAACGCTCTCTGGTAAACTCTAGGGTTCTGACACATTTTGATCCATCTTTGTCCCCACAGTTGGCTTGCGATGCCTCCCCTTATGGAGTTGGGGCTGTATTGTCACATACTATGCCTTCTGGTGAAGAAAGGCCTATCGCTTTTGCTTCACGCTCCCTGACCAAGGCAGAAACTAACTAAGCCCAAATTGAACGCGAAGCACTGGGCATTGTTTCTGGTGTTCGGAAATTTCACCAGTACCTGTGGGGAAAGAAGTTCACACTTGTCACTGACCATCGACCCCTGACATCAATTTTGGGACTGCACACAGGCATCCCACCTTTGGCTGCTAGTCGGATGCAACGATGGGCATTGATACTTTCTGGACACACATATGAAATCAAGTACAGGCAATCCTCTTTGCATTGCAATGCTGATGGTCTTTCAAGGCTACCCTTACCGGCACACCGTCAAGATCAGGGTCAGGAAAGAATCTTTTACTTTGAACAGGTGGAAAACACACCTGTCACGGCTACTCAAGTGAAGAAAGCAACACGTGTTGACCCAGTACTCTCACAAGTGATGGATTTTGTGATGAATGGAACATTCTTACCTGACTCTCAGGTCTCTCCTGACCTCCACCTCTACAGGTCCAGGAGGACAGAGTTATCGACCCAATCTGGGTGCTTGTTGTGGGGTATGCGTGTCATTATCCCACCTTCATTAAGAACACATTTGTTGGAACAGCTCCATTCAAGTCACTGCAGCATAGTGCGCGTAAAAGAAACTGCATGGAGCTATTGCTGGTGGCCGGGTTTGGACAGGGCCATCGAAGAAACAGCTAGAGCTTGTACCTCATGCCAGAGCATCTGGAATGCATCTCAGTTAGCACCTCTTCACCCGTGGGATTGGCCCGAAAGACCATGGCAATGTATCCATGTTGATTTTGCTGGCCCATTTGAAGGATGTATGTTTTTAATTGCTGTGGATGCCCATTCAAAATGGCCAGAAGTCTCTGTAATGCAGTCCACTACTACGGAAACCACTATCCAGATCCTGTGTGGCTTTTTCAGTTGTTATGGTCTTCCAGAACAGCTGGTGGGTGACAATGGACTGCAGTTCGTTTCTCAGGATTTTGAAACCTTTATGAAGGCCAATGGAATACATCACATCAGGTCAGCACCATATCATCCTTCCACCAATGGAGTTACTGAAAGGTTTGTATAGACTATGAAGCAAGCTCTAAAATATGCAAAGGGACAGTCACCTCTTCAGAAGCATCTAGACAAATTCTTGTTGTCCTACAGAAGCACTCTGCAGGCTATGACTAAGGCATCTCTAGCTTTTCTTATGATGGGACGGCAGTTGTGCTCTTGCTTTGATTTGTTGAAACCATGAGACACACAGCAAGTGGTTCAACACCAACAGCAGGACCAGGTCAGCAGACATTCATCAAGAACAAAGGACTGTACCTTCAGTACTGGACAGCCTGTTCTCGCTCAAAACTATGCTTCAGGAGCTAAATGGGTTCCAGCAACAGTCTTCGCCCAAACAGGACCTGTTTCCTACTCTGTCCAGACAGCGAGTGGCCTCATTTGGTGACAGCATGTGTGATGGAGTAAGAAAAACTCTTGGGTTACTGTGATTCTTCTTTTCTGTTCCTGTTCTTTGGTGATGGTATTTTGGTGATGGAACACAGGAGTGTGATAACTATAGGTACCACTAAGGGGGAAGAGGCTTTAGTATGACCTTACCTGGACCCCCTGTGGGTGACAGGTTGTGGCCGGTTTAGACCAGGGGCAGGGCAGCTGGACGTAGAAGAGAACAAAGGGAGAAGAGGAGGGAGAAGGAAGATGGAGGTCAGAGAGGCAGGACCTCCGGGGCTCGTCCTGGGGGTTTACTGTCAGACCTCCTGGTTGATCTGAGAGCAAACTGTCCTAGCTGCTGTGCAAAGTGGATTGCTAATAAACCCTCTGACTTCTACACTGGCTGAGTGTCACCGCTGATTGGGATTACTGGCACCCTCATGGAGGGAGGAACCCTCCTCCCACCAAAGGAGACCAGACAGAGCAAGGGTCGGACCCTCTGAACCTGGATTTGGGAGCTGGCTACAGGTAGCGTGGAGACCCGGGTGCTGGATGGGAGAAGGCTCCACCGTAGCTGAGTCCTGACTGGCTGTGAACAGAGGGGATGCAAGAGGCTTTTCTGGGTTCTCCATGACAGCATGTAAATCAGTTGCTTCTCCGTCATACCCAGCCAGAAGATGCATCTCTGGCGGACGTACCTGACTTCACCCTTACTGATGATACAACTTCAGAGCATGAAACAATTGTTCATGTCTCTCCTGCTCCAGCCACCTCTTCAACACCTTCAGCCTCCCTGGACCAACTGGCCACAACATCCTGTCTGGTTCCAGCTACTTCCTGCTACCTGTAGTCACACCACCACCACCACCACCACCACCACCACCAATACCACCTTGTGCACTTAGAGACAGAAGGCCTCCTAATCGGCTGGATCTTTAGCTAGTGGTGACCCCCTCTTCATGGGGCAGAATAATTCCCTGGGGGTTCACCGGAGATGGGGCAGTCCACCCTCATCTCCTAGCTTAGTCTTTATTCTTTCTGGTGGGGAGGGCTTTCTCATTAGAGGGGGAGGAATATGTGGTGCTTTGGGCTACCTAGGGCCATTGGGGTTGTCATGGTGATAAATGGGAGGGTCATTTAGGTGTTAGGGAAACCTTTCTGTCAAGTTCTCTCTCTCTCTGTTTTCTTTCAATAAAGACTCCTTACACAGTTCTGAATATGCTGCCTCTCATTACTGGACTATAATTTCCCCTAAAACTCTACAAGTATATGGATGCTCAGATGCACATTCTCTATCATCTCCATCTATCTTGCTGGGTTGGAATGTTTGTGACTTTACCTTGCTAATAAACCTCTTAAAAATGCAAAATATTTTCCTAAGTGTGAGTGTTGCAAACACGCATGTAGGGGATCCCACCTAAATTGTAGTCTTAATAATACTGGGCCGAATCGTAGGATAAGACCCAACCAATCTTCTCAATGTTATCAATATATTAATACATAATTGACAGGTCAGGCAACACAGCTTACTCAGACAAGAATGTACATTCCACAGAATGGGATCTCTTTTCAGAGACCACCGTTATTCAGACAAATGAAGAGTACATGTACTAAACTGTGTGTCAAGATTGTCCTTTGACACATTCTGGAACACTGGACCTCAGCTAATACAGGGACTTGTTTTGTTGACTGCCCAGGTGCCAGCTCATCCCAAAGACCCAGGCCTCAACGAATGCTGACAAACGCATGACTGACAGCCAGGCCAGTTCACTTGTTGGTATAAATCAGAGGTGGCCAAACTCATGGAACTCAAGAGTCACACAAGTTGATTATTAAACCTTCAAGAGCTGCACTGAGGCAAATAACCACATACTTTTACCTACTCCAAAATTACTAAGTTTAAAATTCAGTGTGCACTTTAATTTTATCATAAAAACAGGGCAAATATTGATCCTAATAATGTCGGATTCTAATAATTACTTAATGTTGCCATGAAAACTAGGCCTATACAGTAGAAACTTAGCTGTTGCTAGATGTAGAACACTGCAGGCTAGTGGCAAGTTTTTTAAAATCTGGGCAGTAACTTGTCAATGCAGTACGTAAAAGCTTTCTCAGATCCTGATCTCTAAGTATTGCACAATGTTTCAATTTAACAAATTTCATTGTGGAATATAATGCTTCACAGCAGTAAGTTGTGCCAAAAATTGAAAGTAATCTACACTCAGTTTTAAACTTTTCTCCTTTGTATTTTTGTTTATTATTCCACATCATTTTTAGGACTTGTAAAACACAATTTTATTTTAACAATGAGTAAACTGGATTAGGGCTTATGAGAGAATCTAAACATGCCGCTGCTTCCCTGCCATCCTCGACCATTCCACACTTCTCCCCTTCCCCATCTCCAACCATGCCGTGCTTCCCTGCCATGCTCTTCTGTGAGCTGCACTTTTTTTTTCAAGAGCCGCATGCGGCTCACAAACCACAGTCTGGCCACCCCTGGTATAGATCAAGGTGACTGTTAAATCTATATATCATATTTAAATGTCACGAAAATTAATGGGATGTTACATGCATGGTTTTCACTCATGTGTATCCCATTAGAATATAAAGCAAACATATACACCATCTGTACTCCTCTTACTAAATAATAAAATGCGAAAGAAGCCTTCTGGAGTGCAAGTGAAGAACTATAACAGAAAAATGCTAATTAAAAGCAAGTGATCATCATGTGTGTGATGATCAGAGATCAAAGACTCCTCTCCCTCTCTCTCTTAAACACACATACACACGTCTCCTTCAATTGCTCAATAACTCATTTCCTTTTTTAGCTAATGAACTGTTAGCTAGTTTACTACAAAATTGGCTACGAGCATTGTCAATGGTATAAGACACAAACTGATTTGGGGTAACTGGTCTCTTGGGACTCAGAACAACTTGAACGTAGTGTGATTTTTGTTATAAATGACCTTATATTATAAAGTTCAGTTTGTTTAAATGGTATGATAGACTGGAGAGTCTAAGGGCATTGTCTGACTCCATGGTAAGACTGGCATAATGATCCAGCAATTTACATTTGTTGCTGGATTGGGGATATATTTTATAGAACACACCAACAGTTTATGGGTGTCTGCCTTGTTTTCTAACAGTCTGCCCTGAGTTAGGCACTCAGTCATGAGTCGCACCGGACAGCTTAATACCACCAACAAGGAACTCAAAACTATTGAAGTGTATGGCAAAAAACAGAAGAAAGCCAGAATAAAGAGGGTAAGATGAGATCACTATTAAAAAAAAAAAAAAGGATAATTCAAAGAAGTTTTAAAATGTTGCTGTCCAAAAGAAACATTTAGGAAAAGCAAGTATGGTTTTTCTCTTTCAGGAAATGTGGGATGTGCACCTGTTTCACTCAACAGTACATCTCACCCTAATCAGTGGGCAGTCCACAAGTTGTTTTACTTTACCTAAGCGCTCCAGTAGTAGCTGAAGGATTAAAGATAATCTCTGCTCCATTTAGACTGTACATGAGCCAGTTGAGGGGGTGATGGCGTCCAAAACAGATATTCACAGCAATCCTTCCAAACGGAGTCTGGAACACTGGGTGCCCTGTGTTGCCTTCCATATAGTAGGTAGACTACAGGGAAAAAAAACAAAACCAGTAGGTGACTTCAGGCACTGTCTCCAAGTTTGTGAACCACTCCCCCCCCCCAAAGTTCATTACCAGCCTTTAAAATGTACTAGGTCTCTGAGGCACAACAGGATGTGAAAAAGAGATACCCCTCAGCCACTAAATACCTTTACTGTATGTCCAGGTTCAACAGAAACAGCCCTTCTGAGCTGCACAGATCAAATTCCAGTCCCATATCTATTTTTCTTTACTCACTGTTGGACATAAGTACAGTGCCACCTGGCTCTTCCGCATGGTCTTATAGAAACACTGCATTCTCTACAGACTGTGTGACCTGCTTCACCCACCCTCCATGCCAAAATGGCAAGAGCAAAAATAAAAGCCGCTGCAACTGAGGGCAAGGGAGATGAATAAGATGGTACAGAGGAGAAAGAACTGAGATGGGAGAGATGGATAAAAGCCACATGAGCATCTTATTCCTGCTGGCTCACTTTACATTGCCATCAGTGCCACGGAAAGGTGAAAGCACACAACTACACTGAGTTCAATAGACAGACTACTGGGGTCACCACATATGTCATAGCTTCTGTTGGCCAAGTTTACTGCATGCACCACAAGCTCCTTGCATTACTCCATTCTACCTCAAAAGCTCCCTGAGTGCCGTGTTCCCATCCTCCCTATTTCAAGGACTTGCTGGTTTGGACCTGAAGAAGAGCTCTGTGAAGCACAAACCTTGTCTGTTCCACCAACAGAAGTTGGTCCAATAAAAGTTATTATCTTACCACCTTGTTACTCTTGTATCCTGGGACCAACGTGGCTACAATATTGCAAACACACAAACAAATGTACACCATCACATTGAGCATAAGAACTTCACTAGTTCAGCCAATAATGCTTCTTTCTTCTCATCAATAATTCCATGATAACAAGCCTACTAAGTACCTTTGAAAATGGAGGTGAATGCTATGCAGTAGCTAATAGATATGCCTCACTAAATGCCATGTATAACACTAGCTGATTTCTTAATGGAGCTCTGAAATGACTTGTTAGGCTATGTCTTCAGAGTAGCATTTACTTGTGCCATCAGTACCTGGGTCTGAACACCCGCAGTTTGGGAATCCAAGTGTGGAGAGCCCATGAAAGGTGTCCTCCAGGTTGCCCGGTGTAACAAGGTGGGCCAGCAGGACCAGGTTTATGGCCCTGCAGACCTACCTCAGCACTACTCCCACGGTGGGCCCTCCCAACCCCAAAGTGGTGTGCCACAGAGTGATAAGACTCTGAGGTCGCCAGCTTCCACACAGCTATAGCCACTCACTTGTCCACTGGGACTGCAGGTCGCATGTGCGTGTCCCTGTGCTAGAGGACCAGGGCGAGCTCTCTGACCAGCTCCACGAATCTCCACCACATCATGCACAGGTTGCGTTGCCGCTCCTCCTCATCCCATGTCTTCAGGACAACTCTTTCCCACCAGTCGCCACTGGTTTCCAGTACCCACATGTGACGGGGTACAGAGTGTGGCAGGGTGTCAGCGGCTGCTTGCACAGCCAGCATGCTGGCAGTGCTGCTGTCCACCTCAGTGCTGCTGCTGTCCAGGGAGAGTACGCTCCACCCTAACACTGCCGTGTGTGAGGCTGAGCAGCTGCTGGGCACCGGGGTGGCAAGCAGGAGTGGCTGGACACAGGACATGGCCTTGCTTGGCTCCTTGCCTGCCAGAGTGTGCAAAGGAGGTGAAGTCACTTCCCTTTTAATGGCAATGGCTATGGGAATGGCCCATCCTGGCAGCCATTTTGCCACACTTCCCATGATGCCCCCCTGCTGCGTCAGATTAGCAATTCCTGTACATGGACATGTTAATTCGACCCTCATTTTGCAGCACAGACATGTTAATTCGATTCCAGTTAATCTGAATTAAATTTTATTATTAGGTCGACCTAATTAGTTTGACCTATGTTAATTCGAATTAACAGGCTATGTGTAGACATACCCTTCCTCTTTAAGGTGCCACAGGACTCTCATTATTGCTGTACACCGACTACCATGGCTATCCCTCTGGAAATTTTCACTTCTTTATTTACTTTATCCACACCAATAACAATTTTATGGACGTCTCATATCCCCCCTTAGTTCTCTTTTTCAAACTGAAAATTCCCAGACTTACTAATTGCTCCTCATAGGTAAGCTTTTCCATACTCTTAATAATTTTTGTTGCAATTCTGATATATCTCTTTTGAGAGGGGGTGACCAGATACACATGCAGTATTCAAGATGTGGCTATACCAAGGATTTAAAAAAGGCAATGTATTTTCTGCTTTATTACCCATCCCTTGGCCTTTCTTAATGATTTCTAACATTGTGTTAGCTAGAATTTCCTACATGATGGCATTGCTTCAACTTAGTATGGGGCAGTGGGAAGAGCAAACAGGATAGCCACACTATAGATTTAGTTATCAATATCCAAGCACACACTTGAAAGACAAGGGAGCAAGCTATAAGCTTCAGCATTCCTGCCTCCAATAAGCTAAAAATCTTGTTTTGCCAGATCTGGGAGATACCAGCAAAAGACTATGAAGAGCTGAAAAGTGTCTTTGTTCCTCCAGGGAGAACAATGTTGCTTGTTAGCAACTCTAGGACAGTGGTTCCCAACCTTTTCTCTGCCGTGGCACACCTTCGTACCTTCAAATTTTTCAAGGCACACTGCCATTAAAAAATTCATGAATATTCAAATTAACTTAAAATTACTTATGAATATTCATGAACCATGGCACCATGTTTCGGAAATGCTCCTATGTGGGGTAGTAGGGGTAGCAGAGCAGCGGTGGCAAAGCACGGAAAGTCAGGAGTCATGGGCAGTGGCAGGAGTGAGTGTGGGCAGCAGAGCAGGGCAGGGGTGGCAAAAGAGGACAAGGGGAGCTATGTGGGGAACAGCATAAGGGTGGCAAGAGAGGAGAGAGGAAGGAAGAACAAGAGTGGCTTTGTGGGGGGACAGGGGGAATCTGGGAAGTGGGAAGGTAGGGCAGGGGAGCACGGTGCAGCACCCACTTCCCCTTTCTCATCAGTGGCTCCCTGACACCCAGGGCAAACCCTCACCCCACTGCTGCTCCCTCCCACCCCAGTGGGTCCCATCCTCCCCTCCCCCCAGCCCCCTGTTGCCCATGATGGACCCTCCCATCACTGCAGGGGCCAGAACTAGGCCTCTAGCCCCCAGCTACACACCCCCCTATGCACAGCCACCCCAACCCCCAGCTACACACACCCCCAACCAAACAGCCACCCCACAACCCCAGCTACACACCCTCTGCTAGACATCCACTCCCACCCACCCCTACTACACACACACCTGCCCCACACAAGCCCCAGCAGCCATCCCCCCCAAAGCCCTTACTGGGCTGTTTGCAGGCTGCCTGACACAAACTGTTCCGCCCTGCAGGGGGAGATTCACACACTTCCGGCCTCCCACAGCTCTCTGCTGGCTGGGTTTAAGGTGGAGCTACCGGAACACTGCATTCAGGCTGCTCCTGCTATTTTTAGGGGGACCCCTGGAACTCCACATTCCAGTGGCTTCCTCTATTTTTAGGGGGCCCAGAAGGCTGCCTGCCTAAAAATAGGGGCCCCCAGAACTGTGTTCCAGTGCCTTCCCCCTTACTTTAACCCCTGCCTTTTCCCAGCCCTGCACAGCCCACGTGGCTGGGCTGAGCAGGGAAGGAACTTTAACTGCAGCTCTCAGGGATGCTCGTGGCACACTTTGCGTGTTGCCACGGCACACTGGTTGGGAACCACTGAGCTAGGAGACAGGCTGACACAGCAAGAGATGGATTCTGTGGATTTGAAGAAGTGGGCCTTCTCAGATCCAGGAAATATTAAACCTTAGAGGAAAAATCAGATATGCATAGTGTGTTTTGTTATTTTTAAAATAAACATTTGAGAAAAAGCCTTTATCCTAAATAAATACATCTTGCTTTAAGGAGGCTATTTGATCAGTATATTTACCACTGTCATTGCTCTCAGAGGGAATGGAGCTATATGGTATTAGCCTAGGTAAGGCCAGCTGAGATAACCTTGGGTAACACCAGGGGACCAGAACTATTATCTGGTCTGAAAGTGGAAGAATCACATAATTCTACCCCAGATATGACGCTGGGAGCCTCTCAATACCAGCAGACCCACTGCTCTGTAAACTACTGTCAGGCCTGACACACACACTACATCTAAAGCCTTGCTTTTACAGTATTTATGTATAAGGAATGTCATATGAATTATCAAATGAAAGTAGGTGACATACCAGTCTTTAGATATAATTGTGTAATATACATACAGATGGTATGTAAAGAGCATGTGTGTGCATGTGTGTGTGCGTGCTGCAAGTATATTTTAAAATATGCTTTGGGGGCAGAGTTGATCAAATACATTTTTCTTAGAAAAAGGAATGTTCATTTCCCTATATATATATATAATGTAAACTGAGCATGGGGATGCCTGAGATAATGTTCATTTCATTTGCATTTGAGGTAAACACCAGTTATCTGGAGGACGAGGAAACAGCTTGGTGCCAGCACACCAAAAGAGACAGTGTGAACCTTAGGTGGCCATCCTGATTCTGGAGACAAAGTTAATGAACTCTGAGGAGCACAAACAGCAGCAAAAGGGCATCCTGTATCCATCTCTGAGGGAACACAGAGGTCAACACTCTTTGCATCTATGAATGATGTCCCAGCTATGTGGGCTGGTGATCTTGAGAAGTAACCAGAGGTGAAAAAAGTGCTTTAGACAAAGGCTGGAGTCTTCTGAGGTTATATGTAATCTCTTGGAAGTATGCGATGCTTTTGTTCTCTTTGTAATCATTTTTTGTTTCTATTATCTCTGCTTGGTATCACTTAAATCTCATGCGATAAATAAATTTGTTAGTTTTTAAAAATTGCCACTAGATTCTTTGTCTGTTTTATTAATAAACTTATCCTTGTTTTAGTATAAACTCTCCTTGATGCTGTTATATAAAGTGAAGTGTTCATCCTCAGCTGAGCCATCAGATTGGTGTGCATTCTGTTATAGGATAGCAGACTTGGTATTTGTGGGAATCCAGCAACAGACACTGGATGCTTCAGAGAGCCACTCTTCAAGAGCTGAGGAACTGTAGTACTCCAAGAACTAGCCTGAAAGGCCAAGTTGGGACTGGCAGAGTCCTCAAGTGTTGTTTGGCTGACTAACAGATTGGGGTGGATCCCTCTTTTGCTTAAGGCAGAAAGATAACAGGATGATTTACAGTTCTGGATATCCCAAAAAAGGATTATGACGAGACAGAGATGATGTTTAAGCCTGACATATGAGGGAGTCATTCTCGGAGAGACTTAAGAGGCATCACAGGTGCAGTTCTCAGTAACTGTGGCACTCTCTTGTCTTATCTGCATTATCAAAGTCTTAAACTGCAAACTCCCATGGCAACTGAGATCTCCTTTTATGTTTATACAATGCACACCACACCATGGCTGCACAATAAAGAATCTGAGAAGCAACATAGTTACTTTTTGTTTCTTTAACAAGAATTATTTAAAGCCCATAAGAAGCATGAAACCTGCTATACAGGCAGTGGGACCAGTATCTGAATAAGATTTATAAGAGCATTGAAGGATGACAAGGGCATTGTAGAAAAGCTAAATGAATTACTTGCATCTGTTTTCACTGCAGAGGATGTAGGGAAGATAGCCACATCAGTCTTTTGGGGTGACAAATCTGAAATTCTGTCCCAGTAATGTCCGTTTACTGATGTGTAAACAGAGGAAGTTTTAAAACAAATTGATAAATTATAAGTCACCAGGACCAGCTGGTATTCATTCACCCAAGAGTTCTGAAAGAACTCAAATATGAACTACTAACTGCAGTGTGTAACCTTCTGCTGAAATCAGCCTCCGCATCAAATGACTGGAAGGTAACTAAGATAACAGATTTTTAAAAAGGGTTTCAAGGGGCAATTCTGGCAACAATAGGCTACTGAGTCTAATTTCAGTGCCAGATAAATTGGTAGAAGCTACTCTAAAGAACAGAATTATCAGTCATACAGATAAATACAATTTGTTGGGGAACAGTCGATATAGCTTTCGTAAAAGGAAGTGATGTCTCAGCAATCTGTTAGAATTCTTCGAGTATGTCAGCAAGTGTGAGGATAAGGGTGATCCTGTCCATAGAATATACCTAGATCTTCAGAAAGCCTTTGACAAGTTTCCTCACCTACGGCAAACAATTAGAGAAAGTCCTTGCATGGCTCAATAACTGGTTAAAAAATAGCAAAGCATGAATAAATGGTCAATTTTCACCATGGAGAGAGGCAAACAGGGGATTCCCCTAAGGATCTATGTTTGTAACTGTGATGTTCAAGATTCATAAGTGATTTGAAAAAGGGAGTGAATGGTGAAGCAGCAAAATCTGCAGATAATACAAAATTATTCATGATAGTTAAGTCCAAAGAGGACTGCAAAGAGTTAGTTAGGCTAGGTTCTCCCAACACTGTAGCTTATCTACCTCCTCAAAAGGTGGTATTTAGGTCAACAGAAGAATTCTTCCATCACACTAGTGTTATCTACATTGAAGGTCAGGTCATTTTAACTATGTCTCAGAGGGTGTGGATTTTTCAGACCCCTGACGTGCTGATGGAACTTTTTTCAGTGTAGGCCAGCCTTCATGAGAGGAAACTCATAAAACTTACTGACTAAGCAACAAAATGGAAGATGAAATTCAAAATTAGCTGTTGCCACTCAAGTAAGAGATCTTGGCGTGAACATGCATAGGTCTCTGAAAACTTCAGGTCAATACACAACAGTGGTAAAAAAGGCTAAAACAATATTAGGAAGTACTAGGAAAGGGATAGAAAATAACACTAAAAATATAATATTGCCAATATGTAAATCCAAAGTTCACCCAAGCCTTGAACACGGTGTCCAATCTTGTTCATGAAATCTCAAAAAGGCTAGCATGAAACTAGTAAAGGTATAAAGAAGGGCAACAAAGATTATTAAGCATACAGTATGGCTTCCAGATGAGGAGACACTAAATGGATCAGGTCTGGCCATCTTAGAAAAGAGCTGACTGGGGGTGAGAGGAAGAACAGAGGTCTATAAAATCATGAATGGTGTGGAGAAAGTGAATAAGGAAATGTTATTTACCTCTTCACATAACACACAAACCCAATAAAATTAATAGACAGCAGGTTTAACAGAAACATAAGGAAGTACTTCAGAAAACACACAGCCAGCTGTGGAACTTACTGCCAGGGGATGTTGTCAAAATGATAACTGGGCTCAAAAAAAGAATTTAATAAATTCCTGGAAGATAGGTCCATCAGTGGCTATTAACCAAGATGGTTACGATGCAACCTCACGCTCTAGACAACCCTAAACCTCAGAATGCTACAAGCCAAGAGTGGACGATGGGGTGGATCACTCCCAAATTACCCTGTTCTGTGTACTCTGGAAGGTCTATTACTAGCCACTGTCAGAGACAGGATACTGGGCTAGAGGGACCATTAGTTTGATCTAGCATGGCAGTTATATTCTAGCAAATAATTCTATTTCAAAACAGATCTGCCTATGTTGTATCTTTTAAATTTATTTTTATTTCTCAATCCTCTGTTTTTTCTACTGTGATAGGAGAAGAAAAACAAGATTGTTATTGCTTGGGGGAATTCATCAACTCTTGCTCTTTGTTCCTCACCAGAGGTCATAATCATCTCCACAGCAACTAACTGAAGTCTCAAGGAGGATTGATTTTTGTTTATTTATACACCCTCCCACGCAGGGCTGAAAAGGTTAGAGACCAATCTTTTTCCCCTTTACATTTAGTTCTCACTGATTCACCATGGATGATTGCAAGCTGGCTTGTTTCCCACCCTACTCCACAAGGACAGTCCATCCAATCTGAAAAGTCCATGGGTTTGGATCTACTTACTTTACTGTTGTTTTCTCTGTTAATAAAGATCAGAATAATCCTTCACACTACTATTAGCTGCTGATGCCTCTCTCAAGATCTGTTTCTCTTTCTCTCTTTTCAGAGAGTTACGACTACCTGTTTATATTCAGACAGGGTAACAAGTCACTGGCCGGCTATCCTTAATCTCTTCCCAGCAGGATCAATGCCTATTAACAGGGTGAGATGTTTTAGGCAAACACTATGTACCCATTACAGCGAAGCACATGCAGTAGGGATTATCAACCTGTTCAGAATGTTAATAGATTAGTTTGATGCTTCACAAAGGCACTCCTGATCATGGACCACCTCCCCCAGTGATAACATAACATTCCTATCGCAAGTGAACTAATTTCTTGCATAGAAAAGTAAAAGTACTCTCACAGATTTTTAGCTGCCTTTCATTGCAGTTTCACAGCTAGAAATGAAGAGGAACATGCAACCAGCAATTGCTGCACAGACCACCATCTGGGAACCTCTGAGGCAGAATACTCTGGGTCCATACAATATGAACATGGTATTTGTTATGTATGGATTTAACTGTTAAGGTGTGAAGAAGATGGGAGGTAGATGTATTAATTTCTATGAATGTTTGCTTGTGTGTATGAGGCAAGGGGAGGATTTGACTGTTATTGTATTGCTGGCCGTTAAGGATTAAATCTTTCAGGAACCCAAAACAGTTACTGAAGAGTAGAAATCAGTCACTTGATGCTAGAAAGACAATACTACAAAAATCCACTATATGAAGGCTACCTCCAGCCCCTTTTGAAGCAATGCTCCAGGGACTTGGTGTGAAACCTCAGGAGATCTCTTTGTGGGACATTTCAGCAAAGGAATTTTGAAAAGGAAAACACAGCCTGGATCTCGAGGGGCACAGCAAGCTAACTAGTGATGTGGGGAAGGGGCTGACTATGAGATACGTAGGATTTGCAGGGATGCAGGCTGCTTTCTGCAGCCCAATGCTTTGGGGTGCTTGGGTTAAGCAGAATCTATCTGAACTAGCAAGGAAAGGCTAGGTTTATGTACAACAATGTGTGTTTAGGGATTCATTATTTTTAAGCCTTTTTTTCTGCTTGTGATGTTTCTACAGATAAATAAATCATACTCTGTTTTCAAAAAGCAGTTCTTTGTTATTGCATTTACCAGCTGGTCATAGCTCCCTAAGAGGATTCCGGATCAGAGTCAAACCTAGTTCACCCCAGTGGAGGTAATATGGTTAGTAAATAAAAGGTGCAGTAAACTAGTGGTGCAGTAAAAGTGGGTGAATTGCAGGATTCCACTTACAAAAACACACATACGGGCCTAACACATGAAAGCTGTGCCCATGGGGAAAATTCAAAGAGATCACAGGTACAGCTCATATTTGACATCATAACACAAGGATCTTCAGTTTACAAGAAATTCACCATGAGTGTGACTTCATCAGAGAGACAGACACACCAGGACTGTGAATTACACAATTTTTACAAAGCTCCAACATTTTTGTGATGTTACTTCATATAGAAAAGATCACAGGAATGATATCTGCTCCTCTGTACAGGTTTATTTTGGGGAAATATTATAAAACAAAGAAAAGTAATAAAATAAATCAAAGCTACAATATGATCTCAGGGATTCTGGTGTCATCGTATTTCATGCATGTGATTTATGAGCTCATCAGAAATTGTACCAACACAATTCTATCATGACATAACAGACAAGACAATTATGCAGCTTATACCTTCCAACTTCTACAACACACAGACACTGCTACAGGCTGGGGAACATTCAGCTAAGTAGCAGCACTGTAGAAAAGGATCTGGGGGTCATGGTGGATGTGAAGTTGGATATGAGTCAGCAGTGTGCTCTTGCTGCCAAAAAGGCCAATGGCATATTGGGCTACATCAAAAGAAGTGCTACCAGCAGATCAAGGGATGTGATCATTCCCCTCTATTCTGCACTGGTGAGGCCACATCTAGAATACTGTGTTCAGTTTTGAGCTCCCCACTACAAAAAGGACAGGGACATGCTAGAGAGAGTTCAGCAGAGGGCAACCAAAATGATTAAAGGGCTGGACCACAAGCCCTATGAGGAAAGACTGAGAGCATTAGGCTTATTTAGTCTGCAGAAGAGAAGATTGAGGGGCGATTTGATAGCAACCTTCAACTACTTGAAGGGATGCTCCAAGGAGGAGGGAGCTCGACTATTCTCAGTAGTAACAGAGGACAGAACAAGGAGCAATGGTTTCAAGTTACAGTTAAGGAGGTCGAGGCTGGATATTAGAAAAAACTTTTTTACTAGGCGAGTGGTGAAGCACTGGAATGAGCTGCCTAGGGAAGTGGTAGAATCTCCATCTTTGGAGGTGTTTAAGCCCCAGCTGGACAAAACCATGACTGGGATGGTTTAGTGGGAGTGGTCCTGCCTCTGGCAGGGGGTTGGCCTAGATGACCTCATGAGGTCCCTTCCAACCCTATGATTCTATGAAATATAAGCTACAAAGTGAGGACAATTTATTATAAGCAATAATGCATCTCACCTCATTGAAATCTCCAATCCTTGGAATGTGATTTTTCCTGCTCTTCCCAAGGATAGATCCAGAATTTGAAATCACCACTGCAGTATTCCACAAAGTTTCTCCATGTATTTCATCTCTCTCCAGGATTGGAGACACCACAACCATATTGTGTTTCTTTGCCAGCTATACAAATGATCAGAAAATCTCTATCAAAGAAAAGCTTGCTATGATTAGTCCTGTTTTCATCTTTTTTCCTTGAAGCATAATACAGGAGAGGTTTTCATTCTGTGCATTATTCTGACCCACACCTAAGGATTAGTGATGAATCTATGATGAACTAGAATTCTAGTGTAACAACATTTTTCTTGTTCAGAAATGGATACCACAATAAAGACTTTCCAATGTGACTGCTTCTAGAAGCAGCATAAAGTTCCCATGAGTTCATTCTGGTACAGTTTAATGGTTTTGCTTTAACAAATGCTGACTGAAAAAAAGTTAAAACAAAAGACTGGGGATTTTTTTTTTTTGTCATTTTTAGTTTACCCACATTTTCCAGTAAAAATGGCTTCAATAAAATTCTCATTTCATTGAAACATGATTTTCCTTTGAAAAAAATGTTTCTACTCAGAATTTTTGACCAGCTCTATTTAACAACTTGCATCCGATCCTCAGATTCTAAAGCTTCCCGTAAGCCCTTGTGCTGATTCCTCACATCTTCTACAAAGAACTGAAGGAACTGGAGCAAAGGATTAATGAATGCATTTGCAAAGGATCTCCTGCAAGTGCCTGATATGTGAAGCCACTGCCTGTACGGAACGTGCAGAACTCTGTGCAAACATGTAATAAATCAGCCTGGACCTACTAGTCATTCTCATTCTCTTTGCAAAGTATCTCATGTTTGACCTTTACCTATGAAATAAAGGTTCATGTTCTCTTTAGCAGCAATACAAAGACACATGACACTGAACTCCAGCAACTGGGAACAAAAGAATTCAGACAAGGCATAATCTTAGAAATATGTCTCAGAAATCATTCTCTAGAACTAAACTCTAGTTTCTACTGGCTGCTTAACATTTAAGCATTGTTTGTCCTGGTATTATTCCTTCTATTAAATTCAGTATTACTAACACAATATCAAACTGAAATAGTAATTGATGATCTCCAATTATGCTAGATTATATAGCATGGGACATCAAGAGTAAATTCTTTTTCTAGTAGGAATTTAATTTTTCTCTATTGCATTAATAGATCAAATATAAGAAAGTCTTTGATCAAGAAGTTACTGTAAAGAAAGAGAGAGAGATAATGTAATGGATCTATACTTCATAAACATATCTATGTTAAAAAGTATAGGTGCTGCCTTATCCATAGGAATCATAGTACCATAGTACCTTTTAATATTCTAACAGGAATATTTTGCATTACATTTCAGCACTGATAGGTTATTTAATCATTGGTCAAATGATGTTCTTATATTCTTCCCCTCATGTTATTTTACTTTTTTCACATCTGAACATTTGCTGCAGCATCTGTCTTTAGCTCATTAACCCTATATTGAGAAGTGCCCCACACTTGACAGTCAAAAGCTGTAAGGTAGTAACACACAAATATTTAATAGGTTAGTTCACATCTCTACAGATTCAGGCCCACAACAAATCCGATCATGTCAGTGAATCATTTTATAAAGAAAAATATAATATCCCTTATAAAATAAGACAGCTGCAGCTTATAATGGCAGAAGGTGAAAATTATCTCATAATCAGTCTATCACTCAGCATCCCTGGCTGAATGCTTGCCAGCTACAAAAAGGTCACCTACACTGCACAGAAAACTGCGTTCTGTATTACTCCTCAGAGAAATTATGAGTCATGTGACATTGTTTTCTTTTCACAATGTTAACTTATCAGTTAATATTCTTTGTGTAATGCTTTGCTAACACACATCTGTTCTAGTTAAGAAATTACTTTTTTATGGAAATAAAAAGTGACTAGCTGTGAAGCTTATTTTCTTCTGGTCAAGATAGGAAACCTCATATTCTAAAGGGTAAAAGGACCTAGATAAATACAAAGCAAGATTATTTTAACAACTGTTTTATACTGTATGTGTTGTCATCCATTTGCACTTTCACTACCTGTCACAATACATGTTTTGAATGTGCTGGAAAATTATGTTTAGTTCAATATCACAGGACTGCTATACAAATGGCATGAACTCAGCTTTCTACCTTTTGGCAGAACTTTGTTGTCAGACCATCCTCTGCTGACTCTGCAAATTCTGTCCACGGAAGTTTCTCTCTTGTACAGAATGCAAAGGGCATAGCTAGAAAAACACCAACATGAAATGTCAATAAAAAGACAATCACTGAGCAGGTAGCGCTGTTTACTGATATAAAACAGGTCAATGAAGTGTGTTCAGAAGCTGTTTTTATGAATACTGAGAAATAATTACCACATCTGAGGATGGTGCAGCTATCCTCCCTGCTCAAAAGGGTTTGGCTCTTGAGAACGCATCATAGGGAATTCTAAACCTTAGATTTTCTGAGGCTGCATCCTCCCAGACACTGTGAAAGACCATCCATGTACAGTTCCAGCCCTCCATATGCAGTGGATCAAGAGCTAATTTCCTCTCACTCCATAGCCCAGCAAAGACAAGAGCATCACACAGGCTACAGAGCGAAGACAGCACTGTGTAATTAACCAACATTTGTTCAATTAAGAAGCCATGCTGAGTTCCTGGTAGTTTGAAATGAGAGGCCTGGCTAGCCAGAAGAGAGGTGGTTATAATTAAAAACTAGGATGGCAGAAAGTGTAGTACAGGTGAAACGAGAGGTGAAGATTTCCTGCTATCTCACATGGGGCAGAGGATCCCCTGAATGAGTGTCTGAGGAAGAAACCTACTAATTAATGACTAAGACATCTTTCCCCCAACAGTTACATGGGATATCCTTCCATTTTGGTTTTGACCAAAGTTTTAACCTCATAATTCTGCATCTTAATTTAAATATTTTTCTGCTGTTGAAAATCTTTCTACATATTTTTTTTTAAAGAAGGACATCCAAAGAAGGAAAGGGGAAGAAAAGATGAAACATAACATATAGTAAACATGATTAAAACCAGTGCTGAGATGGAGGGACCTGCACACAGTTCTGCTAACAGTGGATTGTATTCTGCCATCTGCTTAAAAGTTTCCACAGAACATTTTTTTAGCTACAGAATACCTGCTAAAGTGAGAAGGCCCTCATTATTTTTCATAAATTTAAGCATTTTAAACAGAGAGTCTGGACTTGGGGAG
Source organism: Podocnemis expansa (assembly GCA_007922195.1). NCBI lineage: Eukaryota > Metazoa > Chordata > Testudines > Podocnemididae > Podocnemis > Podocnemis expansa. The sequence goes on from ML682041.1 coordinate 18,714,457, forward strand.
GCTACAGAAAGTACTCACTCCAGGCCTCTTGAAAGCAGATCACATTGACCCCACACATTGCAGCCACTTCCACAATCTCCTCTATTCGCTTATGCAGCGCAGTCACCTGGTTGTAAGAAGTTTGACTCTATAAAAACCCATAGGTGATAATTCACTTATAACATTAAGACTTCGGTTTTGCAACCTTTTCTCTCACTGAGTAGGACCTTGCTTGGCAGTTTGCCTCCTTGATTTTAGTGGGAGTACTTCAGGGTAAATTACTGCTGAACACAACCAATGTTTGTAGAATCAGGCCCTAGAGTTAGGGCCAGTTTTTAAAATGAATTTAGGTGCATAAAGATGGAGAAACTGTAGTTAGTGTGATTTTCAAAAGCATATATCCACATCTTTAGGCACCCAGCTACCTTTAAAAAATTAGCCTCTTAGTCCCTAGATGTGCATGAGAGATTGAAAAAGGAAACAAAAGCCACAAAACTTTTTGATGCTGTTTTGAGATGTGATACTTAGCAATGTGAATGAATAAGCACCCCCCCCCCCCCAGAGCTTGGGCTAATCTACTGAGCTGGCATCAGTGCATTATGGTACCATATGTAGATTCTGGAATTTCCCATGGAACAGCAGCCCTGGAACTGGCAGTGTTGTAAGCTGACAACATGTTTCTTGGAGCTGTTACATGTTGCTTCTCTCTTGAGCACTAAGATACAGCTGACATTTTGACCAAGTTTAGAAGTTAGGAGGCAACTAGTCTTATGACTAATCTGTGGAGGTACTGCTTATATTTAGATAAAGGAGATCTGGGATAATCAGAAAGAAGGATGGTCACGAACTGCCTTCTTCTGAAATGCAGACTTTTCCTTTTGGCATATGTTCTGGCACTAATAAGAGAAACTCATGATCAGGTGCCTGAAATGCACTACACGTACATGCAGTTAGTAAACGTTTCAATTGTTTGCATCTGACAAAGTGGGTTGGAGCCCACGAAAGTTTATGCCCAAAGAAATCTGTTAATCTATAAGGTGCCACAAGACTCTTGTTATTTTTGATGTTTCAATCAGTAACATACAAATTATTACCCTCAAATCATATTTTCATACATCCTTAACAAGAACCAAGCAGTGCACCAGTGAGGGACAGTTTGTATTTTGCTTTAATTAATTAAAAATCTTTAAACAGGAACTCTACTCACTGGAGCACTCTAGTTAAAAATAAGCATGGGGCAGTGGCAATGAATCTGACCAGAGCCACTCTTATAGGCATCCATTTCAAATCCAACCCAGATCAATACTGATCAAAAAGATAATACAGCTATGTAGCATTATACAAAATGGTCTCAGGCCAGTTTCTTGTGGACTGATATGCACATAACAAATGGCAGCATCTGACCCTCTTTGACAGTCTCTGCAGAAAAGGCAGTAACTTGACAAATAATAAGCTACTCTCTCTGCTACAAGTGGTCTTGCCAAAACATACAATGCAAGAAAACTTTTTGGTCTGTGAACTATCAGTACTCCTGTCTATTTAAGGAATGGGAAATTAACATTCATTTTGCTTTTAAAAAGACTTCATAGATTTATATAAAACATGCACTTGAAGATGGGCAAGTTTATCACAGAAAAGACTCCCCTCAGACCTTTTGATTTACTGATGTATAAAGAATTTGAGAATGTAGAATTACCCCTGCTTTCTGCAATCAACCTTCAGATCTCTGAACATGAGATAATTTCTGGCTTACTTGACAGGTAAAGGCTTTTAGCTTATAGTCAGCAACTAGATATTTAGCTTCAATAACAATATAAATAGCTTGGATGAGTAAATAGGTAAGCATGCACAGATTTTCTGATGGAACTGCACATTCTCATTTGCGTCACAAGATTTCTTGGCAGTTTACCATTCAACATGTTGAATCCATTAGGTAACAATGCAGACCCCAAAAACGATAGCACACAAGAAATGCAGAACTGATATTATGGTATCTGAAAGACGAGGTGGTTAAAGTAATATCTTTTATTGCACCAACCTTCTGTTAGTGAATGAGAGAAGCTTTTAAGCTAAGCATAACAAACAAGGAGTTCTGTGGCATTTTTAAAGAGCTTCTGTGGGCTCCTGCAACAAATAAATTTGTTAGTCTTTAAAAGTGCCATAGGACTCCTTGTTGTTTTGCTGAAAAAGACTAAAAGGGCTGGCCGCCATTTCTGGAACTTGAACTAGGCATGCTCTTCCTCAGGTTGAGAAAAGGTGGCTGGCAGCAACGTAACACAACCACTCCGCAGCACTTTAGTAAAGACTCTTGTGTGGACCAGGGAGTTTCTCACACTGGTGTAAAGTTCCAGAAGGCAGCTGTGTTAGTCTAGTTCAGCAAAACAAACAAGGAGTCCTGTGGCACTTTTAAAGGCTAAACAATTTATTTATAGCATGAACTTTTGTGGAATTCGTATGTGAATTTGACAGTGTTGTTTCAGAGCTAAATATGGATTTTGGATTTCTTTTTCACATTAAAACAGATGATTTGTCTGCATCTTCCTCTAAATCAGGGGTCTCAAACACATGGCCTGAGGGCCACATGTGGCCCCTAAAGCTATTTCCTGAAGCCATCAATGACACTGTTTTTACTGATATTTGCAATATCATTGTATGAAAAGGTTTTAGTGGTGCAGCCCTTGGGCTAACGTAGTAGCCCTCATGCAGCCCTCGTGGCTATTTGAGTTTGAGACCCCTGCTCTATATACTCTCCCCAGTGTTTGAATCTAAACTACTGCACTGATTTGCTGTAACTGTCTGATCTGATCCCATGACTTACACTCCCCTGCATTTATTTTCCTCCCATTCTATAAGCTCCACATCAAAGTGTCAGACAAAGTTGGATTTTCTCCCACAAAAGCTCATGCAAAGAATAAATTAGTCTTTATAACAGCCACAGGACTTCTGGTTTGTTTTGCTGAACTAGACCAACACGGCTCCCCCTTTGGAAGCTCTCTGAGAAGCTGTTCTGTGTGGACACAACTGTCTAGGAAAGTGATATGAGGTCTATATCAGTGTTTCCCAACCAGTGTGCCATCAGGTCTGAGCAGGTGTGCCACAAAATTTTTTGAAAAACTACCCAAAGAGCTCCGGATTGACTTCTGAATCTTCATGAGCTCATTTGGAAACTATATGGTGGTGTGCCTCAAATTAATGTAAGGTAGCAAGGTGTGCCAAGGCAGAGAAAACATTGAGAAGAACTACTGGTCTAGATAACCCCACTCCTAGACCCGCCCACAGAGCTCCCAGTTCAGCCCAAGGTGGAAGAGATTAGTAGAGCCCTGCAAATCTGTGGATATCCTCTTTATATCTGCAGATACAACACTGATGTGAAAGACGACGAAGATTTCAAAGTGGTGCCTTTCTGTATTAGGCATCCTTGACACATACCATCCTGCCTTATCTCACCAGCATAAACCATTTCTATCCTGCTCCTATCATCTTGTTATGTGAGAATTGTACCCATCTTGACCTTGGTCCCATTTAAGGAATAGTGTTAGTCTGCACCACTAAGGAATTGTTAGATCTTGTTACTACTGTTTTATGTACATGCAAATATGCTAATGTTACTGAAAGTTATAAAAGATTCTGTAAGGAATCACTGGAGAAGAGACCAGCATCTGCTCTCCTGATGAACGCTTTTGTCACTCTTCTGTAATAAGCTGTTTTATCTTTGATAGGGCACCCAAGTCTTTTGTTTGTCAGAGTTTTCTTTGACACTGATATCTGCAGACTATTTCCTGTGGATGCTGATCAGCTTCAGGTCCACAATTTTTATCTAAACACAACTAGAGCTCTGCAAATAGGTGGATATCCATGGATATTTGCATTATATCCACATCTGCGGATGCGATACAGATATCTGGGGACCATTTTCTGCGGATGCACATCGGACAGGGATCCACAGCTTTGGATACGTGCAGGGGTCTCAAACACATGGCCCGTGGGCCACATGCCCCTAAAGCTATTGCCTGCAGCCCGCAACAACAGTATTGTCACAGATATTTGCGATATCATTATATGGAAAGGTTTCGGTGGTGTGGCCCTTGGACTAACCTACCAGACCTCATGGTGATTTGAGTTTGAGACCCCTGCTCTGCAGACTAGCAGGTGTGACTGAGGTGCAGGCCCAGGCCACAAGGCACCACTGAGGAAGAGGGGCGCAGTCTGCGGTCCCAGGACCCAGGACAAAGCGTGGGTCGCCCACAGGCCGCTGTGAGGAGACGGACACCCAGCAGGACCAGTTCTGAGCGACCCACAAGCCGCCAGGCCCCCGGGCTGTGCGGGTCCAACAGGCGAGGGAGCCACTCCAGGGGACCGTACCTGCTCCGCCACGGGGGCGCTTGTGGGCAGGGGGATTTGATTCTGAACCAGCCCCACCCGGACCAGCCGGGGCTGCCTCCGCTGCTCCGGCGCGGCTCCGAAGCCATAGCCCTGCAGCTCAAACGCCCGCTCGCCAGCAGCCGACAGAGCCGCGGCCGGCAAGTCGACTTCTCTGAAACGGCAAAGGGACGGACACCATGAAGGGCGGGAGCCGCCAACGAGCACGCGGCGCTCAACCACGGGCCGCGCGCCACGCCCAACGGCCACGAGCCGGCGGCTGCGCGCGCAGCTCAACCGCCGCGGGCCAGCCAGGGGCTGCGCGCGACGCTCAACGGCCACGGGCGAAAAGCCGCTCAACGGCCGCCAGCCAGAGGTTGCGCGCGCAGCTCAACCGCTGCGGGCCAGCCAGGGGCTGCGCGCGACGCTCAACGGCCACGGGCGACAAGCCGCGCGCGCGCGACGCTCAACGGCCGCCAGCCAGAGACTGCGCGCGCAGCTCAACCGCCGCGGGCCAGTGGCTGCGCGCGACGCTCAACAGCCACGGGCGAAAAGCCGCGCGCGCGCGACGCTCAACGGCCGCGAGCCAGAGGCTGCGCGCGCAGCTCAACCGCCGCGGGCCAGTGGCTGCGCACGACGCTCAACGGCCACGGGCGAAAAGCCGCGCGCGCGCGCGCGACGCTCAACGGCCGCGGCCCCCGACCCTCAGGTGAAGCGTCCCCCACATGCCTCCAGGGCGGCAAGCATCCCCCATCTCCTCCTCGGCCTCGAGCCCCCCCGACGCCCCGTCCCCACAGCAGCCCCGGCCGGACGGCGCAGAGGCCGCGGTCCTCCCGCACCTGCTCAGGCTCCCGTAGAGGATCCGCTTCACCTCGCTGAGCTCGTCGGGCGGGAGGTGCCGCTCCAGGCATTTCTCCAGCGACTCCAGCCTACCTGCCATAGCGGCCTGAACCGAGGAGGAGGCCGGCGGCGAAGGCACCTGCGGACAGCAAACCGCGATGGGCAGCAGGTTGGGTCGGTGACTGTCCCCCCCGGCCGGCCGCGCCCCCCTCCGCCCTCGCAATGGGATCCCTGGCCCGTGGGACACGCCCGCGCCCCCTTCGTCGCCTCAGAGGGGTATAGGCGGGCTCTGCGCCCCCAGGGTTGGGTCACTCGCCGTGCAGGCCTGGCCCACGGGCGGTGCCCTAATAGAGGAGAGACGGTCCCTCTTCATGGCCTGTGCCCGCCGTCACCGCTGCCCACCGGTGACTGGTTGGGTTGTGCCCCTCTGGGCCAGCCCGCCACCTGCGGAGCAGCTCACCCCGCTGCAGGCACCCTGGCTGGACAGGGAGCAGCACCCAGGAATGAAAGGCTGCATCTCCTAGCAACGTCCGAAACCCTGCAGGTCCCACTTACCCCACTTCCCTTTAGGATCGCTCAGGGGCGACTGCCCGGCTGAAAGATCTGCTCTAGGTATGGCTGCCGGGAAAATCTCCAGCTTGGGCTATAGCAGACGTCAGTCGAGAGGGTCAGGAAAGGTCCCTCGACTCTGAACCTGCAGTCCTACCCTTATGTAAGGAAGAAGGAGCACGTGGGCACAGACAGGTTTTTAAGAACCATTTGCTAAGATGCTGACCAAGAAAAGCCACAGTGTGGCAGGGTAAAGAAAAGTAAGTGGCACAGCTGTGGTCATCATAACAGGTATAAATTTTAATAGCAAAAAGACACCATACAGCAGCCAGAAACAGTAATGATTAACCTAGTCCTCAACTTGGCTTTGTTTGAGCCTCAGGCTATCACTTGAAAATCATCCCAGAGCCACAGAAAATTAATCTGCAACACAAAGGACTGCTCAGACAAAATAAGGAGACAACATACCAGACTCCATTTAAACACTAACCTGGGACAAGGAACAGTGGGTATGAATAAAGGCAGGAGCGTCGCTGCCCCAGGAAAGACCCAGGGCATGGGTGCAGGGCCCAACCCCCTATTCTCTGCTGGGGCCTGATCCGGCCTCAGGCTCCTGCTGCCACCTGGCTGGCCTTGGATCCCCAGCCGGGACCAGGCATGGGGCCAGGAGAGGCTGGCACTGTTGCAGGCGGCCTGGCCTGAATTCCTGGGCTGAGAGCAGCAGGCGCTGCTGTGGCTGGGAGAGGCAGTCACTGCAGCCAGCAGCCGTGTCCCGGCATGGGATGGGGCTGGGAGATGCAGGGGCTGCCCCGGACGCTTGGGGCACTGGCACTGGGACTCGGGGCACATGCCCCATGTGCCAGGCACCAGCTACGCTGCTGCATGAAGCATCGTTCCTTTAGTAAGTACCAAGAGGTTATCCTCTTTAAACCTTACTCCCAAAGTTAGTAACTATTGGCCATGCTTTCTGCTTCTAGGTGGTGAAATGAATAATGTTCAAGCATTTAGTTCCCATGAGGAGACTGATTACAGAGTACAGGGACTGTTACATACATCTTAATAGATCAAAACTGTGATTTTTAGTCATCTTTGCATATCTCCTACAACACATGGCAACACACAGTGCTTAGTTAACATTTGCTATTGTCAAGTTTTTCAAGTTAAATATTAAGCCTCTTAAATATTACTCAGGGAAGAGTAACTAATATTAACTTTTAATCTAAACAAAAAGAATCCAAGGATCATCTGGTTTCCCAAAAGCATTTGAAAAGGCTAGCTTTTGCATAACCTTGTTTACTCTCCTGTGATGCTTTCCAGGCAAGGTTGTGAGGCATGTTCATTACTGCTTGCCCCTAACATGAGATAGTGGTGTCTGTGCCTGCTGTTGGGTCAACTCCATCCAACCAGCAGCCTCTAGCACAGTGGTTCCCAACCAGTGTGCTGGGGCACACTGGTGTAATGCAGAAACACCCAAAGTACGCCACGAGCGTGCTCGAGAGCAGGAGTTAAAGTTGTCTCCCTGATCAGCCCAGCCATGCGGGCTGTGCAGGGCTGGAAAAAGGCAGGGGTTAAAGTAAGGGGGAAGGCACCAGAACACAGTTCGAGGGCCCCCTGTTTTTAGGCAGGAAGCATTCTGGCCCCCTAAAAACAGAGGAAGGTACTAGAACGGGGACTTTCAGGGGTCCCCCAAAAAATAGCAGGAGCAGCCCAAACACACCGTTCAGGTGGCTCCACCTTAAGCCCAGCCAGCAGAGAGTTGGGGGAGGCTGGGGGAGTGCGAATCTCCCCCTGCAGGGCAGAGCAGCTTGTGTCAGCCAGCCAGCCTGCAAACAGCCCAGGTAAGGGCTTTGGGGTGGGGGTGGGGGAGTGCTGCTGGGCATCTTGTGGGGCAGGTGTGTGGGTGTAGCAGAGGTGGGTGGGAGTGGATATGTAGCAGAGGGTGTCTGGCTGGGGCTGTGGGTGTGTGTAGCACTGTTCCCTCTAAGCCATGCGCCACAGGTCATGAAACCTGCGCACACAACAAATTAAAGTGCGCACAAAAAAATTCAATAGTGCTAATATTGGTGCTCACAAAGAAATGTTTTTGCGCACACAAATTATTTGTGCATACAGTCTACGAGTAATTAGAGGGAACATTGGTGTGTGTGGGAAGTGTAGCTGGGTGCTGGAGGGTCCATCACAGGCAGAAGAGATCTGGGGGAGGGGAGGATGGGACCCACTGGGGTGGGAGGGAGCAGCAGTGGGGTGAGGATTTGCCGTGGGTGGCAGGGAGCCACTGTGGAGAAGGGGGAAGTGGGTCCTGCGCCATGCTCCCCTGCCCTACCCTACCCTCCCACTCCCCAGGTTCCCCCATAAAGCCACGCTTGTTCTCCCTTCCTCTCTTCTCTCTTGCCACCCTTGTGCTGTTCCCCACATGGCTGCCCTTGTCCTCTTTTGCCACTCCTGCCACTGTACATGACTCCTGACCTCCCTTGTTTTGCCACCCCTGCCCTGCTACCCCACACAGCAGCATTTCCGAAACATGGTGCCATGGTTCATGAATATTCATAAGCAACATAAGTTAATTTGAATATTCATGAGTTTTTTAATAGTGGTGTGCCTCGAAAAATTCGAAGGTCTCAAGGTGTGCCACAGCAGAGAAAAGGTTCGGAACCACTGCTCTAGCAGCAAAACACTATATTCCAAACCTTGCTTGCTCTGTACAAATGGCAATGGGTACATCAACCCCTGAATATGCGGAACATTCCCTGCAACATCCACTACACTTCAGCTTGCAAGATTCAATTTATGGTCATCACTTGGCTTAATTGAATTTAGTCTTTATTTTCACTATACGTTATCAAAACACAGATTCATGTAATAGTGAGTAAGAATATTGGGAACAAATATAAAACAATATCATGACTTGTTTTCTAGAGACTAAACTTGACAAACATATTAACCTCCTGTCTAAAGACATTTATCTCACCCAAAGTTCTCTTCAGTGTTTTCGACCAAGCCTAATTGAGACCCCTTTTCATGAAAAAAACCTGCTCTTTTCTTACTTCCTCATTGAAGGCTGCCTGAATATCTTCTCTATCTCCCTATACTCACACAGATCTTTGATCTATAAAAAAACAAAACAAAACAAGGAGTCGTGTGGCACTTTAAGACTAACAGATTTATTATTCGCATGAGCTTTCATGGGAGAAAATCCCACTTAAGTCTTTCTTCCCTGCTGTTTTTTAGTTAGTTTCTTTATGATGTGGCCACAAGCTTTTATTTGCATTTAGTTCAGACTAGTGGTTGGACCCCTTGTGAAGAAGACAATACTAATATCACTTGTAAATATATAGATAGATACACAGCTCTTCTCCATCAGGAAGCCTGTTTCTAATCTTCGCTAACCATCCCCCTCACCCCTAACATAGACTTTAAGAACACATTTTCAGTATTACATACATATATACAAAACTCCTTCACAGAATCTGTACATACATTTCACAATGATATTGATGACCAGTGTGACAATACTTTCATTTGAGATCTCAACACTCAGGTAAAATGGAATGTATATGCCAGACCAAAGAAATACCTGTAATCTCTGCCCTCCTTTGCCAGTTGGCAAGAAGAAGTTTTTGGGTCACAACTTCTATACCCCAAAAGTTGCAGCAAAATCTTGTATGCGAGTTTTAGTGAAGGAAGGGCCCTTGTTTGATGTTTTTGTGGCTAGTGGAGGAGATGTGGAAGAAAGACATGGAGAATTAAACAATTCTCTAGTCTTCTGGGGAATTTTCAAGATTTGTTAATAGTTGGAATGGTGCTATGCTGTGACTGTCACAAAAGGGAGCGAATACACATTTCAAATGAAAAAGGGGGAAAGCGTAGGAAGAATTCCTTTAGACAGAGGATAGTTAACATAACGTACATTTTATCTAAGCTGTTTTACTATAGCCATCAGCGTAGCTCTACCTGAATGCCCAGGACCATGAGCCTAGAGAATTGGTTGTTGAGGAAATATTTGTTTCCCAGTGTTTTCCTGCAGTGCAATAAGAATAATGACTGACATTTATATTACAGCTTTCATCTGAAGATCCTAAAGTGCTCTAGTAGCTGATTTAAAAGCTATTTATAAAGAATCCTTGGGTGGAAAGTGGCAGGTATTTAACAGCTCACAACAACACTGCACAATAGAAAATCCATGTTGTAACCAACAGAAACTACAGGGGGATTTTTAAGTGATCCATGCATAGCTCGTTTTCATGTCAATACCTAGAATGGCTGTGAGCTAGAAAAGCGTTTCCTAGATATGCTGCTGTTGGAGACCTGGAAACAAACTGAAGGAGCTGGTCTTGTTTTGAGATTGACCAAGTTTTTTCTTTGTGTGTTGCAAACTGTAGGGAAATGCATACCGGCACGTCTGTTTCATGTCCAGCTCCTGAATAAGGTCACATAGCTGAACTGTTCTCTTCAAATTTCTTTTCTAATCTTAGCATGAACTTGCAGTGACTTCTCTTTTGGTGGCTTTTTTGTTTGTAATTTAGCCTTGATTAAAGTGCTCTACAGTAGGAAATAGACTTCAGTGCAATAAAGTTGAAGTTTCTGAAAAGAATACTTGCAAAGGAAAGAGATCTGAAAAAACAATACATTTCCTGTGCACCAGATTAACCACTCTGCATCAATACAACAAAGGCCTAGTAGTAGTAAATAGGAAATGATAAAATTAAAAGTAGTAAGAGAGGCAAAGGGAGACCAGGATATATTTCTGGAACTGTGTATGGATAATGTAATATAGTCTGGCTAGTGAAATAAACTTTCAAAGTGCCAAATATTAACATCCAGCAGAAAGATAACCTAATAAAGGAAGAGGCTTTCTGCGCCCCCAGATGAAGATGTAGCAAATAGCGAGAAAGCTGAAATCCAAATCTGAACATCCTAGCCCAATACCTTAAAGATAGATCAGAGTTATGAAGCTTGGCTGCAGCTTTGAGTGCTGATTCAGAGCTTCCCCAAGTTTTGAAAGAGCTCTGCATCCAGTGATGTGGATCATCTAATGTTGATATTGACCCCTCTGATATGAATGGAGATTGCCATGGGCTTGGTAATCAGCTCAGACAGAGACAGCTGACCACAGGGATAGTTTAAGATGGTTGGGGTCTCCCTCAAATTCTAAAGCATGCACATGCTTCCTTTCCATCAACATGACATTTTTACTTAAATAGTTCAGGAGGTGCCTAGCACAGGATTGGTCCAGAACCTAGTGATGCCAGGTTCCAGAGTTAAAGACTGGGTACCACCTGGTTGCCATCTGTATAGCAAGCAGGTCACCTGCAAGCCTCAGTTTGAAGTCCCAGTTTGGGCAGACAGCATTCCAGTCCTAAAACTGTAGTCCAATTAAAATGATCCAGATTCTGTGCTTCAAAATTATCCTCCCAGAAGCTGCCTATAGCCAGGAGCCATCAGCTATGCTGATTATTCTCCACAAACTCCAGATTAGGGTCACTGGCACCCAGCAGTCAGACTAAGGCCGGGGGAAAAGCAAGAACTGATTGAAACAATCAACCTTTCCACAGTAACTTGAGTCAGAAGCAAAGGCTGAACATGGCTGCAGATCAGAATCAGCAGACAGGATTGTATTTTTAAAGTTGATCTCTGCCTCCCCTCCTGCATAATCAGATGTAATTTCCCTTCAGAATATTCTCCCAAGATTCTGTTGCTTTCACATTTCCTAACACTTTCTCTCATCATCATTCCCTGAAACAAGACATAAACATCTCTTCAAAGATCTCTCTGTAACCTTAACAGCAGGTTACCCTTGACCCAGCAATAGCCTCTGACCTTCCAAAGGGTCATGCTGCTTTTTATTAATATCAGCAAAGGGATTTCACTGCATGTGGAAGCAGTGGAAACTGGTGGTCAGCTAAGTTTGCACTGAACTTCACCCCTGCCATGTTATGGTGCCATTGCCCTTGTCAGCTGGAAAAAAAACAACTACTGTGCTGCAGTGTGGAATTTACCATGGGAATGGATTTTAGTAGCAGATATGCTAGTGGAACGCTCTCTTTCTAATGCAGATATCAAATAAATCAAATTGAATCAAATCATAGGGTTGGAAGGGACCTCATGAGATCATCCAGTCTAACCCCAGGGGCTTGAACCCAGGACCTTCTGCATATTAAGCAGAGATGCTAGCTACTACACTAAAATCCCTCACACAATATTGCTGATCAAAGAATTCCTTATCTTTTTTTAAAAAAAGATGATTGGAGACAATTGAGCAAAGGAAGAAATCAGAAGTATGAGAGCTATAAAATAACATGGGGAAGGGAAAAGGATTAGCTGTATTAGATTGGTCAAAGTGCAACTGGCACTAACTAGTTTCCTTCTTGTCCCTTTTTGGTTTATAAACCAATTTAGGGGACTTCTGTGGGGCACTTGTTGTGTGGGGAGGTCCTTTTTACTTCTGCCTGCCCCTTTCCAACATGGTGTCTTGTCAATATCATGTAGTCTTTTACAGTTGAATGGGTCTTTTTCTAGTTCTGCTTTATTCAAATGTGAGAAGTGTGTTTGTCCGACTTCAGGGTATTTTAATGGTTTCAAAATCTGAACACAGATCAGAATTGTACAGATAAGAGTTATCTTTATAAGGAATTGACCTAAAGTAAAGCCCAAGATCCAACCACCCTTTGGTTGGGGGAAATCCTGTATATCAGAAACCTGACCTAGCTGGCTTTATGCCATCTATTCTTGGCATCCTGCCGGAGTATGAGGCGCACATTGGAAGTCAAAAGAAGCAGCTGAAGCCATTTGGAGACAGTTACTGTCAGCGTAACATTTTAGGCTGCTCTAATTCATGCCAAGGACCAAACCAACTTACAACCAGGAAGTGAAAAGTGACTTCAGGCCATCTTCCACTACCCCACAGATTCTGCAGCTTAGCCAGATCTGAGACTCCTACTCACATTCTTCATAGTATGTATTGGGCCCCAGTTTGTACAAACTTATTTTCAGAGGAGTTCTTCTGTACACAGCTTTGATTTGTCTCGATTCAGAAGATTTGTTTTAATCAAATGGCCCACAAACATAAAGTAGCTTTAAACCTAGAGGAAATGTATGCAAACTCAATCCAGTTTTGCAAACAACAACAACAACAAAATTTTGAGAGTTGCATTAACCTTCAGAGTGTGAATGCATGAAAGGGCTCACAAGGTGGGTGAAGTAGTATTTTTAATTGGACCTGCTTCTGTTGGTGGGAGAAACAAGCTATCAAGCTTGCATTTTGCTCGCTGTAAGCTCAAAAGTTTGTCTCACCAACAGTAGTTGGTTCAATAAAAGATACTGCTTCACACAGCTTATCTGCCTAATGTCCTGGGACCGACATGGCTACAAAAAGGCTACAGACGTGACGAAGGGCTGTCTTTCTTGTTCACATAAACTTTCTCAAATTCCAGTAAGATCATTGAAGTTGTAAGTACACACACAATGCAATGATCAAACTCCAAGAGCCTGACATACTTTGTTTTGTGTTGTAACTTTCCATTAAATCCTCGTCATGCTGCTCATTCATGGTCTTAAATGTCCAATGTTATTTTTGTTGCTGAAATCATGAAGTCTGAGAAACAACTGTGTGGAAATCCCTAATAAATTTGATCATGGAGAAAAGGGAAAAACACCATTTGAGAAGGTAAGTGAGACAGTGGGGTCTGGAGGAGGAAGTGGGAGTCCTTTGCTTGGTTTATTAAAACAATCAGTCTGAGGATTTGTTTTGCAGTGCTCATGAACCTAACAGCACATACCTAGGCATGTGTTATACAGATGATTTCAGGGAGTCTAGTGCTCAAACTTAGGCACTTACTACAAATAGGATGCTCAGACCCTTCTTTGAGACATTTACCTTATCATTCATCGTAGCCTATGACTATTAGCTAATTATTTATTCTAGGCTATCTGGTAGCTGTGCATGTGGGTGAGACAGCTCTCTCTAATGGTTCTGAATGCATATTTGACTTCACAGCTGAGATAAAGTATATGGCCAGTTATGAAAACTGACCCATAGTCCTGTGTGCTTTCAGTACAGCAAACATCATTGAAAGGGAAAGTGGTCTCAGTCCTGCTGTTAGGACCAGAGGACTATACAGACTGTACCACCACATGCCAGCTGAGGTGAGCTTCCCCCATTTTAAGTACATTTCAGAGCTATTTACATTTTCCTTTTAATAAAAAGCAGCATTAAAAGTCAGTCTCTTGACTTCAGGTTTGGATCCTAAGCTCTCTGAGAAGCTTTCTGTAGTGCTGCTTCTTTTACTGTATGCTATTAGAAGTGAGAGGTTCTGTAGGATAGAATTGGGAGCCAGAAACTCCTGAGTTATAATTGCATATTTCACACTGACTTAGTGTGTGACTTCTGGTTGATCAATTTCTATGTCAGATTTCATATCAGTAAAATGGGGCTAATGCTATAGGTCATGAGTTCTGTAAGAATTAATTAGTTCATGTTTGTAAAACACCCTGAATATGAGATGCTAATAATAATTTACCTGCTTTAAAATTGTGCATGTTTAGCAATCAGGATAAAAGCTCTTTTCTTCTGTACTTAACCCAACTATTTAAAGAGCAACAGTTTTCTGCTGACTAAAGAAAGCCATGTGGAAAATACTTTAGAAAGCAATGTTTTCAGCACTGTGGCCACCAGCAGAGGGCTCTCAAATACCCATTTGAATTAACAATTTCACATTCAGTTGAGTGGAGTTTAGAGCAGATAAGATTAGAAGAACTTTTCTCTGTCATGTCAACTTTCAGAAAGCTGCTTTCAGTAACAGAGGCACTGGCTTCTTTTTACTGTCCTGTGTGAGTGAGACTTTCAAATCCTGGGGTTGTTCTGAGAAGTACTGGCCTTTCTAGAGATGGTCAGTAGCCATAAATTTAGAGTGATTCCTCAGCGCTCACTTGCTATTCTGATGTCTGTGCCATAATGCCAAACATATGGCTGCATATATTTATTGACTAATAACTAGGAATAAAGAAAAGAAATAAACCTGCTATATTATCATTAGACACAGGGAGATGGGGATTTTCTCCAGTTCTCCATCCAGCTCAGCATCCATCCACTGCCAGTTTTCCATTGAACACCTCCAGAAGGGTGCCAGTCATCTGCTGCAGCATCCTGAAGCTCTTGAACACAGCCTAGAATCTAGTGATATTGCAAAAGAGATTAGAAGCAGTCTTTGATCCCAGCTACTTTTCTGTCTTTTTCTCATTGCTCAGTTTAAGAGCGAAGCACTAGTTTGATCTCCAGTCTACACCTCTATTGGCAAGCTTGTCGAGAGGCATATCGCATGGAATTGCTCAAAGGGCAATGCATGCTTTCACTGTTCTTAGTTATTGCTGCAATTAGAGCATCATATAACAAATTAAGATATCAGTACACAGCATGGTGGTCTCACAAGATAAAGTGCAGAACCTAATGAATTCTAAAGACCCCGCACATCCCATGGCAACCGTTGGAACTACAGAATTTTGAGCTAGCCGAAGAATCATTCTGGGGAGCTTCTGTGGAGAGGAACTCAGGCAGAAATTCTGTGTTGTGGGGGATCTTTACACTTATTAAATCTACTATAAACATGCCTAGGGTGCTACACCAGCACTGCTTGTATTTTAACTCCATCCTACAGATTGCACATACTGTATTAAATTTGGATTTGCATAGGAAGGCTTTTATCAACTGCATATAACATGGCACTGCCTCCTGAATCCTCATGCTGAACTGTGTACCCAGATAGGATATCTGGGCTACCAAAGGCACTAAAGCAGCATCCAACCAGATAGCAGTTACATCAGACACCTCATCCATAAATAAATCATGAACTATGTAAACCTCATTAGCTCTGGATCTTGCACTGAACATCATGAAACTGAGAGCAGCGTCCTTACCAAATAACACCCAGCACTGTTGAGAAGGCACTTCAGCTGTGGTCAAAGGAACAGTAACAAAATCTCTTGGGCCTGTCCTACTTCCACAGAACAATGTGTTCTTATCCTTGTGCATTACCAGAACTGACAAACCCCAGAAACAGCGTTGCTCAACTCTCTTAGATATTGTAAGGTATCAGTTTAAAAAAAAGGTCATAGCACTACGAATGGGTTCTCACCTGTGGAACGCCATGTCATGGAGCTGCATGATTCAGGGCTGACGCTAGGATTTCCGGTGCCCCCATGCAAACTATAAATGGGTGCTCTCCTTTTTGCTGCTTCCCGCCCCCTCCACGCTGCTCAGGCACAGCCAAGAACAGTGCCAGTGGCGGGGGAGCAGTAGACCGGCAACACTGAATGGGGCGCCCTTTTGGCTGGTTCTCCCAGTGACAGCTGGCATGGGATGGCCGGGCCAGGGACGCTTCCTCCTCACCGCAGGGCATTTGGGTGCGCCTCAAATGGTGGCGCCCCCCTGCAGTGCTTACCATGCTTACTGCCTTGTGCTGGCCCTGTGCATGATGATGTAACATCTTGCAGACTCCTCTTAAGCACCTAAATTGAAAAAAAATCACCCCATAGTCACCTACCTCCAATTGTTCAACTCTCGAGCATCTTTCAAATACTATGGAGTTAGACATCTGAAATCCCAGGATCTCTGATGCCCTGTTTCCAGGTTATCATCACTAGAGCCTCTCGCTTACATTAAGATAGTGTTTCCCAAACTCATTTGGCCACAGAATGCTTTTGGACTTGGAATATATTGATGGAAGACATACATGCTGATGGGGGGGGGGGTAACTTAAAAATTGCTGCACATACTGCTCAAAAGTTGATTTAAAAGAGAAGGAAAAATATTGCTAATATCAAATTCTTTTCATGGAATACATTCACATTTCATGAAATGCCAGCATTCTGCAGAACACAGTTTGAGGAAATGGTGCATTAAAAGATGTGGACGAAACATTGAGCATGATATCTTTTTTAAAAACTAGATTCTCATTTGACACGATGTTATCTTACCCCACAGAAGGTCTCATTTGGTTTCTTAAGGCTAATATTGCTGGCTCCAAAGTACTGCATGGAATTGAAAAGATGGACTGCAACTGAATTCTGCAAATAAACAGTAGTAACTTAAACCTGACATTGTAAATTATGCTTATTGAACCCATATCCTGATGAACAGGCTAGGTGCTGGCAGCAGGACACAAGGAAGACAAAATAGATGCTTAATTAGCTTAACAGGAAAGCAAAATGCTTTTAGATAAAAGGGAGAGGGCTGTTCCTCAGCCAAGAGTTTACAGGGTTCTCAGACTTTCCAAGGCCAAACAGTAACGTGTGTAATGCTGGTTTCCTTCCAGTTCTCTCAGTGCCAGAAATAACTTCAGCAGAGTGAATTCCAACAACGTACCTTTCACCCAAAGCCAGTCCCTCAAATGAAAGCAGCACGTGCTGCTATAGTGGAAGGCAAATGAGGAATGGGGAAGGAAGATCCCTTTATGAAAGTGCAGCACAGTTCTTCCATGCTTCTACCCCAGTATATAAGAATGGCTGCCACCCTATAAGAACAGGAGGGGAAGTGAGAGCCAGGGCGATGAGGCTATACCCAACATGCAGCATGAAAAGGGATTAGGGTCCTGGGCTAGGGCATGCTGACATTTTATATAATTAAAGTGGTCATTAATTTCTGATCATTTTTCCAGATTCTGTTCTCAGCTAGAGGTATACAGTTGAGATTAGGGCCTTGCGAGTTAGAGCTGTACACTCAAATCAGTTACAGTTACCAACCAGAAACTGGTATGTTATCAAAGGAACTATACATGGGCCTTGGGCTGATAAAAACCATGCTAGACTCCTATTGTCCAAAGGGTCAAGTTTTGTGACCTGCACGAACTCAGCTTTTATTTAAAAAGAAAAGTTTCTAGCTCTTATAGGTCCAAAAGCAAACCTTCCAAACATAACCTAAGTGTAACTGATGCCGTGCTGGCTGCCTGAGTCAGTAGACCACCTGAAACAAATCCTTGGAGGTGAGTGAACTCCCCAACCCAGAGATCTCACCAGGGTAATAACGCTAGCAGTTGATGATACTTTCAAATGCCAGCATGAATTGGTTCATTGCTGGAAGTAAGCCTATAGATGAAGGAACTTGGAACTACTTGCAGAGGAAGAAAAGAGGAGACACAAAAATATGAAGGGGAGTAGAAGCAGGAAGGAGAATGGAGACAGCGAGTAATAAAAGCTAGAGACAGCCTTGGGCCTAAAGAGAAGGGCAGTTTTTGATATTTAAGGTGCCAGAACAAATGATTTAGGATGGTAATAACTAAAGGTTTCATTGTTAACTGGATTCGACCCTTGATCTTTGAGCAGACCTCCCATTCCATTAGTGGGAATTCTGCTGTAGATCCAGAAGAGAAAATAGACCTAAATTTACAGCCTGCCCCGAGGTCATCCTTATAAGTGGAATTTGGTCTTCTCCACAGAATGAGTTTGATATCCCTGATATGGCTAAAGGGAATGGGTTTGTTCTTTATATACAAATCACCCCCCCCCACCCATGAACTGAGCTGCTTCCTGAAACATTTAAAATTTGTTTTCCTTCAGTTATTTGTGGTTGTAGCCACCAGCTGGCCTGCGTCACTGTTGAAAACCTCTGCATATTCCATTATACCGAACACGTCATTCCTTCCCCAAGAGCTGCATGAAGACATCAGTCGTAGTGGAGTGAGACAGCCCTCATCATAAGCAACAAAAGCATACATCCAACAGGTGTTGGTATACCTTCTCCTTCTCCTTGGGGAAGAACCGCTGCTTCTACTCAACCAGCTGGGCAATCGTGTATCTGAAGGTGCAGAGGCGACTTCTTGCTCCATGTGTCTTGTTCTCATGTATTATGAGGTGATGCTTTTGGTCATTCAGTGCCAGACTTTCTAAGTTGGTCACATTAATGTTATTTCTCACTTGTGTTTCAAATCCTATGAATAATATTAGTTGGTCCAAAGCCTCCAGCTACTACTTAATCTGTTCAACTAGCCATTTGCTAACATTGCATTATTTCAAAGTCTTTCCATATCCTTCCCCCATCAGGATTGGAAACTGTGTTTCATAGTTGCCATCTCCATTGCATGGAATCCTGGAAAATGGCTCTGGCTCAGGGTGATGGCTTGTAAACTGAAGTAATGGTCATCTGTATTTTCCTTTTGAACCAACACTGTCCCTCTGGGAAGTGCAAGAAAGAAGCTGGCCTCCCTGACTCTGAGCTTGACAGAACCATCCTTGTTTGTAGCACCGTCTTTCCCCCTGTACTAAATGAAAATGATGCAGCTGGAGTCAGCAGAGAAGACAAAGGTGTAAAAGGCTTTGTTTGAATCAGGTGGCTGTATTATGCTTTGGCTGAGGCCTAGACAAAACAGCAGAGGGCAAAAATGGAGGAAGAAAAGCAAGGTCCAGTAAAAAAGGAGAGTGCAGATGAATGAACATGTTTTTGAGACGAAGTGGGATATTCTCCCATGAAAACTCATGCGATAAATAAATCTGTTAGTCTAAGTGCCACAAGACTCCTTGCTTTTTTTTTTTTTTGCTTTACTAGACTAACACAGCTGATCTCTCATTCTTCCTCCACCCCAAGATCCTGAAACCACAGCTCTACCCTTTTCATTGTAATGAAGACCAAACATGAGGGACCCCCCCCCACACACACACACACAAAACAACAGATGAAAAGAAAATAGAAATACTGCATGACCTTGTTTCTTTCACGTGTGTTTTTTATTACTTTTGTCTTGAGGCTTAGTGAGTTACAGGAATAATTGCTACGATCATGACTATCACCAGGGTTGTGTGGAACGAAATGGAAATGTAATGCAATACCCTCGGGTGGGTCATCAGCACTATGTGGCCCAGGCAATTGAGGGGAATAGAGTACCAGACAGAGTGGGTGAGGGTTTTGGGCCAGTAGAAAACAGGGAGTATCTGCTAATTAGCTAATGTTTGTCCTGACGTCTGTTGTCACCTGGGAAAGGGCTGAAGCTGAAGAGTCATAGATAGATCCTCTGTTGTGCTACCTGCAAACTCCCTTTCAGCTCTGGTTCTCCCTACTGTTCAGATAGACTGTGAGCACCCCTGGTACCTCAGGATCTCGCTATCATGGCAGGTAAAACAGGGGAGATACTTGCCAAAAGGCAACATATCAGCACAAGGAGCAGACTTTTTAAAAAGCAAATATGTCCTCTCTCATTCCTTAATTCTGTGACTCTTCCAGGAAGGAGCATGTGGGATGGGGGTGGTGATTTATAGTCTGTCCATCTAGCCACACTTTCCTATCTTCCACATTAGGCACCTGGCAATTGACCATGTCTCCACCCACAGCCATGTTGACGTTAAATGCCTTCTGGCCCCAGCATAATGAGAACCAGCAAGCTCAGATCAGCCCCACTCACTGAGCAAAATAAATTTTCTTCTGATGCCCTCACAAAGCCAACCTAGGTGCAGAGGGGAGCCCTCTTCTGACATAATTAGACAATCACTGAAAGACAAAAATAACCCTTCTCCACCCAAGCCCATTTCACCTACCTCACACCAACCATCATTTCACTGGCACAGTACCATTAGATGCTCAGACCTGGCAGATGGGGGTCAGGAAGCAAGACAAACATGGCTTCCACCAGAAGGACCAAGAAGCTGGAATGTCCCAGGAGGACAGAGCTGCTGGTCTCTGTCCAGCTGTAGTTTTTCATGGCCCTGACAGGAAGGGGATTGCATGGTTCCCCCAGAGAGGTGGGATGATGAGTAAAAGTTAACAAACATCATATGTATCTATTGGGTGAGCGTGGGAAGTTAATGAATGAGCTGAATGCAGTGGCGAGGGAAAGACGTTACTATTGGCAGCTCCCAGTGTGGGGATAGTGGCTGAGGGATTATCATTCAGCTGGCTCTGCTTGGGAATCCAGCTTTAGAACAGTCAAGATGTTTTATGTTGAGCAGCAGCTGCCCATAAGCAACAATTCCGGGTAGAGACAATCAGCAACATTAGTGTTGCTGTCATCAGGGGATACCAGAATGCCTCTTATGGTGCTCTGCAACTTGGCTCATGCCCAGTCTCAGTTCTAATGCACATGAGTAGTATTTTTCTTCTCCACTGGTAGCTGGATGGGAGAATTTCATAGACTTTATTCAAATCCATATTTCCTTAACCACCAAGATAAAATCATAGCCTTACAGATGGTGAGTGCTTCCTCTGCTGACTGCAAAATTGCCAGGTTACTGTCTTTCCATAGCTGCACCCATTGCCGCTAATACTAGGAGCCATGCTCTTCACACACCAAGGAAGGGAAGGTGACATTGGCTTCTGAGCCAGTAGAACCACATGGGAAGTATCTGTTAATTAACTGATGTTTGTACTGTGCTATGAACACATGGGGTCAAATTTAACCCAGACATAAAATACTTGACATCCTGAAATTTGCCTGATTACACTAGAGGTGATTTTGGCTCCTAAAGTTCTTTGTAAACTGAAATATTAAGTACAATAATTTTGTGTTGCCAAGTAGGGGCTAGATCCTGCAGATACAGCACTTCAGCTTTTAGTCACCAGTCCCCTTGCCTTCAGTGAGGTTGGTTGTGATAACAGTGGGCCTGGGTGTTAGTGGTTTCAGAGGCCTGGGCCCCAGTAAAAAGTAAAATTGAGAGGGAAAGAAATTTGTATTTTCAAGATTCAAACAAGTAGTGAAAGAGTTAAAAGTAAAATAGACAAGATGGAAGCCTGTACGCAGGACCCTGCTCTCTTGAGGGTAGCTCCTCCCTCGTCCCCTGACAGGTTTCCAGAGGTCCTGAATGTAATTCTGCCTAATGTTTGTTAGAAAACTCTAGTCTATAAAGCAGCCAATGTGTCAGTCCCTTGGCTCATCACTCAAGGCAGGTTTCACCATATGAAATGAGCCATTTATACAGAATCAATTCGCAAATGAAGTTACTCATTCCTGAATAGTGACTCCTCAATCATAGGAACACTCATTACTGGTGGAGCTGCCTCCTGGTTGCGCTGAGGATTAGCTCTTTCTAGATGCTGCATACTTCTTTGGCAGTCTCTCTGCCCATCTTCTTTTGCTTTGTGCCTCCTCCAGCTCTGGGAGCTGCATTGTCCTGTTCATGACTTGGCCCTTTAGCCAGGTCACTGTGGGCCTCCAATTCTGGGGTATTAAGGTCTTCCAAAGCAAACCGCCCCAGGCAGTCTGCTCTCTGCTGCCTGGTCCGTACCACTTCCACTTTCCCAGTGGCTGGTAGGGGAACCACCCTCCGCTCTGGGTTTCAGCACAGAGGCCTTCATCAGCAGCCAAGGTTAACCCTATCCCTTACCTTTCACTTGAGCATTTCCTACTTTCTGACTTTCCCCCTTGTGTGGGTTTGCCAGCCCAAACTCCTTCCTTCCATGAAGGGAATAACTACAGACTCCTATGCTTGCTGTCCTATTTTGTACTCAACCCCTGAGGTTTATACAGCCCCTCCTGTTCCTGTCCAGCTGAGCCTCCTTTAATCAATCCCTGGTCCCTGACTCCTCCTTCAGGTGCAGCCTGAGCATTAATTGGCATATTTAACCCTCTTAACCCCTTCAGGACTTATGTGTGGTAGACACCACATCACGTCACCCCATGCAGAAAAGGAGGAAGAATGTGATGGCTTTATGTTCAAGGGCAGAAGTGAGACTGTGCTAAATCCATAGTGTTTGGTTGTCAGCAGTGTTCCACTGGTTATGAAATTCTGTCCTCTTATACCCTAGAAGGAATAGTAACAAAGAATAATGTCCCAGTGCTGGGAAAATCAACATTTTCCCCCCACCACTGGATGCAAAAGTTCCCATGTTAAATCCCCGCGATTATCTTTACCCCATAGATCCAAGAGTTGCCTTCCCCCAGAGGAAAAGCTAAACCAGGTTCAGACTGCTTTTTTCTGCTGTTCCTGATTAGAAAATCTGATTGAAAAGACAAAATAAACAGGCACATAGTGGCAGACTCGTTGCTGCTGATGGAAGAATGTTTTGCAACCGTCCGAATGACTGTCATACAGCAAGTCAAGTCTGTTTCATGGCTCAGTCTACATAGGGAAAAGGTTCTTGAAGATAAACTGAGTCAGGACCTGAGGACTGCAGCTTTGTGCAGGCAGGCAGTTCTCTTTCAGGGCTCAGAGGGAAAGCAGGAGAGTCGGGTGAGTTTTCATGCATGGCAGGGTTGGGGGAATGTTTTATATTCATGATCCCTCATGCTGAGGGTCAAATTTGAAAACAAGGATCCATTGATGTTGTCATGTGCTGATGGGACAGGCACAGCTGTGGATGCGAGCAGCTGGAAGAGAACATAGAGATGACAGCTGGCAGGCAATCCTGAAGAAGCAGGAGTGGCGTGAGGACAGGACAGGGTATGGTGGTGGCATGTAAAAAGGAACTTGTAAGCAGCGAGGGACAAGAGCCATAAAAGTGTCAGAACAGCAGATCTTCAGGGTGTGAGTCCTCGGAAGAATACAAGGAAGATGGGGAAAAAGCTGACAAGGTTTTTCTGTTTCTGGAATGTAAAATGAAGTTTAGGTGGAAGGAAGGAAGAATGGACAAGAGAACAGGCCTGTGAATGCAGAGGATGTAGGTGGAGTGTTGCAGGCTATGAGACTTATATACATGAAAGAGGTAATGCAAATACAATATTCACTGCTGTGCCTAAAGCATAAGAGTGACAATCAGGAACCCTGAGTTCTTTGACCATCTTTACCAAAACTGGGATACTTCTCTGCGATAGGGATATAAGCAAGTCTCAGTTGCTCTTGTGTCTGTAAAACACATGGTGCTCTTTGGACAGGTGTTATTCTAGTCCAAAGCAAACTGTGACCAAGTGAAACCTTGGCATTTGACTTCAGATGGGGTTAATTAGGAAGCACAAAGCATTAAGGAGCACTAAGCAAGTAGAAACTTACACAGACGAGTCTAACTCAAGGGCTCAAGACAAGTGTGCATATACTAACAAACCTGCCCTCAGGTCCAGCTTCCAGCAAACAGCCTCATGGAAGCCAAAAGGATTCCCCTTAATCTATCGAAGGTGCTGGAAGGACACTTTCCCTCAGAGTTAACAGCAGGCTCTGTGTTTGCCATCAAGAGGGCATGTTCTCCATCTGTTCTTTTCTCATTCTCCCAGCTTTCCCTTCAGATCCGTCTGAGACCTGAATGGAGAGAAACAGGATTGCTTTTTCCTCTGCACTCTAGGTCTGTGTTGATGAAGCTAGGTGGGGCAGACTCAGGCACCAAACTAATTCAGTGGGAGGTGAGAGGAGACAGGTACACGGCCTGAGAAAGGAAAGCTTCAGGTCCCTGATTCATCCTCCCAATTCACGTGCACCAGAGCTCAAAGCAAACATTGCTGCATCTGCAGGTAAAACCATCAATCTTCCCTTCCTGCTCCCACTTTCCTGTAAGGAAAGCAGCAGTGGAGTCAGCTTGCACAGCAAGCTCAAGTCTCTCTCTTCTGCTCAGTCCAGCCTTGAGCAGCCTGCCTCGATACCCTCACCTTTAGCAGAGTGAAACTTTTTAGGAAGTGCGAGAATAGGGAGAGGGAAGAGAACAAGAGTCAGGAAAAAAAAAAAAGGTAAAAAGGGGAAAAGAAAAATAGGGGGGAAAAAAGAGACAGCAGCCAACAGGATCTTGTACAAGGGGATGAAGATGGGAAAGGTAGAGGAAGGAATGGCTGATGAGGAATTTATGCAAAAATTAGTTCTCTCTTCCCACCTTCATATAGATCTCCCCCCCGGCACACCCACACTGCTTTCCCCTGCCATTCCCCTCTCCACCCTTCTGATTTCACATTCAATTAACTTCAGGAACATTTGCTACAGGAAGATGCTCAGAATGTATCAAATTAACGCATTATGAAAATACAGTCAGGAAATGTCCATCTGATCCTTATTCAGTTAACGGGAGATGATCGAGTGTGGATGTCAAGCTAGGAGCAGGGGACAGTGTTCTACCTAGACACACGCTTTCTGGGCCACTGTGTCCTCTCATCCTCCAAATGCTGCTCCTGCCAATCCCCATCAGCCCTTTCTTCTTTCACCTTTGTTTATACCCTCAGAGAGGTGATAGGTCAGAGATAAGAGATAATTAAACGTTCCCCTTCCTTACAGAATATACTTGTTGGCTACTTTAAATCTGTGTTTGGTGGTCACATGGCAAGGGCAGCAAAGCCCAATGACATTTTTTTCTCTGGGATAACTAACACATCATAGATAGCTCCTATTACATCACTTCCTTTGCGAGATGTTTTCATACTGACTCCTTTGCTTTACTGTGCCTTTCTGTTGCATGGGAACCAATAGAAAAAGTCTGAAAATAACTATTAGTGGATTAGTTATTGTGAAGTAAGGGTAGATTTTCAGAATAGACTAATGCTTGTGGTGCCCAACCTGAGACATCTCCAAAGGGGCCTGATTTCCAAAGATGAGTGGCTCAGCATGTCCACTGAGGCCTCTTTCAGGTGTCCATTTGGGCCCTCAACAATCAAGGCACCTGAAGCGACTAGTCATTTTTGAAAGTTTAAGCCTTATCCCTTGTTTTAGTTCATGATGAGATCCTACCCTCCAAGAATGCTTTAGTTATTTGTAAATGTTATCCAGATAATTTGAATGATAATTTTCAGCTTACTGACTTCATTTGCTAATCCTTATTCACATACTATTATTTCTGTTCACAATTAAGTGATGACTTGTTAAACTAGAAAACAACATATAGCACACTTATTGCTGTTGAGTTTTCAAAGAACTGCCTGTGCTAAAACTCACCAGTCTGAGGATTTGTGAACATTTTCAACCAATCATCACTGTTTTTCTAAGCTACATATAAACAAGAAAAACTGTGGCTGCAGAAATAGGTATAATTCAGTGCGAACTCCTGTTCACCCAGAGGACATTTACCCATATCAGAAAGCCACCTGTCTGGCATGGAGATGCCTAGAACTGATGCATTGGAAGAGTTATGGTTCAGCATTGGAGCTGTAGTCCCTGGATGGGGCACTGACAGTACCACAACTGGCCCAAAGTTTTTTGCTGCCCTAGGTCAGCAGGGATTTTGGCACCCCCAGCCCCACTCCAGGCCACCAGCAGAGCAGTGCCGCCAGCCAGGATCTGGCCCTAGCTGGGAATGCAGCTGCAGGTAGGTAGTGGCACCACAGCTGCCAGGATCCAGCCTGGCAGGGGATCCGGCTGTGGGCAGGGGTCCAGCCCCAGCCAGGGGCGTGGGGTAGGCCACAGGCAGGGAGTGGAGTGGAGCAGCCCCAGCCCAGCCTGTGGTGGCCCCTAATTGTTAGTGCCCTAGGCGACCACCTAGGTCACCTCTATGGAAGAATCAGCCCTGAACAGTACTGAGTCCACATCTCACTGCCAGTCTCACATTCCTGTGCCCCCCAAATCACTATATTTTAAACTTTAAAAAAGCACTAACTAAGACTATGAAGAACGCTCTGCAGGCACAAGGGAAGAACAACAGGGAAAAGGTTTGGCCTTGGGAACTGTATGATGGACAAGTGTCTTGATTTGAACCTGGATTCCTGTCCACATCTTAACTGCTGTGAATCCTGGCACTAGGTGGATTAGCTAGGCAGCTCTGTTGCTCTGGACAGCCCTGTGACACCATTTGAAAGTGTTTATGCTTGCTTTAGTGCTCAAAGGATGAACTCAAGGCTCTGGATCAAGCATTTAAAGGCTCACCTGCGTCAGCAGTAAAGACTCTAGGAAACCGAGCGCTGTTACCCCATAGCTTTGGAGAGGAGGGAAGGAAGAAGGAGGATTTTCTTGTACGATGAACTACAGCCTTGATGCTGTTTAATTTAACTGTCTAATAATGTGTTCCTGCTGTTGTTGAAACCATGCTAGCATCAACTGTCTAACAGAGCACTAATGCTATTTACCTACCTAATATGCATGAAGTTATCACCCTGTGCTCCAGGCTGCAGTCTAACCCTATTGCCCCACAGGTAGTGTATAGCACACATTAGTAACATGGAGTGTCAGGGGAAAGAAAACACCACAGCTGTCCATGCTGCACAGGCAAAGCTGAGCTGGAATGTGCTCACAGAAGTTGAGAGGAAACAGGCTTGTTCAGTGTGTCAGCTGTGGCGTGGACAGACCCTAACAGAGATGGAGACCCTCCAACAAGTGTTGAATGTACTCCAGGCAGACAGTCAGCTGTACATTACCCAGCTTTCTTCTACTCTGGCTCATTTAAGCAGAGAACCTTTGAGATTCCACTTTGAGCCAGTGAGGGAAAATGCTAAGATCTATTTCCATAGCTCTTCTCCATCTGTTCCTCACTACAGCTGGCAGAGCCTGGGACTGCAGTGTTAGAACTTTATAACAAAAGCTTCGTTATGAAACATGGGACACTTCTCTTCCCCCCAACCACTTGGTTGCTGGAGCAGTCTATTTTTGGCAACACAGATGACATGCCCATCTCCTCACCGAGCACCAGAAAAGAACAAGAAAACACCAGTGAGAAATGCTCAGCCAAACACAGCATTAATGTCACATCATGCCACGTTAATTGAGGAGTTGAAGGCAGGTCAGGGCTGACCTGCTAGAAAATCATGGCATCCCTAAGTGCAGCCCTAACTGAAAGTCAGCAATGAGTTATCTGAACCAGATTCATATACTCCCTCACGCACCACCTGGCCTCAAAGTCTGGCTGGAGAGGCTTTGTGGGTATTCATTCACCGTCCACATACCAGGCCAAAAAATTAATATTGTAATGTTTAAAGTGAAAGTGGTTTTTAGCATAACTCCTGCTGAAACTATTGTTATTCACAAACCCCAGGACAATCATTTTGGGTAGCTGTCTCAAGAACAGGCTTTCCTGGTTACTTACCCTACTTCCCATGGGGATGTTAAACACTTCCATTCCCACATGGAATGAGTTATCTGAGTTATCTGTGTAGAGAAAGGGAAAGTCAAAGGCTGGGAATCTTGAAAGGGAACAGGTTCCTGTGCATCTCATCTTCAAGGCCATGTCAGTAACTGTGTCTGTTCAGGGAGAAAAAGGAGGACACACATTTTAACACTGACATATATTTGACATATGGAGGACTGAACCAAATTAAAAACCAGAAAAAACATCTTGAAACACCTAGGATCTCCTTTCTAAGACAGTCAGAGTGTGGCTGTGTTGAGGGCAGAATAGAAATTCTGTCTGATTCATACAGGGACCTTAGGGTAAATGAGATCCAGGCCATCTACATTTAGTTGCTCTAGCTCTGATCTCTCTGAATTTCACAGACATCCAGACCCAAAGGCCACAGAAACTTGCTGCAGGTTTGAAGGAAAAAGAAGATTAATTTGACATTGCAAGTGTTCCATGCTGACTCAACATTTTCCAAAGTGAGCAATGAATCAAAAATCACCCTGGGGGAAGGGGGGGGGAGTTATAGCAATATGCAAACACTGCATCTCTCCCTTCAGGAGCATAGTGAAAAATCTTACTGTGAGATTGTTTCTCTTGGTCATCAAGAAGGCCATGCAGCATTGATATCATGGGAAGAGCAGTAATCCTGGGATCTCACATAACACAGGCTATGCTGGCTGGATCTCATTTTGTGGAAAATATTAAGTTTTGAGGTAATTTTAAAATGCAGGAATCAGCCTGGAAGGGACCATAGGGAACAGAAGTTAAGAGACAGCAGCCAGTTGAAAACTTACATTCAGGCAACTTCTACACACAGAGCTGGGACAGCGCTAAAGAACACAGGATCCTGGGTTTTAATTACACACATGCATGTTGCATTGGTTAGCTCTGCAGATTGAAAGGCTGTAGTGCAAATGGGAGATATTACTGTGTATTTCCTCTGGAAGGAAATCAGGATGGCGTGTCTGATGGGTGCATAAAGACACAGCTATAGGACAAGCACCTTAGGCTTTTCTTATAGTGTTATTAATTATGAGAAAAGAGGGTTTTTTAATGCAACCTGTTACATTTTTCTCCTGTTGGAAGTAAAGTATGGTTTTTGGAAGGGTTTGAAGGTCTCCCCTTACATTAATGTCTTCAGCATGGATTTAAAGAAAAGCAGGGAATACCTGCAATATTGTGCCAATCCTAATGGCCAGGACTTCAGCAACTAAGGAGCCAAGAGTCTGTTGCTGCAAGGTGATGAGTATCTCCTTAGGAGATATGAAGTACCCTCAATTCCCATAAGTCAATCTGTGATGCTGAGGGCACCTTACAGGACATGCTCAGCATCTTTAGCCCTAAGCCCTGGGTCTAAACCTCCAAGTTCAGCTCTGGGGTAAAACTCTCCCTGGTATCACAGACTATTTGGGCTAGGGCTGAATTTGGTCCAAAGTGAAAATGAGCAATATGTAGTCTACGGAGCAATATGTGGACACAGCCAAGTGTCTGAACCTGCTTTTTAATATACTGGTGTCCATAGGATCGCAGCCAATGCAGCATCATTCCATTTCCCATTACAATGCGGTCTTCAACTTCACAGGATCTTGGAACACTGAAAAGTTTTCCAGCATGTTCTGAACTATTGAATCAAAGGGGTGTAGGGGAGTTACTGATCCATAATAAGACTTGTTCTCTGAATGTATGGCCCTGACATAGCTTCACGGTGGGGCCTACCTAGAGGCACTGTCCCTGAGCGGAGTGGTTAAGGAGTCCTGCTCATTTCGCAATGACAACATTTCTCTTCCCAAAGCAGCATCTGCATCTGTGGCAGTGTTGAGAGAATAGTGACTGTGTTAGGTAGGAATGTGTTGTCATTTGTTGCCATCCTTCCAAATGCAAAGGAGAGTCAGTGAAAGGCATTGGATCTCTTACTCCTAGCTCTACCAGCTGATCTGTGTGTTTGCATGGGACTTGCTCATCACTGACCCTGTGTGTATCGTGTGTAATCATTTTTGATATCCACAAAAGTCTCCACCCACAGTGTCCACATACAATTTCCATAGGATACGAGGTGGTCAAGTGGCAGTTTTTTTTCCTTGTTTCTTACCAATGGATCTTTGGTTTGAGGTGATCCATCTGAGAATGAAGTGTTCCTTCAGAAGGTAAGATTGATGGTGTTTAAACAGTGCTGCTGTGTGATTAAGAAGTTGACCAGTTTCTTTTCCATGTTTTCTGTAGCAGTCACCATTGACACAGCAAATTCATACCTCAGGAAAACAGCAGCTCAATCTCCAATAGTAAATATTTCTGTATGGGTTCATTTATTTGGGGTGCACACATCAAGTGACCCATAAGAGCAACATCCACAATGCTAATTCCAACTTTTCAGTTCTGCTAGAAACATTTTTGGACTTGGCAAATTGTTGATTCTGTGGATGGAACCAGAAACACTCTCACTAGGACAAGTAGTGTAGCAGATAAATGTTTTCATGAGTCAGCTGTAATTGCTATATAGAACTCTTCTCTTTGGCTTTAGTGGTACTGAGAGTACACATAACTGGTTCAAAAGGATAATACCTAATTAACATGAGCCACATTTTCCAAATGACTGAGTTATTTGATATCACCATTGTGCAGCCAGGGAAGGGCAGTTTGGAAGGAATTAAGGCAGGAAGCAATAATGGGATTTTGTTTAATTCTCAGATCTGCTGAGCACCTGTAACTTTCAGTAATTTTGAGGATTGGAACCTGCCACGGGGTTGGGGGTGGTCTCGAGAGCTCCAGAATTCAGACCACTGTGAAAATGTTCATTAGTTTGTTCACTTGTTTCTGTTTATGACTCAGTTCTAAAGGTAGACTTAGCATAGAGCGTAAGCATTCTCCATTCAAGAATCAGCAGAGACAGACGTGCTCACACACCAAGCACAGTGCCTCTGTCCTGCAGAAGCACTTACCACTTTTCAGTCTTTTAATGTGCCTCCAAAACAGGAACTTGAAGTTACACACTATGCATTGCTAAGCAGAACATTCTGCTGAGTCCTGCCACCAGTACTGCATGTTATAGGGTACTTGCCAATTCCTCAGTCAATTCTATTTATTATACTCTAGGAAAGGTCACAGTGAAGCTAAAAAGATAAAAATCTCTGTCAGGCTGCTTTCCTTGTTTTCATTGGTCCAGGCCTCTGTGTTCCACACTAACAATAACAGGACACGGGTTCAAGAGACACCATCAGTGCAGCTCACACTTAACTGTGGATTTGTTTTTCTTTCCTTGTGCAACTGATCCTTACTGCTTAATTCTTTGTTCATTAGATTCCTCTTGGGTAAGATTACTACAAGAACTTCATGCCATTCTAAAATCCAAATACAGCCCAATTAGATATTAGCAGCCTAGAGTGCCAGGTCTTTTTTAAATGATATCTGCAAGTCCTTAGTTCAGATGTAAATGCCTCAGAATCTTGGAGTACCGAGCTGGGGCATCCTCAGCTCTCACAGGGATGTTTTGCAGTACAGTTCCCATGTCTTTACTTTTCTGAAGCTGCCAGATGATGGTACCCTCTGTATTCCTTATCCTCCAGTTCATCAGAAAGAGCCTGGGCTGATACCAACAGCACCAGGTGCTGATAACATCCTTGCAGCTTGTAAGAGAAAATGGCGTGGTACCTGACATGAGCTTCTGAATGCTCTCCTGGAACCTGAGCAGCAGCTTCCTGACTGTCTGCAGGCTGTTACCAGTGACTGTTCCTACCACATAGGATCAAGGACTACTGCAGCCATCTGATCCCACCCTGCTCATGTTGTGGATCTCACTCAAACTCACTTTGTCCGTCATGGCTTTAAAAGGAAAAACTGCTGCCCTGTAGCATCAAAGTGCTGAGCTTGCTTCCTTCACTGGTGTGTGAGGCTCTCTCCTCAGCTGTGCATTTAAACTGGGATTTTCAAAGAAGCATAAGAATTTGGGCATGAAGGTCAATAGGAATGGTATGTCTAACTCCTATAACTCTCCTCTGAAAATCCCATGCCCCATTTTATGAGAGAACATTAATCACAGACATTCTAGTGTGTCCATCGTTACACACACATTGCCTTTGGAGGAGTCAAAGAAGGGATGGGGAAAAACAGTTCTCTAACTATCCACTACACCTAGGTTTAGACCACAAATCAAGGTGCAACGGAATGTATTTTCATCTAGCTACTGTGTGTAACAGTAACAGTGAAGACAGTGGCATGGGACTCGGGTTTGAATCCTCACCCAGCAGGCTACAAGCTAGTCTGAGTATTACTTTCACTGTCTCCTGCTGAAGTTGTTCCACTTTGTAGAAATACTGAACTATTTATTAGGCAGCAGTGAGCAAGCAGGAATGATTCTACATGGCAATTAAGGCCAGAGATGTGAATTCAGACTCTCCTCTGACCCAAGCAGAGGGAGCAGCCCCGCAAAACAGCTGGTTCCCTGATCATTGGGATGCTCATCTGAAAGGAGAAAAGAATGGGTTCAAATCCCCACTCCACAGTGGGGATTCAAACCACTAACACCCACATGCCAGGCACATGCCTTGCTGAAGCCTGCCCTGGGACACAGATACACCTAAGGTTTTCTGACCTGGAAAAAGTTCTTTTCCCAGCCAAAATGAAATCAGGTCAGGTTTGTGAATAGTTTAAAACAGCATTTTTCAGTGATTAAGTGACTTGTCTGAAAAACGCTGAATCCATTAAACCACAGGCATATAAATCTGCCTGCTCATTCAAAGGGCAGGTCATCATCTCGCACAAATAGAAATTGTTACTAGGGTAAAGCAGTGAAAGCTCTGTGAAGTACCTTGGTTTTCTGCCTTTGCCTATGCTGCTTTGGATGAATGATCCAAGCGGGTGAATCTTGAAGGACAGATTTCCAGAGCAGGCCAGTTGGGCTTTAAACTGGGTGCTCACATTGTTCTTTCAAGGATTCGGCTTTCTTCCTGTAGAACATGTACTGTCATTGTTTCTCCAGGTACTCCCACTGTACTTCACCAGACTCATTGTTCTGCCAACCTCTTTCCCTTCGATGCTTCAGAACAAAACACAGTGTGTGAGAAAAGCATTTTCCTTTTCACCCTTGGCTGAGTAGTTCAGGCCTTGCTCTCCCCAAGTCCACAAGGACACCAGCTCACTTCATCAGCCCCTGATCCCTGATGTTATGGATTATATTAATGTTCACTAAGCCACCCCGCCCCCATGGCTGCAAGTGGAGGGAAGGTAAGCACAGTTCCTCCTGCACCCTATTAGTGCTGCCCCAAATCAGTCTGAGAGGCAGATGGGGGGGGGGGTCTCCACTCCCTCTCTAGAATTCCCAGCACTAGGAAAGGGTCAGAACTGAAGCAAGAATGGTGGAAGGTCAGAATGGAGGTGTACCGATACAGCCATATGGCAATCCACAAATGGATAGCAGGGACTGAAGGTAGTATGTTTGAATGCAGTGATAAAGGAGGGGCACCCAACCAGATGGGAACTGAGTCCTAAAATCACAGCTGGATTGTAGAATAGGCCAGATGTTCCCCACTCAGGTGTTTGACTATTTAACAACTTACCACTTCCATGTGCCATGACAGGACCTTGTACCTTGGCCAAACCACAGCGTGCTGCTCATACAAACGGTT
The DNA here is from genome assembly GCA_007922195.1 of Podocnemis expansa. Classification (NCBI taxonomy): domain Eukaryota; kingdom Metazoa; phylum Chordata; order Testudines; family Podocnemididae; genus Podocnemis; species Podocnemis expansa. Next base: position 18,747,664 of record ML682041.1, read on the forward strand.
GTACAAATATTACACAGCACATTAACATTATTCCTTCCAGTGCCAGGATAATAGCATGTTAATACTTTAGGGAACATCCAATAGAAGGAGCTAGAGGTGGGAAGCAGGCAGAGGAAACACTTTTCCAGAATGAGCCCAGCAGAAAAACTCACAATAATATGCTTTTACACAAAACCAGGGAAGAAGGGGAGAGGCAGTTCCTGGAGCTCCAGGACACAAAGGCTCTTACACTCTTTTACAAATATATTTTATTATATTAATACTCATTTTTAAAAAGTAACCAAGACATTAAACTCAGCAGCAGCACCAGAGGCAGGTCTCAGTGCCCAGCAATCTGATGACTCAGGACGTTCTAAATCATTGGTCAATGCACTTCAAATATTACACAAACACAGAATCCACTGCCTCTTCTGCTCACCCATAAATGCTAGACATCAACGGAAGGAAAGGGAAGCATCTAATGTATCATTTAGAAAGTGGTAAGAGTTTTGTAGATACTGTGTATACACTGGAGTGTTTGGGTTTCCTTGCTCCAGGGGACAATAGGAGGATGTGATACACTTTGTGGACAATGGCTCTGAAGCACAGAGGAAAGGGGGGAGGGGGGGACATCTCCTGTGAGTGGGAAGGAGGCAAGAGTGAATGCAACAAGTCCTCTGGGATAAAAAGAATCCTGCTCTATGATAATATCATCCAGCCTTGATTTTGGTATCTTCTGGCTTGAACTAACCTAGCTTCCAGACCAAGTCTGGGAGCTACAAGGAGCAGCCTTGGGCCTGATTCACACATTCTAGATACTTTGGGCCCAGATTCTCTTCTCACACCAATGTCCTACTGGTGAAACCTCATTGTGTTTACCCCTGATGGATGCTAGTGAAAGGCAGATGAAAATCAGACCTTTGCCCTCTTCGCTCAGCACTGGAGAGAGGTGCCAGGGTTAATCCTATATCAATAGTAACCATGGAAAGGACTAATCTGTAGGTAGCTTCCTTATCAAAGAATACTAGTATTCTACAGCTGTGATGCCACACTCCTCTCAGTAGAATTGCCGTAGGGTTAGTCACTCCTTTAGAATACTGTTAGGTGATTTAGTTATTTTTAAATAAGGGCTCATCAGATGGTAATCAAGAAGAAAGGCCTTTGCTACATCCGCACATTGTAAGATGAGGAGCAGCATTGTGACGGAGGAGCTCCCCTTCCCACAATTCATTCTGCTTTAGCCAAATAATAACCAGCTGGGAATGATCAGATACACTGGCTTGGGGAAGTCTAGTGTAAATAGGGGAAGCATGAAAAATCCAAGATACCCATTCCACCAATGTGCCCCTGGAAACCCCAATGCATCATCCCCAAATCCTTCAGCATGTTCCTGCCCCCAGTGTCCCAGAATCCTGCAGCACACTTCATCCCAACCCCTGAGCTCTCCAAAATCCTTGTTCAAACTTGTCCCTAACACAAACATTCACTCACTCACTGGCACACATTACATAAACATTCGTGATCGGAACTAGTCCTTCCTGTTTCTTTCCAGTGTTCATATGTCATCTTACCATTTTAACATCTCAGTCTCCTTGATACATAGCTTTCTGCTATTCAACACTGCAACCACACTGTTCACACCTGCGTAGCACTTTGAAACAGGCAGCCTGAACAAAGTTATACAGAATCAAGTTGTGATGTGTTGTGTGCACACAATCACACAGTGCAATATTAAGCAAAAGCCCCTAAGATTGGCTCTTGAGAAAGTTAATCCTGGCAACCAACCAGAACCCTGTCTGAAACCATGCGAGGCAAATAAACCCTGGAATTTGCTAGTGTCCTGAGAATTATGAAATTCATGGAATTCCCTCACACAGATTCAGACACTAGACAGCTCTCTGTGAAGACCTAGGGCTATTTTTTAGAATAGTTGCATGAAACCGGAACAGACTCCCTCTCTAGCCCCTTCCTCTCCACCACTGAACCAAAACCTGGTATTGGTTTCCCTAATAATTACTCTTCTCCTGGCATTTTCCTGATTGCCATTTCCCTGTCCTCTTTACCTCAGAACTGCTGTGTTTCATCAGCAACCCGTTCTCCACTGCAAAGGAAATGAAGAGGATATGGGAGAGAAGTCATTTTTGACCTTTGAAACAACTGACCTTTGTAGTTAAGAGAAGAGTGGTATGTTCTCAAAAAATGGATAGATGGTTGAAAAGGACAGACAGAGGAGGCAGCAGAAAAGAACATACTTTGCACAGAACTCTCCTCTGGTTAGGGTTATCAAATGTCAGGCAAAAGGAGGACATGTCCTTTTTATCTTCATGTCCTCCATCTGGCAGGCATTTTAAAAATACAGATGTTAAAGTATACTGGAACGCCCTAGCACACTCTATTTTTAGGGGGAAGCATTCCAGGGCCCTCTAAAAACAGAAGAATACTACTTTTTCTCCATGTGTCCTCCAATGTTCTCCTTTTCGTACCTCCCTGTCCTCCTTTTCTTGCTTTGGTGTCTAGTAACCCTACCTCTGGCTCCCTTCAGGCTCTTGTTCTAAACTGCAGTCAGAGCAACAGAATATCGCTGTGAATGTTGACAGTCAAAATCAGATAATGAGCCTCACAGTGATGGTTTTGCTACAGCCACAGCTCCTAGAATCATGCTTCCACATTCAAATCCACACTTCCAGTTCACAAACATGGAGAAAAACCTGAAAACATGAATCTGAAAAAGGCTCAAAAAGAGGAAGGCAAATAAAAAGAATGCCAAATGCTCTGCTTTTTAAAATCTCATGATATTTGGGGGTCTGACTAATATTTTTCAATGCTTGGGGTTGGCAACACCTTGACAGAGTGTCAAATACTGTGTTTGTGGAGTTTGCTGTCAGTGCCCTATGTGCTAGCAAGTCTGGCTCTTAAAGCTATTGATTCCCAGCTGAACATGGTCCACTGAGCATGGGGATACTTGTCTACACCCAGTGCTCCTGGAGATAGCAGCCCTCATCTCCTTAGCTGACTTTCCCCCAGTAACAAGTCTTGAAGGTCTTTTTCAAACATGTATCAGCTGAAAGGCAGAGGGCTGTGATTTGATGGGCTTCTTGTAACCCCAAATAATGGTTCAGTCTCTACTGGGTGATGGTGATCATGGCACATATAAGCCTCAGTCATGGACCAGGAACCCATTGTGCAAGGTGCTGTAGAAACCAGGAAATAAAGGTGATCCCTGCCTGAAAGATTTTGCATAATCCCCAAATCCTTACAAGCTCAGCTATCCTCTGCTTGGAGAGAGGACTCTGATCCCCTAGTCCTACCCACAATCCATGAAGGAATCCTAGCCTCAGCTTCTGTTCAGCTTTTGGGGGCTTAAGAGGCCACACCTCCTTTCAGATCTGAATATTAACAATGACAGAACATTTGACACAACTGGCTGAATGCCTTGAACAGCCATGCTGGAGCCAATTCTGAGACACTTGGATACCAAGTGAGGTTGTATGATAACCCTATTAAGCCAGCGAGTTTTCCAGTGAATCTCCTAAGTTTATCATACCCCTATATATCAACTCTGATCTTGTAGTAACCGAGGTGCATGTTTGGGTGTGAGGAAGCTCAGGAAGTAGTGGAATGCAGCCAACCTATGAGGGCTGTAGCAAAATATCATGTACATAGCATCAGGCCCTGTGTGACAGCAGCCCAGAGCGTAACAGCATACACTTTCTGGACTTCTGTGAGTTCCAGCACATGAGCAAAGCTGGTATTTGCCCACACTTTCTTCCCTGCTCTGCTGTGTGGACCTTGCCATTTGTGATATGAAGACAGGATGGACTCTTGTGGTATTTTAGCAGTACATCAGCTCCAAACTGAGTTCTTGAAAGACCAGACCCCCATTTCTCTTAATGTACTTCTACACTGCTGGAGGCTCACAGGAGGTTGGAGATGCAAAATTCCCCAAACAGTATAAAGGAAGATATTAGTCCAGGAAAGATCATGAGTTATAAAATCCCAAACATAGACTATAGCAGGACTAACAGTGATGGAAAGGAACAGGAAAGTGATGTAATACCAGTGTGGTGATCCATTCCTTAGAGACACTGACATTAGGCGACTACGTGGAAGACTCATGCCAAAAAGAACGGAGTCAACTGAACAATGTCTATTGTTTTAATACGTGACTTGTCTTTTTGCTGAGACCTTTGCTGGTGACCAGCTTTTTATACATCTGACAGATTTACTTGTTGATGTACTTTAAATGTACTGTACTAGTCTGGGAGTTTCAATGCTAAATATTCTCTACAATTATACATCGACCCCACCTATCCAGGGAGCACAAAGGAAAGGAAATTCCCCTTAAATACATTGTCTTTTCATTTAAAAATGTTGACAATAAGGAATGAATAAGTACTGATTTTCTTCTTTCTTGCCCAAATTTCAAAATCTCCTCCACAAAAAAAAGTTTGCCTTGACCTGAGGTCTAGGATGACCAACACTCAAACTTGAACCAGTGACAGGATTGAGGTGCAATATCCCCAGATTCCCAGCTTTCCAGTGGTCAGACGGCACCCTGCCTCTAGTCTCAGGTCTTGTAGTGTCAAATTCACTTACTGCCACACTGATCTAGAAAAGCTGTTTTAGGTAACCTTTGGAATATTTTTTTTCCCACAGCACAGGCAGAATACAAACTGGCAGGGCTAGGATAAAGATTTTCTTAACTACCTTTAAGATGAGCGACTTAACTGTTAATAGTTATGGAGCCATCCAAAACACATATAAAAACTCTTTGTAACACACCACAGTTGTGTACCGTGTATAGAGACAGATTAAACTGTGATCTATTAGACAGGTAGGCAAAGTTACTGTTACACAGATCAGGGAGGGCTGCACTGGTGTTTGTTTTCCAGTTTTCTGAAACAGAGGCTTCCTCCTCTGTCAGAGTCCACTCCCATGCCGCACTTCTACTGGTGCACAAAGATGCATGCACATCCACACCTTACAGAAACAGGGCTTCACGGTAAACCAGATTTTAGGAGCTGTTTGGAACAATACAGAAAAAAATAGTTTTAATGAACTTAAGCTCATTGGAATTCCAGACTTTAAACCAAAGTCCAGTTTTAAAAGTTACTTTTACTTTCAGGAAACATGAGAAATGAAAGTTCACCAAAAAGGAAATTTAGATAAAATGTAATTAAGGCTGTGAGGCATTCTGTGTACACAGGTGGAGCAGTACAAAGATGGACAGAGGAAGGAATCAGACAGACATTGTGAACATGGACCTAGTACCTCCCTGTGGTCATCTTCCATTGCTCCCGACACACCTGTCAGCAATCCACAAAACCTGCCATCACCACCAGATGGGCCTTTCCCACACACACCTGCTTCTGCCCTACTGCTACGCACAACACACAGACCTGCTAGTGTTCCTTTGGTCAATGAAACTATTTTAAATCACCATATGTACTCTTTGTGCCAGGATACATCTGGGACACTGTAGGGTTAGGCATTCGAACAAAGCCATTCTGTCTGGGATACATTCATAATTGACAACATAACCACCTTGCGCACCTCCCAGCAGCCCATCTTCACAGAACACTGCAGAGGTAAAACCTTTTGTGGCTATTCCATCTCACTGTAATGTAATTCATAGCTGATCTAGTAGCAAAAGGAAAATCAATTGCACTCTTTAGCTTTAAAAACTGACTTTAAATAGCAGAATCACAGTTGCAGGTGCTGAAATCTCCCACCAGTTGAATTCCTTCACTCTTGAGGCAGAACAGGCATCTTTCCTGACCAGTAACTATACTTTTGTTACAGGGGCCACCATCTTAAAAACCCTGCCCCCTTCCTCCTTATTAAGTAGTAAATATTTCAGCCACACTTTTATTTCTGTTGCTAAAAACACTAAACAGATGAACAACCACAGACACACAATACAGCATAATGTCACAATACACCCTGCTCAGAGTCTCAAATGTTAAACTTCAGATGTCAGATTTGACCTGTGCTCTCTTCTCTCCACATCTCTGAGTTGGGCCTTTTATAGATATAGTATCCCTCCTCTTCCTTTGTCCAAAATGGTGCCTCTTCATACTTCTCCAGTGTACTTCTTATGATCTTCCCATCAGTCATGGGTAGGGACGCTTCGCTCCCCTCCCCCTACCCCAAGATGGTGACCTGGCCTCACTCGCCCCCACCCCATTCTGCAATAGCAGAAGCAGCCAATAGAAAAAAGGGGGAAAAAAACAAAACAAAGATTTAATTCCAGTGGGAAGACATTGCATGAGTCATCAGGAGATGTCAGTTGCTTCCAAGGCTGAGTTCTCCAGTTCAGAGTAAGACACATGAATACCAATTAGCTCTTCACTAAGAACTTCCATGCTCCTGCTTGCACCTGAAAGGTCCCCATTTTTGCAGGAACGTGGGAGATGCCCATTTAGCTCCATGTCTATTGAATTTCCATTGTGGTGCCATTCCAAAGCTGCCTTGCATTTACTCAAATCCCGTAGATCACTCTCTCTGTGGATAGCACCCAATTCCCCATTGGTGTACATGTTTAGAGCACGTTCACTGATCCTAATGCTGGCATTCTCTCCATCCCCACCATGAGTAGAAGTCCTCGTGCTGGCAGTACTACTTTTGAACTGTTTCTTGCCTATAATGTGCTGCCTGATAATTTTACGGAAAGTGTGGCGGAATTCCCTGATCCGGTAGGCATAAATCAATGGGTTCACCACAGAGTTAGCGTGAGAGAGGATAATGGCCAGGTACATCAGCCAAAGAGGAGGACGAGCACAGTGTGGGCAAAAGAGGGTGAAGCAGTTTATTATGTGGAGTGGAAGCCAACAGACAGCAAACAACCCAACAATGATGGCCAGAGACTTGGCTGCATGGACTTCCTTCTGCAAAGTAGAGCGTGAGCGTTCTCCATGTACCATCTTGTTCTCCATTTGCTTGAGCTGCCGCCTGGCTGCCATGAAGATTTTCAAATAGATGCCAAACATAAGGAGGAGGGGCAACAACACACAGGCAAAGAAGTTGTAGTAGACCATGTACTCCATGGTGACCACAGTCTCGAAGAGACAAGCCACCATACTTCCACTGCAGTTGCTGGATGAGGAGTTATTGGTGTCCTGACCTTCCTTCTGGGAGCATTTGTTCCAGCCCAACATGGGCGTCAGGCCGATGATGAAGGATAAGATCCAGCAGATGGCAATAATGCCTTTAGCTCGCGAGCTGGTCACCAAACCATTGTACCTGCAAAGCAGAGGAGAGAAGGATTACAACAGTGTAACTGGTACAAGTATCTGATGCCCAACTACCTTCCCAGTGGTTCCTCTCCATGGAACGTCCCGGGGACGTGAAGCACTCCAGCTTGCTAAAGCGTGTTTGTCGGAGGCATCACTGAACTGCAGTGCTGAGCCCATTTCCCTCAACCCATCTTCGGTCCCATAGAGATGTTGGAACTGAGAAAGAAGCTGTCATGATCGATCCCATTCACTTCTGGACTGTGAAGGGTGGGTTCCAGCAGCAGAGGTCAGCTCTACACAGATAAAGCTTATCTGCATTTCTCTTCTCTGCCTTACAGCTATTTACTCATGAGAGCACGCTTGGCAAAGCATAGGTGAAGCAACAGCCCTGCTCTGCCCTTCCTCCCCCAAGAGAAAGGAGACACCCATGGCTAGAGCTCTAACGTTATCTCCGTTTACTGCCAAAGACAGAAATAGCTACTCCCTTTTGCAAAGGCAGCAGACCTGAAGGAGAGCATTTCTCGCTCGATCTCTGAGTGCAGGTAAGGTCCCATAGCGCAGCTGAGCAGCCTCTCAGAGCTCTAGGATGCTGTGCTATTGGCTCAACAACACAGAGGGGCTCACAGAAAGGCCACTATGACTTCAGTGTCAGAGCTCAGGCAGCATGGCTTTTGTGACATAACAGAGCAGAACTTTAATGGCTGTCCAGGAAGTCACTATTGCTCACCCGACGCTTATCAATTCTGACAGGATCCGTAACCAAACCTCATCAGCTGAGCAAACTGACAGCTGTGCCTTTCATAGAATGACCCAGTTCAGCATGGCTGCTGGCCTCAGCTGAAGAAAGATCAAGGGCTCTGATTAACAGGACATACTGTGGGCAGGGCCGGTCACCCATAGAGGCAACCTAGGTGGTCACCTAGGGTGCCAAAAATTAGGGGGCACCAAGGGGCTCCCTGCCCAGCACGGATCCCCAGCCACAGCCGCATCCCTGCAATGGCAGTGCCGCTCCCCATCCACAGCCAGATCCAGATCTCTGGCCAGGGAAGGGATGGAGGGGTGCTTGTGGCAGGGGATCCCCCATCGCCTAGGGTGCCCAGAAATGTTGTGCCGGCCCTGACTGAGAGCCAGGACTAGCAGAGCTCTGTGGGCAAACTGTCCCTATTCCCCTCAAGTCAGGACTCCCAGCCGTCAATCCACCTAGCTATTTTGAGAAAAAACTAAAACATGTGAAGAACCTGACATACCACCAAAAGACCTTCTCCCTCTTCAAATATTAGCTAATCTCTGGGACTGTTCATGTCACTCTAAGTCCCGAATGCACCAGTTTTGTGCTCTGAAAATGCAAGTCATGGTAGTGGTGTCATATGTGAGTACAATTTCCTTTCCCTTGATAGCACTTCACATAGAAAGGGAATGGCAGAGTTCCCACGTTGTCTGGTGCTGGGTCCCACCCTGTACTTGACCCTGTGCGTGCGTGATCTGACCACGAGTTATTCCCACATTCTCCAGTATTTACACTCCTTTCCCTGTCTTGGATCCTTTTAACAAACAAACTTTAAAAACAAACAACAACAACAACAACAACAAAAGCCCTCTCTCTCTCTCTCTGTCCTTCTCAACGGGTTTGTTCTTCCCACACATGCTCCTCTCTAAAGGAGGATTAGAGCCCTGTGGGGAAGGGGAGGAGGGTGCTGCTGCGCTGAGCCACAGAACAGAATTTGGAGATGCCCATGTTCTGTGTTCTCAGCCCCTAGGAAAGGCAACCAGGCATGGGTCCGGAGTGCAGGCTCACCATTCATTCATTCGTTCATTAATTGCATTTCAGAAGCATAAAAAGAGGAAAACTGGGTGAAAACCAGGAGCATCCCCCAAATCATTTCTCTAGGAGCTGGGGAGGGGACTCAGTGCAGATCTGGAAGATGCAGAAGGTTTCTCTAGAAACTAGTGACTGTTGTGTGAAGCCCTAGAAAGTGTCAAAGATACTGTCTGTCCTGGAAGAAAGAAATGGAGTTACTCAAATTCAGATCTAACTGACATGAGTGAAGTTATACCTGTGCATCAAAATGTAGATTTAAAATCCCAAAGAGGGAGCAGGAGACTGGTGGAAGGCACTTGAAGCTTCAAAAATACCCTAGAATTGGCTGCATCTTTATCAGAAGGAATTATGAAATTGTACAGCTGTTATCCCACGGCTGGAGAGGTCCCTTTCCTGACACTAAAAATACATTTGTTGTAGCTCCCAGCAACCTCCCTCCTCCCCATGCTCTGATCCTCTGGGGATTTCCATTCAAGGGTTTCAAAGACTTGTGAGACAACTTTTAACCCAAACTGTCTCCTTACTGTACTGCCCTATTGGGCTGGCAGTAGAATTACTGACTAGAAAACTGGGTCCTGACACAGTGCCTCTCATTCGGGGATCGCCAAGAGATTTGTTTTGCCTTACAACACCCTGGGAAGTAACATTATCCCTGGTCGACAGGGGCATTGAGACAGAGAGAGATGAAAAGGTATTATCTACAAACAAGGTTACTCAGGTCTGAAAGGGTCCCTCAGTGCACCTGGAACCTAGTAAGAAAGTGAACACAGGTCTGCAGAGATTGAAAGACTGCACCCAGTAGATTTAATGCTGTAGTGTAGTGTACCCAGCTGCCTTAACGATAGCAACCAAATATGAATTTTTGAACAGAAATAAAGAAGTTCAAGAGGGTATAGGCTCTCAGCATGTAAAACGTCAAATCTCTGCCTTGAAGGGACAGATTCTACAAACAGTCCAAGGAAAGATATTACCTCTTCCACCTCATCCCACAAATAAAAGGTTGTTACATTTGAGAATGGGGACAATGTGCTGGACAAATGGTTATCAGGCAACTTTTCTGTTTGGTGGCAGAAAGAAAAGCAATCTTCTTCTACCCAGTGCACCTCACTTGCCTACCACTTCATCATGGGAATAGCTTTTACCCCTTCTTCCACTCAGACTCCTCCATAGATCACAGGCTCTTGGGCATTGTTCACCCAAAGCCTTTGGATGGAAGGGAAGAACTTGGGAAGCACCAATTGCTCTTGCAATTGCTAATACCACCAACCAGTTTTATTTTAACACCCAGGTTTTGTTGTAGCAGTGAGCAGAGGCTCTCAGTGCACCTAGTATATTAGAGACATGAAGGGCTTATTCCTGGACTATTCAACAGCTGGTGCTTCTCCCTACCCCAAACATCCCCAGTGTCACTTTTTTAGTACAGTACTTGTATTTGCCCTGCAGCCTTTGTTGGCTAAAGCTGAATTCCTTGCATCATCAGCTAATCATTTAGAAAAACTTTTGGAAAGTTTCTCAAATTTTGCACCATATCCTGTTTTTTTTCCATTTTTTTCAGAAAATAAAATTTAGAAACAGCTATTTTTAACCATAATTCATCACTGATAGGTTTGACAAACACTTAAAAAAAAAAAAAAAAAAAAAAAAAGATACCCAGGCATGTGTTTTTTCTCCACACCGCATCTCAACATAGATCAAGAGCGTTGAATCTTTTACAATTTTTCCCTCCAACTGTTTGTCAAATGTTTGAGTTAGTTAGGTGCTCAAAAAATGAGGTTCAGAACAGCCTGAGTATCACTTTCCCTTTCCATTAACCAGGTTATACTTTCTCATCATGCCTGAGGTCAGAAATCTATTTAGGTGTCTGTTCATCTATAGATTGTTACAGAAGAAACAGAGTTCACAAGATCTATGTTGCAGCTGTAAAAGGCAAACAGAAGGGGGAACCCACAGGGCTACACACAGGTTTTTGTATCAATTCAGTGTTGTTGCTTATGGGTGAAATTTCTTATCCAAATAGTTAAATTGGAACAGCCTCTTGTGTGGACAGCTATACCAACAGAAAAAAGCTGATACTGATGTAACTTTCTGACGTACTGCACCCTGCCCGCACCCGTCTAATGTGATCTGCATGTCTTTACTGTTCACCCTTGCATTGTAATTGCATGGTTGAGTGCAAAGTATGTCATTTGTAGTGTTTTTGAATGCTTATGACATCGCTACATTATTCTTGTGCTAGCATGTTTCCTGCAACATCATGCGTGTGGACAGATATGAAACCTGCCCCAAAATACATTTCACATGGTTCAAGGGTGCAAGGGTGGTCTTAGTGATTCTGGGGTCCAGGGCAAAAGTCAAGAATGCCCCCTGCCCTCCACATGGGGGCCCCATCCTTGACTTTTGCTCCCCCTCGTGGGGCCCTGCCCCCCCCCCGTTGAATCAGCCAGCTTTAAGGGGCCCCAGCCTCCTGCCAATCCTCCCATCCCTTACTGGACCCCCCATTGGGCTCCCCAGCCACTGCCAGCCTTGCAGGGCCCACACTACCATACGTCACTGCCAGGATCCCTGGTCCCTCCATTGGCCCTGCTGTGCAGTTTTGCAGGCTGCTGCCAGGCTTGCAGGCCTCTGCCTGGGTCACTGGGCCCAGTGCAGGGTGCTGTGGGCCGCTGTCAGGGTCTTTGGTTCTGCTGTGGGCTCCTGCAGACCATCGCTGGGCTTGATGGCCCCACTATGGGCCACTGCCAGGCTCCCCATACCTGCCAGGGAGACCCCACCAGCTTCCTGCCTCACCACAGCCCCTGCCAGCCCCCAGCCAGCTCCCTCTAGAGCAGCACAGGGGCCTCCCCTTCTGCAGGGCCCTGGGCTGCTGCCTAGACACTAAGACCACCTATGCAAGTGTGGGCAGTCAGTCAGAGCTTCGTCTGCCATACCTGGTGAAGGTATGCACGCAAAAACAACAGTGATCAAGTGCTTTGGCTAGAGAGGGAAAAGAAGAGGGGGTGTCAACGGGGCTTGAAAAGAGAAAAAGACAAACTTGGAATTACTTGAGGATTTTCGCCCTGGGACTCTATCTTGCAAGCAACCTCAAGTACTGACACTTACCCACACAGCGAGAGAGACCTGGCTGCAAAATCACCAGCAGCCAAAGCATGTGGGTAAGTCAGCAATGGAGTGTAACAGTGACCTTAACTTAGAATGTGAGTTACCTTTTATTTGGTTGTGATTATCTCAACTGATTTTCTGATTTTGCATTGACTTGCCTTATACTCAGTCTAACTTATGTTATAATCAATAAATGTATGTTTGTTTTATCTAAAGCAGGGACACGTTAGAGAGCATGTGTGAACACCTGACTTTGAGCAAAAACTAATGCATTATCAATTTCTTTGTTCAACTGGCAAACTGGTAGAAATGAGCTTGCAAAGCCCAGTGGGTTTGCATTGATCCTTGCGAGATGGTAGTTCCTGGTGTTGCCTCTGGGGGCTGGGGGTGCTTGCTGGGAGCGCTCCTTCACTGCCTGTGAGAGACTGTTTGCATGCTGGAGTTTGGGTGTGAGCAGGGCTCACCCAGCCAGGCAGAGTAAGGCAAAGTGGAGTACTGGGGTGGCACACCAGCACACCAGTCTGGACTGCAGGAGGGGAACATCACGAACTTATTCCCATAATATAATGATACAGCATACACCCTGTAACTGTGCCCACACTAGGGGGCTCTAACACAACTTTTCTGGCCTACTTACAAAAGGCTATAGTTACAGTGGTACAAACGGCTGTACAGATTAGCCTTCTGTATTAGTTCACATTGCAAAGCATGTTTAAACACTTATGTGTGACAAAAGCCTTTCCTTCTTAAACCGGGGTGAAAGCAAGTTGGAAAGACCCACAACACCATTCTGGGGCCCACTATTTTTAGAGGGACAGTGTTCCAGGGCCCCTAAAATAGAAAATGGAGCCGGAACACTGCATGCCAGTGCCCACCATTTAAAATAAATGGGTCCTGGAATGCAGTGTTCCAGCTCCATTTTCTATTTTTAGGAGCCCTGGAACACTGGGCCTATTTTTAGGGGGTCCAGCACAATTTTCCCTCTAAGAAACATGGGCATGCTGCCCTTAGCGCTCACCCATTCAGGGGGCATGGCAGGCCATGCACAGCTGGCAGCCCCAGCCCCTACTGTCAGGGAACTGTATCAGGCTGGGAGATTTTACAGCAGCCTGTAGTGTGGGGAGAAATCAGCCCTCCGGCAGGCAGGTAAGGGAGGGGGCCCTGGGTGGGTCAGGCATGGGCAGCTAGGGAAAGGGGATTTTGGGAGGGGACTGAGGTGTCTCGGGGAGGAAAGCCAGTGGGAGAGGGTTAGAGAGGGGTTGGGGTGTCTCGGAGGAATGTGGCGGGCCAGTGGAAGGATGGGGGCTTTAGGAAGGAGATGGGACTGTCTCAGGTAGCACAGAGAGCTGGCAGCAGGGCAGGGGGTTTAGGGAATGGAGCTGGAGAAGATATGGGGAAAGAGGGGTCTGATGGGGGGCAGGTGTTTTGGGGCCAGTAATTGGGGTGGCAGCAGGTGTTTGGGGGCCAGTAGCTGGGGTGGGGGGGCAGGTATTTGGGAGGGTTCCAGGGCCCGCCAAGTTATACTTTAACCCCTGGACTTAAAGGAACTGTATTATTAAACAGCAGGAGTTCTAGACTGCCACGCTGCTCACAAATGGCAAAACCACAGATGGGATGCACAGGTCATCTCAAATGAGTCACGCCTGGCGTTGACAGTTACAAAAGCAAGTCACTCAGGTGCGCAAGATCCTTCAAAAGTCAAATTTGTCATATTACCATGGAACTGTTACCCACCACACTAAAACAGGGGCTTTGTGGAAACATGTGGGAGACTTTAAGCCTTATTGCCCCAGTCCTGCAAATATATACGTGATTAATTTTAAGCATGTGAAAGTCCTAAAGGGACTACTCACATACTTAACTTTAAGCTTCGTACTGTTTCTATATTCTTCTATCTTAACAGGCCAGGTCCCTTTAGGACCATGATTCACACTGTGAAGGCCTCAAGGAAAGAGAAAAATATAATTAACATTTTTTAAACCTCTAAAATGGCTTGACAAAGCCCGTGAGCCAGGTTGCCCTGGTGAATGGGGTTTGTAGGCTGGCCCCTGGCTCTGCCGTGGAAATGCGGAAGAAGAGTACCCTCTGGCAACAAAAAGTAAAATTGCTGGCGTCTAGCTGGGAGCTAGTTTTGTCAACCCTGCTCTAAAAGTGGCATAAAATAGCTTCGCTAGACATAATTAGGACTGGAAGAATTTGATTTGTATTGGTACACTACCCATGTACCCACCCCACTACCTCAACAGCAGCAGCAAAGTTTATTGATAGGCAAAATTAGAAAAATTCTGCTTGAGAACTTATTAGAGTTTGATTTACAAATATTTATTTCAATATATATTCACGTGTGATGTTGAATTTGTAGTTTTAATAATTATACAGCTTTAACTTTTTGAATCTCAACATTACTGTCGCTAAATAATTTTCTAACCCTCCCAGAATTTTCTGCACCTATGCTAATGTAAATCAATAAAACATTTAAAAAATACTTAAAAATAAATATCCTTATCTGTCAAAATTATAAAACAATCTTAATTCTGCCAATTCTATTAATGGGGATGAACATAAGAACAGCCATATTGCATCAAAACCAATGGTTCATATAGCTTGGTGTGCTGTCTTTCAATAGTGGCCGATGCCGGGTACATCAGGAAAACGAACAGAACAGGCAATCATCCAGTGATCCATCCCGTTGTCCCCTCCCAGTGCCTGGCAAATAGAGGCTAGGGACATTTAGAGTGTGGTGGTGTTGCATTTCTGCCCACCCTCGCTACTAGCCATTGACAGACTCCTCCAAGAAGTCAGTTGTGGTTTTGGTCCTTACAACATCTCCTGGCAAAAAGTTTCACAGGCTGACTCTGCGCTGTGTGAAATACTTTGTTTTGTTGTTTTATATCTGCTGCCTAGCAATTTCACTGGGTGACCCCTAAGTTCTTCTGTTATGTGGAGGAATAAACAACATTTCTTTATTCACTTTCTCAACACCACTCACAATTTTAAAGACTTCTATCCTATCCCTCCCTTATTCTTCTCTTTTGCAAGTTGAAAAATCCCCATCTTTTTAATCCCTCCTCCTACAGAAGCTATTTCAGACCACTAGTAATTTTTGGTGCCCTCTTCTGTACCTTTTCCAGTTCCAAAGTATCTTTTTTTTAAATGAGGTGACCAGAGCTGCATGCAACATTCAAGATTTGGGTGTACCATGGTTTTATGTGGAGGCACTATGATATTTTCTGTCTTATTTATCCCTTTCCTAACAATTCCTAAAATTCTATTAGCTTTTTATGTTTGTTGCTGCACATTGAGAGGATGTTCTCAGAAAATTATCCACAATGACTCCAAGATCTTTCTGGAGTGGTAACAGCTAATTAGAACCCATCATTTGAATGTGTAACTAGGACTATGTTTTTCAGGGTGCATTACTTCGCATTTTTCAGCAATGAATTTCATCTGACATTTTGTTGCCCAGTCTCCCAGTTTTGTGAGACCCTTTGTAACTTTTTGCAGTCTGCTTTGCACTTAACTATCCTGAGTAATTTCATACTGTCTGCTAATTTTGTCACCTCACTGTTTTCCCACTCTTTCCAGATCATTTATAAATATGTCAAACAGCATTGGTCTCAGTACAGACTCCTAGGGACACCACTATTTACTTCTCTCCACTCTGAAAACTGATGGTATATTCCTACCCTTTAATTCCCATAACCAGTTAGTTACATGTGAGGGGATCTTCCCTCCTACTAAGACTACTTATTTCTGCTTAAGAGCCCTTGCTGAGGGACTTTGTCAAAGGCTTTCTGAAAGTCTAAGTGCACTATAACTACTGGATAACGCTTGTTCACATATTTTGTTGACCTCCACAAAGAATTCTAGTAGAAGGCCACGTTGACTCCTTCCCAATGAATTGTGTTCCTCTATTATCTAATAATTCTGTTCTTTATTATAATTTCAACTAATTTGCCTAGTACCAAGGTTAATCTTATTGGCCTGTAAATTGCCAGGATTGCCTCTGGACCCTTTTTTAAAAATTGGTATCACATTCTGGTACAGAAGCTGATTTAGCTAATAGGCTATAAAGTTGACTTAAGCCAGGGGACACATTTAAAGTTGACTTAATAAAGTCAACTTTAAATGGGTTCCCTGGCTTAACTTGACTTTATTAAGTTGACTTTAATGGACACATTGTGTTAAATCGACTTAACCCTTAAAGTTGACTTTAAGGGCAGGAGTTAAGTCAATTTAAACAAGTGCTTAAAGTGGACTTAATGAGCTCTAAATGGGGCCAGGGAGTTGCTTAAGTTGACGTAAGCCTCCAGTGTAGACATAACCGCAGTTAGCAGTTATGCAATTTCATATTCAGTTCCTTCAGAACTCTTGGATAAATCTCATCTTGTCCTGGGGGCGTCTCACTGTTTAATTTATCAGTTTGTTTCAAAACTTCCTCTACTGACACCTCAGGCTGGGACAGTCCTCAGAATTGGCACCTAAAAGAACCTAAAAGAATCCCACACGAGCCAATCTCCCTCACGTCATCTGCATGTGACTGATACAAAGAATTCATTCAGTTTCTCTGGAACAGCCTTATCATCTTTGAGTGCTCCTTTAACATCTCAATGGTCCAGTGGTTCCACTGGTTGTTTGGCAGGTGTTCTGCTTCTGAAATACTTAAAAATTTTTGCTATTACTTTTTAAGTCTTTGGCTAGTTGCTCTGTAAAGTCTTTTTTTGGCCTGCTTAATTCTGCTTTTACACTTGTCAGAATTTATTCTCCTTTCTGTTTTCCTCAATAGGATTTAACTTCCAATTTTAAAAGGATGCCTTTTGGCATCTTACTGCTTCTTTTATGGTGTTGTTTAACCATGAGGGCACTTTTCTGGTTCTCTTATGTTTTTTTAATTCAGGGTATACATTTAATTTGAACATCTACTATGATGTTTTAAAAAGTTTAATTTAATTTCTGTTTAATGAGGTCCTTCTCACTTTTGTGCAGGTCCCTTTTCTGAAATTAAATACTGCTGTGGTAGGCTTCTTGGTGTTCCCTCCTCCCCAAGAAATGTTAAATTTAATTATATTATGGTCCCTCTTCCCACGTGGCTCAGCTCCACTTTGGACTAAACCAAGAACTTCTCTCCTCTCATGGGTTCCAGGACTAGATGCTTTCAGTATCAGTCATTTATAGTGTCAAGATGTTATCTCTCTATCTGGTCCTTAGGTAACATGTACCCAGTCAATCTGGAATAGTTGAAATCACCCATTATTATTGAGGTTTTTAATTTTTATAGCCTCTCTAAATCTCCCTACGCATTTCACCATCCTGATCTGGTGGTTGATAGTATATCCCTACTGCTATATTCTTATTATTGAAGAATGGAATTTCTATTTATAAAGAGTCTTTGGTACAGTTTGGGTAATTAAAGTTGAATTTGAAAAAAAAATCTGATACTGCTTTTTTTCCACATATTGACATACATGCCACTCTCCTACCTGCATAACCTATTCTGTAGCCTTCCTATTTATATTACACCCTGATATTACCACATCCCATTGATAATCACCGTTCTACCAAGTTTAGGCGATGCCTATTACATCAAACTCTCAGGAGACACCTGGATGGGATTTTAAGGCCTAACTTTTTGGAGCTTCAAGAAGTAGAAGCAAATGTTGAGCATCCCTTCCTCAAACCCTGTGAATCTCCATTTTCAAATGACAGAATAGAATGCCCCTTCACTTTCTAGCCTTCATTCATCACAAGCTGCTAAACTTGAAACCCATCACCTACACAAGCCTGAATATTTGTCCATTCTGTCTGTTGGGATGGAGTAATTTGAGGGAAGAAACATGGTAACATTTGTATCCTGGATACTGACTGGTTGAATAAATCCAGTGTAGTCTGGCCTGCTGTTATTCATCATTGTTGCTCAATGTGCCACATATTTTGCATTCTCCTGATCTTCACAAGGGTCCAGGGGTCTCTGAGATTTTCCACTAACTTAAGTTCTGCTGAAGGGTGAATTAGCTACTTTGTATATTCATGGTCCACCAGTTACATGAAGTTATACAATCTTTCTACTATATACAGGTATGGCAGAATTAGATTTTGACAGATATCAATATTATGGCACATTTAAAAATTTTTATTGCTTTAAATTTTCACAGTTGTGGGAAATGATGGTGATGGGGCCAGACAACAATTATGTAATAAGAGACTGAAATTAACAAATTTTAAGCTTTATAATCCTTTAAAATACTCTCTGTCAACATCACATGTCAAAATATACCAAGTAAACATCCTTAAATCAAACTCCAGTAGATGTTTAAACTTTTTTTTCATTTTGCCTGTCAGTAAATTTTGATTATTATAGATGGGAATATTTGTTCAGTTTGTCTGTGTAGGGTGAAGTCAACATTTACTCACAAAACTTCAATCCTTCCAAGTCTAATTTATATTCTGCTCCTCAGAAATATGCTCAAATTTATCTGATGTACCATGAATAGAGTGAAGAATTTGGATTCTTTCAGTGAGTTTTGTCTCTCTCTGTGGCATTTCCCTGGGACACAGAATTTGGAAGAATGCAGTAAAAATTAGACATTCCACAGTCTATTTGGCTGATTTTCGAAGAAATCAGAAGCTGGCTGTTTAATTGCGCAGCCCTATTTTTCCCCACCTTTGGGTAAGGTATACACTAAAAAGTTAGGTTGACCCAGCTATGTTGCTCAGAGATGTAAGAAATCCACACCCCTGCAACACATAGTTAAACTGATCTAACCCCCCGTATAGATAGTGCCAGCTGGATGGAAGAATACTTCTGTTGGCCTCAGTACTTGCTTCTGGGGAGAGGTGGATTACCTAGCGATGGAAGAGGATGGCCCAAGGAATGACAATTGGCACTTGTCCCTGCACTGGGAGAAGTCAGGCAGCTTCTCATGCCTTTCTCATCCCTTCTGCATCTCTACAAGAGTTAGACACAAACTGTCCCTTGATGGTTTCCACATTGCTAGAAAGGCAGAGTACCTGGAAATCAGCCATGATCTTATTTGGTTCTGGGTATAGAAGTCTAAGAATTAACAAATGGACAGCAAATTGCTTCAATTCATCAAACAGTCAATTAGCTACAATACCAAATGTTTCTGCTCCAGGGCTCTAACAGTCTCTCCCGACTGCCAAGTTTCTTCCGCCAAATTCCTTCTTCATCCCCACAAAGTGCTTTTATGTTCTAGCCTGGGGGAGCAGGACAGGAGAGCAGAGCAGCACAAGTAAACTGAGCAGGATCAGGCTACAGTCATCACCACAGGAATGTCTGGGTGGCAAATGAGACACAAGATCAGTTACAAAAAACCAGACAAGGAGTCTTGTGACACTTTTAAAGACTAATATATTTATCGCATACAAAAAATTAATTTGTTAGTTTTTAAAAGTGCCACAGGATTCCTTGTTTGTTTTGCTGAACTAGACTGACATGGCTGCCGCTTTGAAGCTTGTCAAGATCACTTACAATTTTCCTCTGCAGATGAGGTGCTCTCCTCAAAATGAGGGTATCAAAATAATCTGCTGAGGGAAGCAGGGGCAAGAGATGGAGAGGAATGACAGAGAGAGAGAATGACCAGAGGTATCACTAGATTCACAGCCTGCTCTGCTCTTGTCCAGGTTGCCCCAGCTGGAGAACTGTGCTGTGACTGTCATTCATTTCCAGGCTTCCTCTGTGTCTTAAAATGCCTGAGAATTATTCAGAGGCATTGTTCATTAGCTGCTCCACATAGCTGCAATCAGCCCAGAACATACACAGTCTGAACTGAATCAGGTGACAGTCAAGCCCCACCCTGGCAACGTGTAATCTACAGGATTGTGATGACCAGGTAGAGTGGTGGCTCTTACACACAGGGTAAAACATCCCTTACATGAATTTGATTACTTGTCCATGGAGCAACAACCTTTCTGTTTCAATTTGCAAGCTCTATTTTTTAAGCAAAAAAGCAAGGAGTCCTGTGGCACTTAAAGACTAACACTCATTTATCGCATGAGCTTTTATGGGAGAAAATTCCACTTCAGTCTTTAAGTGCCACAGGACTCCTTGCTTTTTTTGCTTTCCTAGACTAACACAGCTGGCCCTCTGGAACTTGGCACTATTTTTAAGGTCCTTTTCTTCTGCAAAAGGATGCAGTATGCAGAGTGCCCACTTTGAGGACAGACTTGGGACAGGGCCTGGCCTTTGGCAAATAGCTTTCTCTGTTCAAGGTGCTGCACCTGATATGCTTTGGATCCTCTCGTTCATCTATGTTTAACAAAAAGCAGACACTCCCTCTGAGCCTGTGTGGGATTAAAGCAACCTTCAACCCGAGAATGCCTCCTTCTTCCTTCCACCTGTATACCCACTCCAACAGCACACCTCCATCACCCAAACAGAGCCCCTGTTGTTCCCAATGGGACAATAACAGGTGACGTCTCTTTCATACGTAACACTTGTTGTGCTCAACTCTCCCACAGTGATCTTTCTGGCACCGTCTGCTCCAACTCAGAACACAAATCACTGTGGTTAAAGTCATGAATCTGTCTCTGTGCAGCACATAAACTCCTAGGCAGACTGCACGTAATGCCATGGGCAGTTGTTAGATGGGACAAGGAAGAGCCAGAAACAGAAAGGCAAAATCCATGAAATTCAGGACAAGTTTTTAGGTCTAAAAATTATTTTCAAATTACAGTGAAAGTGGCATTGTTCCTTTTAATTCCTTCTTATTCCTTGATTAGCACACCTAGGACATTCTAGAGATGCCCATTCCATCCATGTCTTCCCCATGGTCCCACCCACTCCGTCTTACCTGAGCGGTATCCGGATAGCAATGATTCTGTCGATAGCAATAGCCAAGAGACTGAAGATGGAACTCTGAGTCAAAACCAGAACGAAGCAGGCAATGAACAGGCAGCCATAGAAGAAAGCACAGAAGCCAGTGCTGATGGTGATGGCAAACGGGATCGCCAGCACACCCACTGCGATGTCAGCTGCAGCCAGGGACACCATAAAGTAGTTGGTGACGTTTTGCAGGTTGCTGTTCAGATACACTGCCCAGCAGACCAAGATGTTCCCCAGGATGGCCAGCACTGCAATGACCAGTTCCAGGATGATGTAAACTACATCCGCAGGGAAGTCTTCATTCCCATACACTAGCATGGTGAGGTTGACCAGGGCAATGCAAGAAGGTGCCAGAGAAGCTCAGTGTCCATATCTGCAGTGCTGCAAACAAACACTGAGGCACCTCAAAAACTGTGTGGGTTCTGAAGTCACTCAGCTGCTGCTGTTGTTGGGGGCTCACCTCATCCCCTTCTCCTTTCTGCTGGTCGAGCTGTCTACCACAGAAAGACAGACTACAGGATTTGCCAGCTTCAGCAGATAGCGGAAGTCTTGCAGATCCTTAAGTGTGCTCAGAATAATGCAGAAGCACATTAGTAGTCCTCTGAGCTCCAAAAGACAGGCCGTAGGAGAAACCTCATGTACATGAACCCTTTATTCTCCTGGTCAGAAAGCCCAGCAGGTGTGGGGCATGGGAAGTGTACTGCATGGTACAGTCATGTGGAGTGTGAATCTTGGGTTTCCTGTTGACAAACACAACTCTCTTCACTATTTCCTACCACCTCTCTGGAACATCATCATGTTTTCCCTTCAGTTCATTTTGCTGAAGATGCTAGTGTCTTGAGAAATCTTCTTGTCAGCTTATCCAGCATCTCCACCTGTAGTTTCCTTAAAAACAAAAAACAAAACAAAAACAGCTCACTAAATAATCAGCTCTAGTGATAAGATGGGAACAGCAACATCTCATCAATGTGGACTATCAAAATGACGTTAGACATGAAACCAACCTACAGGAACCTCACAGGCAAAGATCTTATATTCTGTTTCCTTCACAAGTGCTGTGGCTTGAAGTCAGTATTGCACAACTAGAGGAGAAACACAAGCACTGCTTTGGTTTTGAGGCTACCAATGAGCTGGCAGTTCAGCAGCTGCTTGATAGTGGGCCATGAAACATGAGAGCCCAGATCATTATGCTTTGGACAGTTTTCTGCCTGGATTGGGAAAATGTGGAGACTTTTACACACATACACCTGCCTCCAGGCTATCGCAAATGCACAACTTGTTACCTGCATTCACACAAGTGTACTCTGTCATTACACAAATGTTGTGTGCACTTGCATAGGCATAGCACTGTGCGATCACACACAAACCACAGTCTAATATAAGAACACTTTCATTGTTTGCATGTCTGAGGTTTCCTTCCTCTATTTTTACCTTTGAGTGTGGTGGAAATACTAAAACATGTCTGACAACACAAGAAATACCCCAAAGAGCTCAGACTGGAACACCTTTTAGCACTTTCCTACCTAGAGGAGACGTACATACACGCTGCTCCAAGGGCCAACACTTCCATACTCACACATACACACACCTTGGTCTACTCACACTATCCCCTGCACTGCAAATAAACATATACTACCTAGTGCTCCTATAGTGCTTTTCATTCCTAGTTCCAAAGCCCTTTACATAGGTCAGTATCATAATGACAGACAAACAATCAGTAATACACACATTTTTATGCAGAGCGCAATCAAGCATACATGTACATCTCCCCTGCACAAAAGTACACACACACACACACTCATGGAGTATTTATCTCTTCACACACAGACACAGACACACACACCAGCAGCAAGCTGGGACCCAAGGACACACATGAACACATTAACCTGTATTCCTGGACACACATATACTCTCTACACGAGTGATACCTACACAGCACTTACCCCTGCGCCCTTCACACCCTTTCAGGCACAGCCATACCCACACACTTGCACTGACAGAGGCTCCAACCCAAGTGTAAACTTAAAGTAGTAGTTCTCAACCTTTTGTGGGTTGCGACACACCTGGTGGCATACTGCAACTCTACAGGACACACTAGTCCAACTCTCTCGAGGCCAAATCCAGCCATTTCCCTGGCTCTCCATGACAGACTTACAGCTGTGTGGTGACACAGTAATGTGTCCCGACACAATGGCTGAGAACAACTGCATTGAAGAATGTGACTTGCTGAACTTAAGGACTTGGTCCTTCACAGTCTGTCACTAGCTGGGTAAGTGGCTGAGGACACTGTACTTTGGCTCCTCTGTGGTAGGGTTATTAGATGTCAAGCAAAAGGAGGACATGTCCTCCTTTATACCTTCATGTCCTCCGTCCAGCAGGCATTTTAACAATACAGGATTTTTGTCTGGCTTTTTACTTACAGGGGTTATAGTACTTTGGAATGCCCCAGAACACCCTATTTTTAGGGGGAAGCATTCCAGGGCCCCCTAAAAATAGGAGAATATCACATTAATACTACATTTTCTCCATGTGTCCTCCAATGTTCTCCTTTTCATACTTCCCTGTCCTCCTTTCTATGCTTTGGTATCTGGTAACCCTACTCTGTGGTGAGTTTTAAACCTCATTTGCTACAAAAGATAGGTGTTTTGTCCTTCATTCGAGTAAAGACTAAAGTTATTACAAACACATCAGTGAGGATAGGAAAAAGGGGGGTCCTTGGTGTCAGTTATTAAATCACCACAGATTTCAGTTTCAGAAATTCAGCTATGTCTCCCAAACTGAAGATGTTGATGATGTAGCCACAAAAGAGAGATGGATTTGAAGCTGGAAACAGAATTTCTCAGGACAAAATAAAGGAATAAAGATAGTGCAAATCTGATTCATGTATGATTCACATCTGATCTCAGGAAGATAATTAATTTTGTAACTTTCATTAGTTTAGATCTCTGTTGCTAATGCTGTATTTAAAAGGAGAGGAAATGATTCTTTCTGGTTTAGAAGTGCTAAAAATGTACCTTTTCATCAGCTTCTGAAACCTTCGTTTGGTATATGTGTGTATTTTGGGTTTGTACAGGGGAAGTTGGTAGTGGAAATTAGCTGGTAAGAGGCAGAGAAGAATTTTCCATTCGGCCTTTTTTACCAGCAGTCCCTTCAGGAAGAAGAGTCTCTATTATCTTTCTCTATCCAGTTCCTCCAAAAGCTCTTCACTCTGCGTCAACAGAGGTAAAAGGCTAGCCCTATTTTACCTCACTAAATGTCCTTAATATCTATTTCTAATTCCTCCTGATACACATTGAAGGACCTACTTGCCAAAATGCCATCTACCCTGAAATCCAGCCTGGGCATTAGCATTAGGAGCAGGTGAACAGAAAGAATGTCAGGAAAGAGAACAGAAAAGTGAGAAAAGAAACAGAAATGACCAAGAGTGAGAGAGAAAAGAAGAAAGGAAATTACAAAACTGGGGAAACAAGTAGCAACTTTAATGGTTAAGGAAAAAACCTGCTCAAAGAGCAACAATTTGTTGTTTATTGGAAGTGCTGTGCTATGAAAAGGTTAGCCTTCTGAATTGACTCATCATAGCTACAGCCCTAAACTGAGGACTTAGAAGTGGGAAGAGGACATCAAATTAGTTCACATCTTTCTAAGAGTGCGAAACACATGATTAATACAATGAGCTTTGTAGGCTGTTCCCCCCCACAAACAAGTTCTCCATACACCTAAATTTCATGAAACTCAAGCTTAAGTACCAACTCACAGTGTAGACCATGACATTTAACAAGTACATATGGAGTATCTCAGCAAAAACCTTTAACCAATAAAAAAGCCAATTTTAAAAAGAACAGATCTGCCACATGAAGCTACGAGAGCTATATAAACAGTGATGCTCGAAAAGAACTAGCCACTGAAGAGATCGGGTTAAACAGGACATGGATGATAATAAAACTGCCATCTACCTCTTACATAGTGCTTTCCATCAGTAGAACTCAGAGCACTTTACAAAGGAAGGCACTACTGTATTATCATCCACATTTTACAGAAGGGGAAGCAGAATGAATAGGCTATCTTCTCCCAGATCAGCAATTCCTTGTGTAGCTTGATGAACTCATCTTATTTCTAGTGGTGCTTTATTTAACTCAACAACTTTAGCAGCTAATCTTTGTCTAACATTGCTATCTTTGATACAATTGGGAATGAGATAACAAGGTTTTATTGGATTTCCTTGATGCCCGTAATTCCAAGCAAGCCCCACCTAGTTCAAATCCATGCAGGGAGAGACGGAATTTTCTGCAGCTGAGCACATCCTACTGGGAAAAGATGCTGTCATTTTAAAGTTAGCAACTGTCTTTAATTATCTTACATCAGGACAATTCTTGTTCATTCTATTTCACTGGTTTCTTTTTTCATAATTTAATCTCTGGAGGCTTTGAATTTGGCTCATGCCTAGTTCTCTGGTTCTCTTTGCAACATGCAGTCTTATTTTTCCACTACAGTCTTCATTGTTCACTTCAGTGTTACATCCAGGAGGAGGACAACCGGGTCCTGTACTCTGCTGCACTCTGCTTTTTCATGGGATGGAAAGCATTAGAGCTGTGTAGAGCATCCGCTACATCTCAGAACACAAATGACTGGAGATGAGCAAACATTCCAGCAGTGCATCTCCTTCAACATCAGTGTTTCCGTGGTAGTGACTGGCAGACGCTGTGTTTCAATCTACCACCTTTCCACATCATGACTCCTACAAGTATATTGAGTACAATGGCCTCTGAGGGGCAAGTGCCAGACACACATTCATTCTCTGCTGCCTCCTTCATTTTCCATATTGTGAGTAGGATTTCCCTTCATCCCACCTGTAGCTTGACTCTTCAACTGCAGAAATATTTGAAGCTTTAGTTTCAAAATTAGTTTACAAGCCAGGTCCCATTTTGTTCTGTTCATGTTGTTAGAACTTACTGAGCAGGAAGGAAATTAAATATAGACCACATAAAGGGGAAGATGTGTGTTCTGTGGGAACACATTTTTCTGAGGAGTGTCTATTCCAAGTATAACAGTTCAGCAGTCAGGTCTGATGAGATTAATCTAATCACAAACCTGCTTTACTTACGAAAGTATCAGGCGTGGTATATTTAACGTTTTAGTTACATTCTCAAAGGATCAATACTGTGAACTCCTTGTGAATTGGGGGAAAAACAACCTGTATTATGCAGCCTGCTGGACAGCTACAATTAATATTCCTTCTCAAACTTGCATCTTGTTCTGTTAATTGGATTAATCCTTTCTTGTTACCCTGGGCTATGTTCCTGCCTTTCTCCCATTATTAAATAAACCTTTCTTGCCACTTGTAAACCCCCCCCCCCAAGCTGCTCCCCTGTTCATTTTTCATGACTTGGAACATTCTGCTCTAACTCAGATTTCAGACCCAATGAAAATCCATCTCTTAAAAATTCAATAAAGAATCTGAACAGCATGTTCCAATGAAGCTGTTCACATCTGGAGGCAGAACAAGATTTTGTTTTGAGCTCTTCCAACTGACTTTACACTGAGGTGCTTCCAGCTGACTTTGGACTGAGGCGCTGCCTTCTGAGCTGCTTGGGGTTTTTAATGTGGTGTGAACCCTCAGATAGTGTTGATTCAAACATTCCTCACACGGATTCCTTTCCTGCCACTGTCCCCTGGAGGCTCAGTTTAGACCTTTTGGCTGTTGGATACACATGCTTTCATCATGCATCATCATGCTGACGATGAGTAGGCTTGCTCTTCTCACGGCTTAGCCTCCTCACTCGATGAAAATTTTATTTCCAGCTACGTAGTAACATATCTGACACAATCCATAACATTTTCATTTGATAACCACTCTTAAGGGCATTAACAATATCGCCAGAGTAGCAGCCAGAATGCAGGATTTCTCTGACTCTCTGTGATCCTCCAGCCATCAGAGCATGACTCCTACCTGGGAACCAAGAGTCTTAGCATTTGTTCTCACTGTAGCCCAAGCACAGGACCAAGCAGCTAGAGATAGCGTATGAGATGGCCAGGAAAAGTCACATGCTACAATGAATCTTGGCACATGGGAACCTCCAGAACAGTGGGATGAGCTACTATGACCTTACACTGTGTGGACTGAGGTGAAAGTAAAACTCTAAGATTTTAGACTACTGAAGCCAAGAAGCTCTCTCACCATCCTACTGTTCCTTTAATCCCCAAGTCCACTCTAGCAGACTGAGGACCTATTGCACCCCAGCCTCCTCAGAGCTCTGCCAACCCCACCTCCTTGTATTTCCCACTCCAGACTGGCCTCTAGACCAGTGGTTGTCAAACTTAGGGTCAGGACCCAGTCGTGGGTCACGGCACCCCTTGCTGCCACTGCCAAAAGACTGGAGTGCATTGATCAAAGATGTAATTACTGGGTCACAGGCATAAATGATTTTCTTCAACTGGGTCCTGAGGAAAAAAGTTTGAAAACCACTGCTCTAGACCAGCATGGGTTCTCCCTGTTGGTTCCAAGGCAGGGAAAACCAGCCCTAGGGGAAATGGGTTATACTCAGAAAACACAGGGAGGGAGGCGTCCCTACCAGGAGAAAAATAACCATCATTGGGATTCACTGCACAGTCAAGTCTTGAGTTGGTCGCACATTCCCTCCTCCCCAGTACAGTACTTCCTAATGTATCCCTTGGAAATCACACAGTCCACCTGTCGCTTCTACAACTTCCCAGGGGCAAAACCTAGGACTCGTAAAAAGCATTATTCCCAACTACCCTAACCCTGAAGTTTAATCATCAGGCTGGTGCTATGGTATTTTTTGCTTTCACAACTCAAAGGAAAGTTTCAGCCACTTTTGGATATTCTCCTTCCTTTGAAGATGCCTTAACTTCAGGGAAAATTCAGTATCTTTTAAATCTATTGAAATGGCAAAAAGACACATTGGCTTGTGAATTGCTTTTAAGTGCTGCTCAGTAGTTTGTTCCCTGCACTTTGAAAACAAGGTTTTAGCTGCTTTACAGATACCTTATTTAAAATTGTTTCCCAAGTTTCCCATCTACCACACTTCATGTTGCAATGGTTGGGGCATGGTTAGGAAGCAGCCGTCCCAGCTTCTCTACATCTATCTAATGGAAGAAAAGGTGACTGAGGAACACAAGCGGGAAGAAGAATTGCTCTATCTCAACAGGATGTGGCTCTCCTGGTTTCCTTATTGGCTTTTTATTGGTTACATTTTTAATTGATCTTTTAGGCATCTGCTTCCAGTAATATGAGGAAATTAAATATTAACAATAGACTGTTTCCCTTGTGACTGGTTGTCATTAACGAAGGATGAAAATAAAACAAAGCTGGCAGGAATATCACAGAACATTATGATTCTGGTTTTCAGGTGCACAGAGCACCTGTAGCTCCCATCACCTTCAACTGGAGCCATGAGTGCTAGGACCCCTTAAAACCATGGTCCTGAATCTCTCTCTCTTTCTGTCTGCACACCCTGGCCCCAGAGGGTGTGGCTACTGTCCCTGTCACAGATCTAGAGAAAACTTCCTCCTCATTCTTTTTATGCCAAAGATCTTTTAAATCATCGTTCTTCTGCCTGAGAAAAATGCAGACAAGAGACCTTTGTGAATCCATCAGCGCTGTCTATTACTCATCAGATCATGAGTGGTGTGTGGCACTCCCACTGTCCTGGGTCTTGAACACACCACTGCTGCAGTATTCCCAACCTCTTCCAGCACGGGGAACAAGAGGTATTTAGACTCCCACTGGTTTCCCTAGGCTTTGTAGTACTGTGCAATCATGTTCAGGGGCCGTTGTCTCATCTGTGAATGAAGTCCTTCTCCAGTGCAGCAACGTAGAAGCTCCCAGCAGAGCAACCAAGTTCCTTCAAGCTCCGCCAATCCCTCCATGGTTTCAGGCATCACTTATCTGTCCATTCTGTTTTCCCCCAGGGCAACAGCTGCCTGTTACTTCACTCCAATACCAGCTGCTCTGTCCTTCCTGGTTGACCAGTGCAAAGAGACCCTCCATCTTTAGAAGGTTGCACTGCACCCAATCCCAGGCCATCATGACCTCAGTTACTGTCAGTAACAAATCAATAACAATGAAGCCTACCTTCTTGGCCCATATACTGTTTCTCGTTCTATTTGTACATTCAGAGATTTTAAGGTCAAAAGGGACCAGCACCATCATTTAGTCTGACCTCCAGCACACTGCAGGCCACAGAACCTTGCCCATCCACTCCTGGAACAGAGCCCTAACTACAAGCTGAGTTGCTGAAGTACTCAAATTGTGATTTAAAGGCTTCAGCTTATAGAGAACCCATGATTTATACCAATTTAAACCTGCAAGCATCCCATGCTGTGGAAGAGAGCAAAAACACCCAGAGTGTCTCTTCTCTCTTTACCTCCCATGTCAAAATCATAACTTAAGAAAGGCAGGAGGGATAAGCCATCCCAGGCACTGGCCAGAAAGCAAAGCCCATGATGCACATTGGCCAGACAACACAGGAATAGCTAATCTGAAACATTGCTTCGTGCCCCATCCACTGAGAGCAGGAAATGGAAGTGGATTAATCTCTACTGATGCACTTGGAAGAGGGGTTAGAAGGAAAAACATCTGATCATTATTTTCTAAGTGGATACTGTAAATGCTAAACAAAAACAAACAAGACAAAAAAACTCCACAACAACTCTGACTGTAATGTGCATCAAACCAATCAATGCTTGTAAAGGTACACAAGGGACACAGGAGGCATGTGATACCACAAGAGCTAGACAGAAAAACAAACACAAAGCTTCTTTGGTGTCCACTTCAGAGGCTCAATAATTGTTGAGGACAGCAAGGGCTCTGACAACTCACTGTCCTGCTCAGTAAAATGTAGGGTCCTGGACAGAGGGTAGGCAAAATATTAGTAATGATAATAAATAATTATTCATTATAATGATTACAATTGATTAATAATTAATTATAAGAGTATTAACTATCAGGGTAGACAAATATTAATACTCCCACAGTGTCAATTAAAAAAAAGTGAGCGTCTGCATCATTACACACAAGAGTAAGAAAGATGAAGAGAATCCCAAATGCAGGCAGCGAACATGGACTTAGAGAAAGAGCCCATATCGCTAACAAGTTATCTCCAACAAGAACACGTGGCTTCTTGGGGGAAAGGCCCAACTGTTGATTTATTTTTCCTTTTTACAAGGGAAAAGGACTCGATGCTAGGTGTGTTTGTCAAACCCCTCTTTTCCATTGCACCCAGCTAGACCAGTTGCAGACAGTTATGGCTCCACTCAGGAGCACTTAAAGAGCAAAGTAAAAGGCAGGGTTTCAAGTAATTCATGAAAATCTAGGCCTTTTGGGAACATGTAGGAATTTGCTCCAGCCTGCCCCACCCCTCATATTGTTGAAACACATCTGTTCTGATATATGCCAGGTGATGGAACTGATTTCTCTGTGAATGTCCCTCACTTCTTTTTAGGATGCCCAGGTTGTACATAATTCAGAGCAGGGTCTGCCGTACCATTCATCTACCCACCCACATATTTTCTCTGTTTAATTTTAGTCCAATTGCTCTCAGAGCTTGTCTCACCACAATGGCCTTTGGAAACAGAAGTGCCATCCGTCCAGATAACTCCCGCCAGGCCTTGCAGAAACTCCCTCATTTTCCTCCAGAAAGCTTCTGGGATATCAGTAAAGCAATAGACTTTAGATGGTCATAAAAGTTCCCTGCTTGGCACAATCAGGGCAGAATGGTACACATCAGAATCTAGTGCAGATGATACTATTAGCACCAGGTATTTCTTCCACGGTGGGGAGAACATACCTCTCTCTTACTTCTTCACTGAGCCCTTTTGGGTCTATGCAGACCTGAATATTCCCTCCTCTCATCCATGACTGGCACCACTGGGGCACACTACTTTGCTCGGTCACTAGCATGCCCCATTGCACCATTCTCCTTGGCATGCTCTGCTCTTCCTTCAGTTTTGGAAACAGTGGCACTGACGTCCGTCAGGCTGTACTGACTGCACAGATTGTGGTCCTTCTCAACAGCATCCAGCCTGTTATCTGTAAGGTGAACTCACCTGCTTCCTCTGTGCCTTCCACAAGGCCAGAGTCAATGGCTGTAGTTTGGTCTAGGTAGGAGGTTCCATGTATTGCTCAAATTAATGCGTCTGAAGCCCACTTTTCTTGAGCCTTGTAGCGAGCATGGGCTTTCAGCTGACCCACGTAGGCTCCTGAGCTCTACCCTGGGCTGCTCCAACATAGGGAGCATCTCAGTAAAAGCATCTTTATAAACTGGTGTCACTCTGCCTTGGATCAACTGTAAATGTAACACTATGTAAGTTGAGAAGCCCAAGCCTGCCCATGAATGTTGGGTTTGCACGTGGATCCCAGGCAGAAGGCCTCATTCACCCTGTCTGTACAATTACTTCAGATTTTTTGCTTCCGGTGTCTTCTCCCCTGATATGTCTTTAAGATGCTTCATCTGTCCTGTCTTCTCCCTTGTTACGCTGCAACATACACTGTCCAAGGAACTCACTGTAATTAAGAGGCATCTTTTTTAAAAATGATGCTTCTGTCCATCCCCCCTCCACCCCAGAAGAATTTAGTCTGATGCTACTTGTGTCACAAGTCTATTATTCTCGTCTGACAACTTCATGTTCACTAGGACAGTCTGATGAGCCAGTTACATCATCTTTTCTACAGATAGCTGAGATTGTTTCCCGCCCCGCATTTCATTCAAAACCCTAATTACTGGAAAATCTCCAGTGCTCTTTTTTACTGACTCCAAAGTGACAGTGGTCAATCTGTGCATACAAGGATCTAACAAAAACTTCTCTTCTTTCTCTGGGTCTCCATGCTCTTTGGTAAAAGCATGCCCATGTATGTGTTACAGCCTGCTACTTCTGCTAAATTCCTCCTCTGAATCTGTTCGGGTAGAAAACTGTTTTGTTAGTTATATATGACTTAGAAAGTTTGGCAGCATTCTGTTTTCTTCTCAGACTATCAAACTGGGAATCTAGCTTGCCCTTTCATAAATCAGCTTATAAAATATTTTACTAGAGTGAGTTTCTCTTTAATTGTTTATGAGCTAAAATGTTTATCTAAAGGAAGCAGAAAGACAAAGAGGCCAGCAAGTGAGCACGGACTCCTTTCATTCGTGACATCTCAGACATCCAGAGAATAGTCCTTTGCTCTTCTAAATATGCAAGATCTAAATCTCTATCTTGCTTGCAATAAAAACTACAGTTTTAACAGTCTCCAGCTTTGATTTAAAGAAATTCCATTTCTCAGATATGTAACCCAAACCCAATATACTATCAAAGAAGGAAGAAGTCAAAAGATATTCCCAAAACAGATTCCTCAGTGGCCTGCAGGATTTGCTCTCAAGTACAAGGAGGTTTGTAACTAGAGATAGCTCCAAACGACTGCCCCCAGACCAGACACCCCAAAACTCTGAAGGAGGCTGAATGCAGAAGCACTGAGCCCATCTTGCCTTTACCAAGTACTGTAAATGAGAGGGAAAAACACAAACTATACAGCAAGGCTGTAGTATGAATTCACGG
This sequence comes from Podocnemis expansa, assembly GCA_007922195.1. Classification (NCBI taxonomy): domain Eukaryota; kingdom Metazoa; phylum Chordata; order Testudines; family Podocnemididae; genus Podocnemis; species Podocnemis expansa. The sequence goes on from ML682041.1 coordinate 18,780,188, forward strand.
GGAAAGTCACTGGTCCCCTCTGGAGGAATGGGACATTTCCCCCTCCTCAGGGTAGGGAGAGGGAAACAACAAAATGAAAAGTTGCAAAAGGGCAATCCTGTTAATACCACCTCTGTCCACAGACCCAAAGGATGCAGTTTACTCCCTCTTCTAAAAACTGCAGCATCCACCAAAAATTGGTACTGCCCAGTCACATCCAGAATGGATCTTTGGACAGTTATCTTTGTACATAACCTTTCCCAAGTACCCCCTCAATCTTCCTTCTCCACCGGCCTTAGTTACATTGGAACTGGAAGGGCAGCTGAAGCTTCTGTCACTACAAGAATGAGCCTCCTCTGTGTGTAAAGACACACAGCTAACCTGGATTGGTTTTTTTAAGTGCTAAATGATTTGGGTCATCTCTGTCTTTGTGTGCCCACCTTGACAGCTTAAAGGGGCCTGATTTTTCAGAAGAGGGATGCTTGGCAGTTCTGAAAATCAGGTTGCTTTACGGTGCTTCAAACTACAAAAACAACAAGGAGTTGTGTGGCACTTTAAAACTAAGATTTATTTTTTGCATGAGCTTTCGTGGGACAAGATCCCACTTCCTCCAATGCTTCAAAGATGGGTGAACTTACAGAAAGGAATGAAACTAAATGCAAGGGGGTGTAAAACTAAAAAGCCAATATCCCTGCTCATTTTTGAAAATCTAATCATGCATCTTTTACACATTAAAAATAAATGTGTTTGTGTGCAATGCCTGGGGCTTTACAGAGTAAATAGAACCATACTGGTCACTGCCAAAATCAGACTGACAAAATGGCTTCCACGCGCTGTCTAGCAATGTTTTTCCTAGAGCACTAGAGAAGATGGAGACTGCTCTGTGGACTAGGCAAATATGAACATTACAACTTAGAGCAATCTAAGACTCCTGCGTTGGTCCTGAGGATTGCGTTAAAGAATCATATATCTTTTAGCCGCAATTTATGAAGGCAAATGTTTCCTGATAAAAGTTTCAGGATTGTGAGTCTGAGTGCACTGATCTCATGGTGAAAATGAAGCTTTTATTACCACACAACATGTTTTATCAACCCACTTCCCATGACTCTTCAGCCACAGGGAGTGATCTACACCGTGACTTATTTAGCGCTGTCTTCTGGAAATTAGAGGACTGAGCATTCCCGGAAGATCAGTGGTTCTAATAGTAACAACAAACGACTAAGCACCTACAAATTCGCACCTCCTCCTAACCCAACATCTGGGGATCCATGCAAGTGACACATAATTGCAACATGAAACGGCACACTGACGGAAACCCAGCCACAGTTCCCGCTATCACTGCAAAACCTGTTCTGATACACAGATGCTTACACTTCAGAAAGACTTGTACCCTCGTTATGCCAAGAGTTACTGAAGAAACCGGGGAGGGAAGGCGCCACGCAAGAAGTCTTGTGACACTTAAAGACTAACAGATTTATCTAAGTGCCACAAGACTCCATGCTTATATTTATTTATTTTGCTTTACTAGACTAACAAGGCTGCCCCTCTGGAACTTGAAGAAACTGGGAGAGAGAGTGAAGGAGGGTGTGGTAAGGTCACAGCCCAGGAGAAGGGGAGACACTGCAAGGCTCGAATGCTGGGTGAAGTGAGAGACCAAGCACTGTGTTACTGCCCCAAGAGTGAACCCTGCAAACCTCGCCTCTCCCAAAAAGGAGTGTTCAGAAAACAGAGCAAGCCTGAATCACAGTGCGGCCTGCCCAGCTCTTCTGCCTCACTCCCACTTCCTGCTGACTTGCTAGGGAAGGATTCCTCTTCGCAGTCCTGGAACAGCTTGCTACCTAAAGATCATGAGGGACCCAGCTAGCATTGGCTGGAGAGCACGCAGGGAAGAGACACGGCAAACACAGGCACTGAATGCAGGACTCGGCTAAGACAGCTCCTGCTACAAGTTAGCAAATACAACAAACCTGATCCTGCAAGATACAGAGCAAGTCTTAGGAGATACTGAGCACGTTTCACACCACTGACTGCAGTGTGGCAGAGTGCACTCAGCACCCTGCAGGAAATAGCTCAGGCTCTCAGCATGTCATTTCCCACATCACCCAATTTCTGCAAAGCTCACCTTTCCTCCACCCCCCGACTGACTCGCTCATGCCTTTGCATTAGTGGCAGCTTGGCCACACCTGCACTATCCAGTCCATGCTTGGAACCTCACTTGTGCTTGGGTCTTGCTCACAGCAAATTGTTCCATTGTCTCAACTTCATTGTTAGTCAAATGTTCCCTAAACAAAATGTTCTTGTCAAGTTTCAGGCCTTGTAACATTAGCCTCAACACCTGGAGTCAGTCCAGCCTGGCCTTATCTTACTACCTTTTACTATGTCACTACAGCCCACCCCACGCTTGTCTTCAGACAAATAAGAACAACTGAGTTATCGTCACAAAGCTCACCCTCCAGTACCTGTAGCATTTAAGTTGCTCCCCTTTGGGTTGGGAATACCTTTCTAATTTGGCAGTGTGTTGTCCTTATTAACAATAGATGCCCCAGAATTCAAAGTGCAGCAGGACAGCACAGAAAGGGATTGCTGCTTTTTCATTGTTTTACTTTGGCTACTCGCACGCGAACGCTGCAGCAGAACGTTCATGTTTTGTGTGTCAGCATCACCTCAAACTCCCCTCTAATTTTTTGCATTCCATCATTCCTGAATCGTTTTCATATTCTATACCACGGCTGTCCACCCAACCGAACAGCAGGTTCCCAGACAAGCCCAGCTCCCCCACAGTGAGGAAAGCACCTATATTCAGCATAGCACTTAAGCACATGCTTAAAATTACCCTAAGGCCCTTCCTAAATCAGAGCTTCAGCCTTCTGCCTAGTGACAGTAGTTCGCAAGCTGGTCTTTGCAATAGCCTAATTCAGGCTCGTTCCGTTTGGCCATTTCTCTGTTTGTGGCTCATCAGCCCATTTTATAATCTCATCATCATATGTTTATCTAAACAGCTTTGTTTTAGCTTTTCAGTTACATTCCCAGGTGACTACAGAAGGATTTTATTACACAACATCTCTGCCAAGTTCCTTCAGCTACTAAATTGGGAATCATATCAGAGTACACTTACCAGGGTGTCTATATGATTTGGTTTTTGTAGAATACATGCTGTCTCTTGCTCATCAGATTATCTTCCATGGAACACTTATTATTTACTGATATTTTCCAAGTATGTAGATTGAACTTGTTCTAAATGACAGAACAATTCTAGTTTTCTATTCCTTTACAGATTGAGAACATATGGATGTCATCTGGCCATTAAGATCTACACCAGTGGTCCTCAACCACTATGTCGGGACACATTACTGTGTCACAGAGCGCCAGGGAAATGGCTGGATTCAGCCTGGTGTGGGTGGGCTGGTGTGTCCTGTAGGGTCGTAATACGCTGCCAAGTATGTCATGACCCACAGAAGGTTGAGAACCACTGATCTGCACACATCTAGTTACCACTAGCTAAACACCCTGGCATAAAAGAAGAAGGAATGGGAGTGCCCCACCCCGGAAAAATGGATGCAAAGGGTGTTAGGCCCCACAGCAAAGATTGTTGGATGCACTAACCTAATGGTTCTTTTGGAGGCTGGCAAGTGCATCCTGGAGAGGGGGAAAACCCAAAACAAAGGTTTTTTTTCTCAAAGTCCTCGTATTTGGCTGCATTATTCTCTATTTGTTTTTAACAGGAATTAGTCATAGGGCTCAACCTAAAGCTCATTACAAGAGATTAGACTAAAGAATAAAAAAAACTGTTGTTAAAAGCTGATTATATTAAAATGTGGAACCAAGCAGTGGCCGTTATGGAAAACTATTAGATATCAGCAATAAAAGATGCAAATACAGATGTTTTTGCAAAAATATTCATTTTGTATCTATATTTCAGAGCTGGATATAGTCCAGATGTCTTCTCCAGGGTCCAACATCTTTGACTGTGAACAGGAAGGTAAGGTCCCTTCATCTTTTCTGTGGAATGGGGGCTTGATGCTTACATGTATATTACAAGTCCATGCCACTGAAAGGGGACAAGAGCTGCCTACTTACTTTTTATGAACACATACTGCTTGGCATGTGTCGTTTTTATTTTCTATACACCCCTGTGCATGCAAATAGCCATGAGTTATATATATAAATTTGGGGGGTTTACACGCTGTGATTGGCAATTTACAGTTTGCTCTACTGGCCACATTAGAAAGTTTCTCTTTTATTTTCACATTATTCATATTCTGCAAATATTTAATCACATTTGTATTGGGTTCTTCAGAGTATTTTTTTAACTGAGATTCAATACAAGTAAATTCTTCCACAAATCTAATCTAATTTGAGGATTTCCCATATCCCCATTTATCATTCTACCTAATCCTTTTGTAGGTGGCTGTGACAATCTGATCTGGTAGTTTTCCATTTTACAGACAAAACAGAGAGGACTGTGCCCCCTGTATAATTGCACGTCTCTATTGCATGCAGGAAGTTGAATTTGTCAATTACCACAGTTCTTCAGTTACCACATGGCTGGGGCTTAAAAGCTTGAAAACAAATATATTCAAAGACACAGTTATCTAATAGATCACCATCTGGTCTGGTAAAATAATTTTGGTTTAAATAGTTAATAAAAGTTGCCTTAACTAATATTTACCCAAATGACTCACACTAAACTTTTTAAGTTAACCCCTTCTGTTTTCTCCTTGCGCCAACCACACACACAGAAAAACTCTGTCAAACTCCCTCTTCAAAATGATGCTGCTTTTAGATGTGTAATGAGCCAGAGGCACTCATAGCTTTGCCAGTGTTGCACAGCAGTGTTCAAAAGCAGCATTAGAGCAGCTATGTTGATTTCTAGTGAGATTTGAAAGGCGCCTAACATATGACCAGCCTCTGTGTGTGCCACAGCCTTTTGCCTTGCTGCTTCTGACGGGCTCCTTCTCCTTACAGGATGAACAGGTGCCAAAGGACCCCACCCACCTCTTGAGTTCTCAGTGCCCGTGAAACACATCCACTGCCATCCAGCACCATGGATGCCCATTACTAGCACCCTCCTTTCCTTGCACCGGACCAGGAGAGATGAACAAAGGAAGCTGTGGCCCTTTTGCTGCTATTTCAGAGAATTCAGAAAACACCAACTATGGTCCATTCAGTAACATGGATCTCACCTGTTATAATCATCTCCCACTTGCTGAGTTACCCGGACCCCTCTCTAGGGACAACTTCACTAATAACATCTCCACGTGAAGAATCTCTGAACTCCCCAGTTTCCACTTCGCGACAATGGTGAACTGCTGTACCGCATTAAGCCTATTGTAAATATTACCAAGGAAAAATGAACCATGTCGTTTGTTTCTGGTAAGTTGTTTACTTTAGTCGCATTGCTTGATTTCAAAGTTAAATGAGTCAAAATCTTCAGCTTTAAATGATTTTGGCACCATTTATAGGTCTACAACACTTCTTGGGAAACCACTATTTTATACATTCAGTGAATCAGCAGCAGTATGGGGTTTGAGAGGAATGGAGCTAAGAATGAGACAGAAGTTTGAGGATGATGGAGGACAAACGCTCAGAGTCTGAGCACCGGGAAGCTGCAGGAAATCAGAGGGCTGGGGAACACAGTGAATGAAGAGCTCAGCCTCAGAAGGGAAATCAAAAGCTGGAAACGTGTCTGAATTCTGCTGGTAAAGTACTGTCTGTCCCGAGTCTCGTGGCTGGGGGCTTACATGACATGAAAAGAGGGAGCAGACAGTTGTTAGTCTTTAGACGTGGGGGGAAAGGTGTGCCTGAACGCGTTATAATGCTCCAAAGGGAGCAGGGGGAGATTCAGATCCAACACCAACACCTGTGCCATCTCTGAAGCCAGTACCCAAACTCTGGCAGAATTCTTCAGAAAAAAGATACAAGCTGGGTTCAAGCTGAATCTGAAGGCCAAGCCCCCCACCCCACAGCTCCAACACGCAGGCAGAGAAAGAAACTGAGGCACTCCTACTTCGCTGCAATATTGGGGATGCTGGCGCGCCTTGGCACAGGAGTGCGCAGGGAACCACCCGGGCTGCCTGGCCCGACCGCTCCTGCCCTGCCAGAGCTGGGTCACGGCAGGGTCTGGACCATGGTATAATCTAGATCAAGGCCAGCGTGGCCCTCACCTTTCTTACGAAAACCGGCCTCCAGCTGCGTCTCAGCTCCCCCGACGCGGAGAAACTCGCACCTCGCTCCTGGACCCCAAACCCTCCGGCCCCGCTGCGACCGGGCACAGCCCCCAAAGCGCCTCCGTCTCCCCCTCACCGGTCCTCGCTCCGCAGCATCCCCGGCGCCCCGCCTCCGGGGGCTCGTCCGCGGCCAGCCCGGCCCCGCCACCGCCGCCGCCGCCGCCGCAACTTTCCCGACCCCGCCCCGACCCGCCCGGCTCCAAGCCGCCCCCTGGCGGAACCGAGCCCGCCTCGGCTTGTCTGCAGGCACATCGGCCCGCCGGGCCGGCCACTCCACCGGGCAAGCCCCTGCTGCCTGGCAGGAGAGCCGAGGGAGGACGCTGAGGTCCCTGGGCAGCTTCATCCCCGCCTCTCTGCCAGCCAGCATCGGCCGCTATCTTGCTCCCACCCCAAGGTGACTCCACGGCTCATAAAAGCAGGAAAAAGCGCTGCTGCCCAAAGATCATTCACAGAGCTTCACTAGTAACCGACAGAAAAGACCCTGGCTCTTGACCAGAAGAAAAGGCAAGCGGCCAGGGCTGTTTTGTTGTTAAGTTGGCAGCAGTCTTTTAGCTGCTTTGCAATAAAGGTGGTCTAAAACATGCTGAGCGCTTCTGCTTCCTTTTTTGCAGAAGCAGAGTCAGGAAAGGATGGCTCCCTCACTCCACGGCAACTCCACCGGGGGGTAGGCCCTGGTTCCTTCACAATTTCAAAGCAGTATTGCTGTGGTTTCGAAAGAGGGGATGGAGGACGGGTCATGGGGCTCACCCTGACCGCCACATCTCAAAGATGCACTCTTACTGTACGGTAAGTAACCGCTTTTTCCTCAGTGAGTGTGTCAGGGTGGATCCCACTGCAGGGGGTGCTAAAGGTCAGTCACCCATGGGTGGTGGGACAAGGAGTTCCAGCTGCATCAGCGGAGCAAGGATGATAGCATTTCTCTCCCCGACTTGGCTTCAGGTTGCAGTGTCGCAGATTTCTGACATGGGCATGTTCCTGAAGCAGGCAGAGGATACCACTTGAGCACTAAAGCTCACACCACTAATGCTGGCTCACACTGCAAGGTAGTTTCCCATCTCAACCTTCGCTGTGAAGAGCTGGCCTGACCTTTGGAAAGCCCAGCCACAGCCACAACCCGGGTGGTGAAAACCTGAGCAATCTAAAAGCCCTGTCAAAGTAAAGCAGCTGAATCCCAGACATCTAGAGTGTGCAGTTTCTTTTTTCCTGGCCTCCAGCATGGCTTCAGGATGAAGACAGACAGATTGACTGTTTTAGATGGAACTGAGATGAGACACTTCAGGCTTCTGGAGGGCTCCATCTTGGGTAGCACTAGTGAGGGTGGTGGCAGATTTCTGCTCCCAGTGACACTCTGGTTCTGACCAAGGACTTGGGAGGATCTGTCCCTGGTGGGCTGATGTTTCATATCTGCCTTTTGGGACTTTCCTTCCTGTTTGGGGCTATGCTGAAGTTCCACCCAGCTCGATGACTCAGTGTCACCTCTGTGTGTGGGCACAGGCGTCAGCTGTACTGCCTGGGGTACCACTACAGCTAGTGCAGGAGCTAGGTTTTCGGCTTTGGGAACATCGGAGTCATTGGTGCTGGCTCTGCTGGTGTCATTTTTGCCTTCTTTCCTCTTCCAGATACCCAGTACGCAAGACAGCACAGGCTGATGCCATCTTATCTAGCTGTACTTTGGCAATGTTTCTTTCTTTGTACAGCACCTGGCACAATGGGATGCTGATCCAAACAAATCAATCCTATAGGAACACTCACAGAAGCAAGAAATCAAGATTCTTGGATCTATAGAGTTTAAGATCAGAAGGGACCATTTCAACCATCCTGCATAATGCAAGCCAAGTATCCTGGTCATTTCTGAATTCAGCCCAAAGTTAGAATAGGACATACCATTTACACAGTTAATGTTAAAAATCTGAGTGACAGAGAATCCACCCCACTCCTGTGCAAGTTTTTCCTGTTATTAATTATCCTAAGAGACAAAATATGTAATATTCTTAGTTTGAATTTCTCTAGCTCCAGCTTCCAACTACTGAATCATATGTCTTCTTCAACTAGATTAAAGAGCCAGTAATAAATCTCTTCTCACACAGATATTTGCAGACTGATGAGTTACCTCAGTCTATTTTTGGCTAAACTAAATAGATTGAGCTTCTTAAGTCTCCTACAACAAGGCACGTTTTCCAGACCTCAGGGCATTATTACTGTTCTTCTCTGATTCCCTTCCGATTTGTTAACATTCTCTTTGGACTGTGAACACTGGAAGTGGACACAGTATTCCAGTGATGGTCTCACTAATGCCACCTACCTGATCCTATCCGACATCCGCCCCCCAGCCCCCAATTATAAAGTCACCCATCTGAGCGGCAGCACTGCACTGGAGCTCTTCTTCAGCTGTTTCTCCACAATCATGGCAAGTCCTTTTCAGTTGCTGTTTTCCAGAATACAGATTCTCATCTTGTGTGACTTACATATTTGTTCATAAATATACAATCTTGCAGTATCAAATAAGCCCATTTCACCAAGCAATCCAGATTGGTCTATACAACTGACCTATCTCCATCACTACCACCCTACCACCTTGTGTGTGATCCACAAGTTTTATCAGATAAAATCTTGAATGGTGCTGAGATGAGAACACATCCCTGGGGGACCCCACTAAAAAGACCATCATTGGATGAGATTCACCATTTCAATTATTTTGTGGGTTTTAGCAACATCCATTTAATAGTGGCCACATTGATTTTGCACAGTATTTTTTCTTTTTGCATCAGAATCTCATGCAGAAATAAATCAAATGCCTCATAAAAGTCTAAGTATATTATGTCAACAGTCACCTTTAGCAGCCAAGCCTGTGATCTTCTTAAGAATCAAACAAATTTGTTTGACAAGATCTATTTTCCCTAGGCATAAATTATGCTACATTTTAAAGTTATTTACTGCTTGCATCCCACATCAGCCTTTTCATGTCACCACCTGGGAATGATATCACACTGTTTTCTTTACCTCCCACCCCCTTTTGAACAGAAGAGCACTGACTGTTTTCCAGAGCTCTGGATCTTTCCCACTGTTGAAATGTTTACTAACAATCAAAATTAATGGTCCAAATAGCCCCTCATCCAATTCTTTTAGTACTCTTGGGTAAAAGTTATCCAGCCCCGCAGACTGAATATGTTTAATAGTTGCTGCACGTAGTTATTGCTGGAATAGAAAATATTTCATTATTACTCAGAGGGGATCATCTTGCTTCTTTCTGAATAAAGCATTCTTAAGTAACAGGTGTTATTCTCATTTTTTATGTTTAAATATTTACTCTCTTGCAATTTTGCTCATCACTGTTTTAAGTGTTGGAAATGGGTGTGCAGGATCCCAGGGTAGGCACTGTAGTCTGACTGCACATAGGAAATGGATTTAGATCGCAAGCAGTTACACCATTTTTAGTTCAAGATATTCTCGTCTCTAAAACTAAAATAGGAATAACTAAACCCATGTACCCTCCCCTCACTCCTATCGGCTAGAATACAATGTTACTGTTAACCTACACACCACTCTTAAATCACAACACAGACCTTTCAGCCATAACTACTTGTCCGAAGTCCTAAAGTCTGGAAGAAAGCCAAGTTACATGAATCTTTAAGAAGTTTCCTTCCAAGACAGCAGTGAATGCTACATAAAGAAACATTCTCACTTGCAATGTGCTGTACAAACTACTCTATGATCCTTATGAGCAAAACTTTGATGTCATTGGGAAAAAAACAGCACAAAAATATTATCAGAAGGAAAACAGCTAGTTCTGGCCAGACCACTCTCCAGATAATCCAGCTGCAAGATGGTGAAAAAACCCACACTTCCGAGCTGTTTTTCAAAACATGAACGCTTCTGTCAGATGGATGCAAAGACAAACTCCTACTGAAAGTGTGATGACTCAGTTCAAAAAGAATAGTGCTTTTTACAGAGTACAGAGTATGGACTTGCATCTGTGGATCCAGTGACATCTGTGACACAAACACTTGTGTGTGCCTTCATATAACCCTTAGTCATGTGGGAAGTATCAGCTATCGAGCAGTTAGGGGTGCTAGTTAACACAGGAAGAGATCCTAATCCTGTTCTGCCAGTTAAACCACAGACTGACACAGCTCTGAGCTCTGGGCAAAGTTTGCTGGGCTATCCAGCATCCAGTCATATCACAATTGCACAGCTCAGCAGCGACAAACGACAATGATTACAAGCAACTTGTATACTGTAGATTTTAGGAGTTCTACAAGCAGGTCAAGCTTCTGTATCAGTCACAGGTGGCCACAGAGCTACCATCTCAAGAAGATGCACCCGGACCAGATGTGTGCGTAGAAAACCCTTTAATGCTTGGAGGCAGGCATGGCTAGGTTAACTTTAATAAGGGACGTGACATAGTGCCGCCTACTGGCCAACAGTTCATACAATTTAACATTCCCTTCCACCTCCCTCTTTTAAGGTCTTAATTTCTACCGTTGATAAAATTGACACCATTGTTTCCCATGCTCTGGTCCCTAGAGCCTTCCAAAGTGGCCTGCAGCTCCCCTTCTGTTCGCTGCAAAAGGGAGTTGTTGCCTAAGGACCCAGAAGGGATTAAAAGGCTGGTGCAGGCTACTTGCTACAGCCAAGAGGATGGGAGACTAGTACTCGCCTCAGGAGCATCGCTGGCCTGGGGAAAGACCCGGGGCTCAGTGCGCTGGGACTCAAGCCCCATAAGCCCGGCACCACTGCTGCCCTGACTCCCCTCCCCCTGGCTGTAGCAGGGAGCACAGCAAAAAACTCTCCACCTGAGACCATAGGTGCTGGGGTTCCTGCTGGAGCCAGAGGAAGGGGAGCACGGGTCTTCTGTCTGCCTGACTGCAGAAGGGAGACGCAGTCGTAGAATCAGACACCGGAAGGGACCATAAGAGGTCATAGAGTCCAGTCCCCTGCACTTATGGCGGGACCATGCACCCTCTTAAACCATCCCTGACAGATGCTTGTCTAACTGGCTCTCAAAAACCTCCAATGATGGAGATTCCACAGCCTCCATAGACCAGCAGTTTTCAAACTTTTTTCTTTGGGATCCAGCTCCGGACTTCTTTGCCATGTGGCAGCCCATCCACCAAAAAAAGAGGCTGCTGCCTGAAAATTCAGCAGTGACCATGGCTGGGGGTGCAGGAGGGGGTCCTCAGGCACAAGCCAAAAGAAGCATAGAGCACGTCTTTGTGTGGCATCACTGGAGGTGCCCACTCCAGCCACCATGGAAGAGAGCTGCTCTGGTGGGGAGCTTCTTTGGAGTGGGGCTGGGTCCCCAGAAACAATGTGGAAAGAAGCCACCTGGAGCTTCCCCTCTCCCTGATATGCCTGTGGAAAAAAGTTGCCCCAAGTGCTCACTTTTCTGGGCTGGCTTGGGGACAAGTCCCCAGGGATGTCTTGGAGAGAATCCCCTCTACTCACTGTGCATGGGAACAAAGTAGCAGAAGCAGGAAATATGAAAGGATGCTGGCCCACCACTACCGAGCACATCAGGGCCACCAGTGTCCTTTCAGATTTGCTGCCACTGCTACCTCCTTTCGGTGAGCAGGGCTGGGGAAGAAGTGAGAGGCCCTGGCTCAAGGCTCAAATCCGGGGGAGAAGCCCAGCTCAGCCCCGGCTTGAGATAGAGGTCCCTGCCCCAAAGCAGCACCCACAGTGCTTAAGGCAATGCCACTGGGGCTCGGCTGGGGTAGCCACACCCTTTCTGGAGCAGCTTTGGCTGGGTGGGACAGATGCCTCTGCTTTGGAGCACTTCTGGCCAGGTGTGGGGCAGCCATCCCCATCTGACGCAGCCCCTGCCAGGTAGGAAGCCCAGGGCAGCACAGTCGTCTGGGAAGTGCAGGCAGCCGCCCCTGCTCTGGATCAGCCGGTGCCAGCAGGGAGACCGAAGCAGCATCGGCTGGCCAAGGAGCACAGGGGAGTAGCGCCAGCCGGCCTCTCAGGAGCACCGCTGGCCTGCTGGGGCAGCATGCAGGGCAGCCGCTCCTCCCCACGGGAGTGGTGCCGGCAGGGGAGCAAGGGGCAGCCCCTCCACCCCCGGGATCAGAGCTGGCCAGCCAGGGATTGAGGGGCAGCACCCCCCCCCAGGAGCAGCGTTGTCTGGGGGGGAGCGTCGTGCAGCAGCCCCCACTCCAGAACAGTGACGGTGCCATGACCCAGTACCTGTAGGTCTGCAACCCAGTACTGGGTCATGACCCAAACTTTGACAACAACCGCCCTAGACAACTTATTCAGCGGTTAATCTCCCTGACAGTTAAGAATTTTTTTTTTTTTATGTCCAAACAAAACCTTCCTTGCTGTAATTTAAGTCCATTGCTTCTTATTCTATCATTGGCAGTTAAGGAGAACAATATTTCATCCTTCTCCTCGTGATAACCTTTAAGGTACTTGAAAACTTATGTCCCCCTCAGCCTCCTCTTTTCTAGACTAAACAAACCCAGCTCTTTCAATGTTCTCTAACAAGTCAAGTGTTTGAGACCTCTAATCATTCATGTTGCTCTTCTCTGGACTTTCTCCTATTTGTCCACATCTTTCCTGCAATGAGACACCCAGAACTGGACACAACACTCCATTTGAGGCCTAATCAGGGTGGAGTAGAGTGGAAGAATTACTTCTCATGTCTTGCAATATTTCTGTTAACACTTCAGTCTTGGCTACAGAACGTGTGATTTCCCTGCTGCAGCCAGTGAGGAGGGAAGCAAGGGGCTCACTGAAGTTCCTCTACCCAACTGCATTGGGGTGCTGGAGGAGACTCATGGGCCTTCAGGGTTGTAAAAATGGTATCTGTGGCTTGTGAGCCAAAAAGGTTGAGAACCAGTTTTATGCGATCATGCTGTCTTTGAAATTCAGAACTGTTCAGTCTGCTTTGCTCCCTTCCTTATGGCTCAACTGTCTTATACTGTTCATCAGTCCATTTCAGTCTGGTGATTACTGTACATCAATGACCACCAGAATCAACTTCACTGTAATCATCCTGTATAGGAACAGGGTGTTTTAGAATTGCTTTGTGACAGAAGACTCTGTAAATCCTACAAGTCATGCAGAAATGACCTAATTCTATATGCAATTCTTCTTATTCTCTACTCAGACAAAACCTTCCTGGATATGGCCAACCACGTTCAAGCCATGTACATATTACAGAGATGCATCATGCAGATCCATGCATAACATATGCACTTCCAGTTGTATAAAGTACACATATTAAATGGATTTACTAATGAAAGCTAAATAATTGCTTCCTGAACCATCTCAAAAAGTAGTGAAAGACATTTCTGTTAAGCTTGACAAGAATAGTGAGTTCCGTAAGCAACTTTGTTTGAGATTTAGGATGAGCTAAAAATAACTGGAAAATATAAGAAAAGTGATTGACAAAGATTATGAAAAAAACCTCATCACAAAAAGAGTTTAGGGGATATTTGCCACAAATTCTATCCTAGGATAAGAAATGAAATTTTAAGTGGAATGGTTTGGTTTTGATGAAGCCTGGAAGGTGGTTTGAAAAACTATGCCCCATAATATGAAGTTTACTCATTCTTCCAAAGGGAAGGTAAAATTGCTTAAAATTTTTTAATCCATCTTTAAACTTCCTGAATTTCTCTGTCCATTACTTCTCTGACTGCAGTGACCTTCAGTGAAGTCTCAGAGCTCTCCCATTTACAGAGCTGCCCCTGCAGCAATGTTCTGATTTTTGTCCCTCCAGGACTCTCCTACATTCCCCTTTGTAAGGGTTATGTTGTGCTGTCTTTCAAGATACACCCCAGTCTGCTGCTGCTTCTCAGTGGTACTCCCCTGTATGTCCCCTCTCACTCACCCTGTAGGTATGCCTGATGAGTCCCACAAATCCTCCGTCATTGGGACTTTTCCCCTCCAGTCCCATCAACCAGGAGAAAGCCTCAATTTAAAATATACAGGAATAACATTTAGAAGATGCCCTTTTCTCTGATATTCAGGAGTTGGGCATTTAATACTTTACTGGTAGGTCAAGAAGTAAGCTAGACCACCAAATAAGCAGCAGATCCTGAAGTAAAATTACACATACAAAATGCTTGGAGGAGGAGTGCTCAGCACAGGCTCTTGTGTTGCACAACGTGGCTACAGAGACAACACAAAGGCAACTGAAGGAAATTCATACAACCTATTTAAGTCTAAGATAAAAGATTACACAGTATCTAAATAATCCATCACAAATGTAAAGAATGTAGGTCAGTGTTAAGGAGGACATCAGGCCTCTTGCAGACGCACTTAAACAAGAATTCCCAGACCCCAGGACACCTAACTGCATCTATCATATCCTATACATCATGGCTAGGCACTGGGGATAGGATTTGCTAAAGCTCCTAAATCCTTTAGGCATTTCTGAAAATCCCATCCCTTGTGTTAAGGTTTCTTCTCAGTTACTTTGCTTCTTAGTTTTTCTTACTGTTCTCTGGCAAGGAGAAACATGGAAAGACGTAGTTTACCAGTAACTTCAAACCCCATCTGTGTACTATTAATAAAAAACTGCTCTGAAGCCTGAATTACCCTTTGGATGTTAGTGGACAATAATTACTTGTGCCCTTATAATAGAGAGAATTCATCTCTGCACCATAACAGAACTGTTGCAATTGCAGTGCACCAGCAAGAGGATCTCAGTAAGGATCAGATAATTTTATTCATACACTATCTCCATTTTATTTTAAAGAGCAATGTGTGGGCATCACTTATTAACCAGAGGTAAGTTTCACATTGGCTCTGCCAACACAAAGGTAGTGACAGAAGACCAAAAAAACCCCCAAAAACCCACACCTCACTATTTACCCCCTGTTCCACTAGGATTGTGGTCTCCAAGTATTGGGAACATTGATGCGAGATTATAATTTTATTAGCTCATAGTGTTAGTGCATGGGGAGCTTATTTCCATGCATTACCACCACCCCTGGACAGCAACAACATTGCCTCAGACCCTCCCCTTGGTAGTTTTTTTTTTTTCTTTTTTTCCCCTTTTTGCGCCTCTCTGGGACTCAGCTTTCACCATCTCCAAAAACAGAACAAAGCCTGATTTTTCAGAAACTCTGCACCCAGCACCTATGGCTCAAATTATTTGGAGCTGTGCAAAGCCGACATCACTGAACCTATGTAGTACGCAGTGAGGTGTGCCTGGCCCTTTGTGGCCCCCTGCTGGAGATGCTGCAGTCCTATTACAGCCCTCCCCTAAAAGGAGCAGCAAAGGTCAGTCCTCCACTCTGGCTATTTCCACAGGACCTCTCTGAACAATCAGAGCCCAGCTCTGCAGACCCTGAGCAGGTCAGTTCCTGGCTGGCTCCAGAGGTGGAAAACAGTTCTCCACTCTGACCAAAGGAGTTTTACTAGCTACATTTACCAGACCTGGGAGAGAAAAGACCTGAGAACTGTAAAACCTAAGGTCACGAGTAAAAGGAAAGGGAGCAGGTGGAAAGAAGACCAGGGGAAAACAGCACCAACTAATTCAAGGATGCCATAATTTGGCTGCTGTGGGTAGGACCCCTGGGCTGGAATTGGGACTAGTGGGTGAGCCCTGAAAAGGGGACCTGGCTTCTTTGGGAAGCCAGCCGAAGGACTGAATGCAAAGGGCCCAGAGACTGGAACAAATGTCCTAGGGAGGGCAGACAGTTTTTGTTGATCTCTTTGCTATCCCAGAAGGAGGTGTTTTTTTTTTGTTTTTTTTTTAATGACGTTACCCCCCTGGAGGCTGAGCCGCTGAAAACCCACCTTGCAAGTTCAGCAACCTACAGATTGAGCCAAGGGAAGATAAAAGATTGCAGTACCACCTGCAGCTGCTGGGAGGAATTCAAGTAGTCAGTGCCCTGTCACGTGGTAAAACCCAAATATATCTGAGGGAGTATGCTGGATGTCTCGCTGGTGGCTTATCCAGTGCCCACTGAAGTCAATGGGAAGACTTCACCGGGATTGGATTAGGTTCCCTAGGTGCACATGGAGCAACTCAATAGTTTGACAGAGCTTTATTGCACAGCAGGTTACTTATTTTTGGAAAAAAATATGATCCTGTCAACAGCCTTGTGAAGCTGTCACCAGATTCCTACAACTCTTGAATTTTTCATTTTAGGAGGCTTAACTTTCAGTCTTCTGGTCAAGAGATCTTAAATTACTTGAGAAAAGACAGTGAAAACAAGTGAGGAATGAACTACAAACAGCACAACTATCTCCCCAAAACTCAGTACCAAAACTCTAGATTTACCACCACATTTGGGCAAGTTAGATGTATGCTCCTCTGTCTTGTTTGATTAATTCTAATCTTGTAAAAAGATCATGGAGGCCCCTGAAGGTGGGACACTCTGAAAAGGGACTTCAGAAAAATGAGGACCATTTTTTTAAAATGTCAATTTTAGATTTTAAAAAGTCAATTTATATAAAACAAGTTCTATACACAGAATTTAAACAAACCATAATGATAAAGATGGTAACTGAAGGCATAAAACCAAATAAAAACCTTATTAACTTGGACTAGACTGGCGGCATCAAGTTGTTGCTTATCTTTGTTTTTTTGACATCTGGATAGAAACCAGGTACTACTGTAAGTCAGGCCATCTACAGGTAAATTTTAAAATGAATTTGTGAGAAAAGAAATGAAGAAAACAAAAGCCAGTCAACAAGCAGGGGCAGTAATTCTGTAAATCAGTAGATTGCCTGTTTTCAGTTCAGGGTTCATAAAGCAAGCCCTAGTTTCTATATGGTTTCAGAGACCTTCCGACAGGGGCCCTTCCTTTCACAATCAAATTCAAGGAAAATTTTTTATTTTATTCATCCTTTAGACTAGAGAAAAAAAAAAGCCAGATTACTGAACAGTTTAAGATACAGGATGCAGAATGATGAAACCAGGCAGAAATCATGTGCTTGGCCCACACAAAGATTTCATTGGAAACAGAAATTAAACAGAGCTCCGAGGGAAGGAATTACAAGAGATTAGACTAAGTTACAGCACAATTGCAAGGAAGCATTGGGAAGTAAATTTTTAGACTGAGTAATACAAATAGTTGCTGGACATTAATAGCCCTTTCTGTCTGGGGGAGAAAGAGTTTTCATCATAAGCTAGGGCTCTGTTCCTGTGAGAAGCCCTACTGCTTAGAGCTACTGGCAGGATTAGATCCTAGGACATGTACAATGCAATACATTAAACAACCCATGCATTTGATCAGGATTTAATTGAGAGCGCCTCCTTTAATAAGAGTTTAGTAGAAAGCTCTGTGAAACTGGTCCTCACACAAAAACCCTAATCTAATCACAAAATTTAATCCATGTCATCAAAATATTTTCCCAACAACTAAAACAGGGAAAAGTATTATATTGTTCAAATTGATTATTTTTACTCCTGTTGCAGACCTTCCACCTGGCATTAGCAATAAGATTTTTCAATATTATTTCACCCTAGAATCATGCATTCTTAAGTGAATTGAAATTAAAATCTTTATAATAATTAAAAAGATAAATGTTTATGGGGGGAGGAGTTGTTTTTTGTTTAAGGAAAGTTTACCTTCTGTCCTCATCTCAGGAATCCACAAGTTCTTTCTTCCAGAAACAAAACTGTATATAAAGCACTTATTTTATAGAATATGTTCAAAGACAAAAGAACCGAAGCACTCTCTGGAACCAGGCATGAGCTCAGCAAGTGATAGACATGTTTGCTCTTCACCATTGTACCAACATACCTTAATCTTGACGTATAGTTGATCTGCTATTTCTGGCCTGGCCTTCAACTATGCCATAGTGTATGCTGGTTTTGTTATGTTGACAAACATCTACTAGAGATCAGGATGAGATAGCTGATCATCTGACTTCTGATACAAGACAGGAATTCATTTCCAAGTTGATCACTAGCGTGTTAACAGCTGCTACTGATCCTTCCTTTAAAAAAAAAAAAATTGAAGACTTTGAGGACCTCCATTTCATCCAACTGGAGTACTGAGCTTGTTCCCCCTTTACAGAGCCCTTCCTTCAGATCTGGCCCCTCTGACATTATGAAAGTTCACAGGGGCACGTTTGTGTTCCTCTCCTCAGCTGCCTTACCTCACACCCAAATATGTAAGCCTGCAGATTTGACTGCAATAAATTTCATACAGATTGACCTAACCTTTTATTGTTCCAGAAACACAGACATTTCCCAGTCAGTGACAGGAAGAGTGCACTCACAATTTATTCAGTCCTGGGTTTAACATTGTGCATAAGTGCATTTATCACATTTTTATTAGCATTACTTACTTTTATGATAAGGTACTGGTGAAGAGGCAGATAGAACTGATTAAAATCTTTGAATGAAAAGTTTATTTTGAGAAAGATTTCACCTAAAGTTTGCGACAAGTTGTCAAAATCTTTCCAACATTTATTTGCTTGTTTCCCCAATTTTTAAAAAATAAAATTAACAATTTAGTCCCACTGTGAAACTAAACTGACCAGTCAAAACAAAAAAGTGCATTTTTTGGCACCCCGCTTCATCTTTATTCCATTTTTCACTATGTAACTTGTGACTGAAGATTGCCAGGGATGGACATATATTTACTATACAGGTTCATGACCACTGTAAGGACCTACTCCAGAGATTGATCTCAGAGGCACTGAATCTGCCTGGCCGCATCCCTTTGGGATTTTTCATGATGACCTTCTCACTAATCTGACTCACTGTGTGATGGTTTTGAGACTTTTTTTTTAAAAACCCATTTAAATTTTTTTGTTTTCAGAGTAAGAAATGTAGAAAAAGGTGTGAAAAATGATGAAAAACCATTCTGTTTTGAAAATAGAGAAATGATATTGAGATGTTCCACCTCAGTTTTTCCAACCAGATCTACTTTCGAGTTCAGTGAAAGCCACTACTGCAATAAAATAAAGACAAGATGCTGTGTTAAAATTACTGAGCTACAATGAAAGCATATTTTTTCTATTGACTGTTGGATAGGTAGAAAGCACCCAGTAGGGGCATGATCTAACTCACTGAGCCAGTCTTTTCTTTGTCTCCTGTGGGAATCAGATGGGACTCCAAATTTTCATCCGTACTGATCTATACCCAATTTGTGAACCACATGTTCAGTAAAAATTAACTTGGGCCAAACATCCACAAATCCTGGAACAGCTGAGCCAAACCACAGCTGTTTATACACAGCCCCAGATAAAACAGCATTCACAAGTGAATTATCAGCTAGGAAAAATGAGGCCAAATCACGTTCCAGTCTATGCTTTCAACTTAAAGAGAGTCTGCTGAGGCTTAGAACATAATCTCCAAACACTGTTGTAACAGTTTGTCTCCTTCACAATGACCATCCAAATCCAGTCATGAACTGATTAGCCTGAAGAGTGTTTCAAGAAAGTTTAGTGATGGGGCTCAAAGCCAAATGTGAAAAGGAAATCAATGAGAAAAGGGCCACAATTACTCTGCCTGCTTAAAGCCTAGTTTAGGTTATTCATGACTACATTATTCTTGTGTAACAGTAGTAAATTTTAAAATTAGTCCTTGCATTTATGCAGTAGTGAACACTAGTGTCATTTAAACAGCTGGCCATGTAGCCACTGCTACTGAATAGCCTCCATCCTAGGATTTAGTTGGGCAAAAGTAAATCTTTGGGAAAGAATCATCATCTATGTTTGTGTGAGGGCTCTAGCAGAACTGGTTGCACCCTTTTTGGTGCTCTGCAGTATAAGTGTTTAATAATAAAAGAAGCCAATCTTTTAAAGAAAAAAAGGAACTCAGATCCCCTATGAGAATTTAAATATGAAAAAGGAACACCTTCAACTCAACAAAAATGCAAAATCATGGTCAATCAACTCAAGCAGATCTAAATTTTACTTTGAGAAACAAAATGGAGACATGGAGAAGTGAATGGATTTCTGTTTTCATTCATCTTGAATTTATTACATACTCCAGGCTGCACTTGTCCAGATCAGATTAAGCCAGGTGTTGCCTCTTGTGGTAGAGAGTATTTAACATGCATTTCTAATTCATTTTAACAGGTTATCTATGCACTTTCCATACTTCTTTAGCCCCACTCACTAGCATCCCTTAATCCCCCCCTCCAGTTTTATGAAGTTCAATTTTGTCTTCTGCTACTGTAATCTTTTTGTATACAGTTGTGCACTGACACTCCACATTAATCCTCCCCAGGAGCAGGGCATCACAGGGAGAGTAGGAATGTATAACAGCAATAGGCTGTAATAAGAACCAGCAAGTCCATTCACTGGCAGATGAATAGTCAAAACCAGGCCAATCCAATGCAAAGATGATAAATCAACTATATACCTTTATCAGGGTGCTATTACCATGGTATCTAAACCCTTTAGGACAGTGGCTTTAAGTTGCACTACTAATGGCAAAATTCAGAGTTAAATTCATGTAAAATATCAGGAATTAAAGCTGCACACCCAGCAGCCCTCATTCATGACGTATGCTACAGTCACACAAGACTATGATCTACCCCTTTTAAACACTGTTGCTGAAAGCCAATGAGGTGACAGAATGGTCCTAAAAGCTCCCTGGATCTCAGTGTCATACTGCTCATCTGTCAATTCAATACACATTTTACTATTTGTAAATCTTTATTTCACAAAATTAAGAAAACACAGTAACATGGCAAATTGAAGGCATACATATCAATACAAATGCAGAATATACTGTTCTGTATAATGCAAATACTCAGATCCTTAGTGGAACTTGCAAAGCTAAAAGCACGCTGTTCCTTCAAAGGCTTTAACTTAAAATAGGATTGCCAGCCTCTGAAGTCCCAATGATTAGCAAATTTTGGCTTTGAAATTCGAACCAGGCTGCAGTCTAATTAAAACACATCCCTCCCCCCCCAGCCTTTGATGTCTAATGACACCATCATGAACTTAAGTCTCAGACATTTCTTGAAGTCCTTTCAGTTGTATCAACAGAACAGGTGGGAAAGTAAAAAGTTCTGCACTTTTTGCATAGAACTAGAACCACTAGTCCCACTCAACCCAACTGCAGTCACAGTCATGTTTCAAATGCACATGGAAATAAATAAATATTAGGAAAATATATGGAAGGGCCTTTTAAAATCCAATCTTCTGTTTCCAAGATTGTTAATAACCATGGAATATTTCAATTGACTCTACAGCCATTATGCCAATGGATAAATTACAAGCAGTGATGCTGTGAGCAAAGTCATGGGCCATTTTGTAAGCAAATGTAATGCTTGTGACACCAGGCTAAAGGAGATGTCAATAAAATTCTCTTATTCTTCTTAACACAGGGTGGAGGTGGGAGAAGCTTACCACACTGCTCTGCCAGTGATCTCAGATGGGAACTGAAAGGACAGGTAGTTCTGTATCCATTTCCTTCGGGTGCTGCCAGTTAATGTCATTCTGACTTCCCGATGTGAACACCTCTCCACTATTAACCGGGTCACTAATTGATTCTGTGTAGATCAAACAGCCTTCAGATAATCACTACTGACCTAAACTGGATTTGAACTGGCAATCTGACTATCCCAATCAGCAGTCCCTTACTCTTCTTCTGCATTATCTAGTGGGGAAACAAAGGCAAACTTTAGCAGATGAAATACAAAAAAGGTGCAGCTTTCAAAAGCTGATCTACAAAAAAACTAGCAAGAGGCTGTAACAAACTGAATATTTAACATTCACGAAACACTAATTTTTACATGTGTAAGTTACTTAGGTATGTCATCATGCATATGTCCCCCATTTTCTGCAACAGTTCCAAGGTCTTCACATTAACTGTAAATACATATTTACCTGAAAGAGGTGAAGCACAGGGAGGCCTTTTACATAGTGGAGCTTTGACCAAACACTGACCATCCCTTTGTTTTTAATACGGTCTATCCTTTAAAACCTTGCTTCATGAACTGTATCTGAAACTATAAGAGCTTCTCTGCAGCAATAACCTTCTGTTGTTGCTTTCTAGTGATCACACAAACACACTAAGTACACAGGATAACACATATACAGAGAACTCGCTGGAAAGAGGAAATGCATAGAACAGTATGTTGCTTAAATATACTCGAGTTACAAGAGCCATTTTTAATCATTTTCCATCAAAAAAATCAGTTCCTATTCTAACTCCTATGTTCCCTCTAAGCTGTATGCATGTGCGCGCACACACAGGCTGTAAAGCCTGTGCACACAACAAAATAAAGCATGCACAAAAAATTTCAACAGTGCTAATATTTTTGAGCTACTTTAAGAAGGCTGTTTCAAATTGCATGTTTCAAATAAGGTTTTGTAATTTATAAAATCATTTCAATCACCATATCAAAATAAAATTTAGATATTATTTCCATCATACATACTTGCTTCATTGCACTCACAAGTTTGACCACACTCACTGGAGTGCGCACAAATTTGAATACCGGACCTGAAAATTTGCACAAAAGAAATTTTTTGCGCACAGACTGAAAAATTAGAGGGAACATTGTCTAACACTATAAGCAAAATTCTCAGTTTAAAATTCTACGTATTAGAAACACACAACAAATTCAAACCTTTGACATAGCTTAGTTCAGGGGTTCTC
Source organism: Podocnemis expansa (assembly GCA_007922195.1). Lineage (NCBI taxonomy): Eukaryota > Metazoa > Chordata > Testudines > Podocnemididae > Podocnemis > Podocnemis expansa. The sequence goes on from ML682041.1 coordinate 18,802,925, forward strand.
AACCTTTTCACTGCGGCAACATAGCTGGGAGGCCTCCCAGTCGCACATGACACACCAAACCCACTCCTCCACATCTTAGCCCCCACCTCTCCCCTGGAAACCCATCCCCTCCCAGTCCACCCCCTACTGAATCCTTCGCTGCCAGCACCCACCCCCCTCCCGTTCACCCCTCCTGCCCAACTCCCAAGCCCACCCCCTCTACCCCCCCCACCAGGCTCTCAGGCCAGGGACAGCTCCAGCCAGCCCTGCCACAGCCCACCTGTTTGGGGCACAGCTCAGCGACGGGGGACAGGGGCAGGTTCAGCATGCGACACACTAACCGCTGTGCCATGACACACTTTCGTGTCTCGACACAGTGGTAGAGAACTACTGCTTTAATTCATAAAACAGAAGCTATTTGTTCAAAAATACTCTTAAATCAAAGGATACCCCCTCAGATGAGAGCTTATATACCAAGATTTAGACTATGCTGAGTTATTCTGGCCATACTACAAACCCTTGAAAATGGGGATAGCACTGGGAAATAAGTTTTAACCACAATAAGGATCCCATATTATCAGGGACTTATGCTACAGTTGTTCTGCACCTAGAACTCTCACTGAAGTCACTAAGAAATCAGTGTGCAACTCAACGGCAGACTATGGCCTTATACGAATAAGGATCAGGACCCTTCCAAGTAAAAAATAAACCACTTTAGCTGGAGAAAAGCATAAAGGCATCTGGCTTCCATAGCTAAGTATTATGCAAGCATAGGTGTAGGGAGTAATTCCTAGCATACGTAAAAGAATTATATATAATTAATTCTGACAGGCCAGGATAGTAATTTGGTCAAGATGAGTCTGTTGAAGGTCTTTCAACCAAAAATCTGGCAAGCTGCAACAAACAAGAAATGAGATGACTTCAAATATTCTGCTTAATGAGCAAACCCTTCACACAAAATTACATATAAAAAAAAATCTTTTAAACCACTTAATCACCAGACCAAACTAGTCAATTGTTCCCAGGGTCTAGCACACTGGACCTTTCGACAAATACCAAATGTGGTCAACACTGACCTAGGTATTAGGTATTACAGCATAAAATTAAAAGCAGATAGAATTGGATGATTTCTTAGAAATGTCCAGCAGTTTTCATTCTAAATTAAACATCAGTTCATAACCCTTTCTATGACAGCAAACATCTCATCCTCTGGGAACAGGAACTCTCACTGAGAGACAGAAGCAGAAAAACAGTGGGGGGGGGGCGGCACACTCAGTATTAGATACGCCTCTTTAATTGAGCCTCAAAATATCTAATACTATCTTCCTTTACTAAAGAGTTTAGAATTTTAAAGGAAAAACAACAGACAGGCATTCTGGTGTGCATGTAGTACAGTTCTTGATGTGAGAGGGAAACAGGTGCTGGTTGAAGAACCTGAAATGATTTGACTTTAATTTCGTCAATCAGTGTACTCAAGTAGGAGGAATTATAACACATGGTATCATGCCTGGGGCACAGAGACGATTTAACTATCTTAAAATTTATCCTGGTGTCCACTTTCAAATCACTTGGCACTCAGCTTGAGGCCAGGCACTGTAGCAATAGCCAACAATGTGGTTTGGAATAAAAATAGATGTTAAAACTTGATCACATCAAGTCAAAAAGACCATAGAGCTACTTAGGGACAAGCAATTTGCACAGCTATATCATCATTATACTGCCCTTTTCCACAGACAGTCTCTCAGGGGCAGTGTCTTGAAACAGGCGAACAATAGTGCTGGAAATGGACAGCGGTTTTGACAATCTTGGAGCAACGTGTGAAAGGGACATCAGCTTGTCAGCACACATGCAAGTCAGGCTCTCAAGACAGCCATGAGCAGAACACAGTAGGTAAAAGAAAACCATGAAAAGCATAGAATTTTATTTGTTAATGTAAAACAGAGGTATGGTCAGAAAAAATTATACCTTTGTCAGAACTGTGCAGAAACTACAGATGCAGGAATAAAAAGGAACTTTGTTCTACCTACAACACTATCAAGAAAATTGATGTCTAATCCAGGTTCTTCATTGTCTGAAATGGTTGATGATGTCAGGGGGAAGCAATGGGAGGGAAGGGGAAGAGTGGAAATCTGATGGTGAGGTCACTGACAGGAAACACATATGAAACACCAAAAAAATGTTATTGTCCCTTTGACATGATCTGAGGCATGTCTTTATAATAAATGTTTAAACCACAGCTGTGTGTGCATCACCTTGTTAGACTTAGAGAGTCAAATTCTCTCCATTCATAGGTATAAACCAGGAGTAATGACTCAAATCAGTGGAATTCACATGGATTTACACTAGTTTAACAGCTGAATTTGGTTTGGTAGCTCTGGCAAGTTAGGGAGTTCTCAAAGCAGGCCAGATGATTTTTCAAGAACACAGAACATCATTTTATTAAATCAAAGACAACAGCTCTCATTCTCTGATAAATGCTACATAAAATGTTTAATATAAATGAGGCAAAGAATGACATTTTATTCTTTAAATGTCAGGATATCATACAATTACTAATACAACTTTCTGGGTTGCCCCTCCTTGGGTGTAGTTTCACTTAGAGGCTTTTGCTTACCATTTCTTGCAGACATTGTAGTGAAAGGTCATTATGAGACCCACTGCATTACACGGCTGAAGCCAACAAAGAAGTGTTTTCAGTTAAACATACTAAATACCTGGAAATCCAATCAGGTGCAACTCATCCATCCTGAAGCCACATCACCTTTTTATTGTTACTCTGGACATCAAAGAACTCTAGACACCATATGAATAGTAAAAAATAAGTTGCATCTCCTTTGATGCCACTTTAAAGTAAAGAAAAGCTTCAATAGTTCATTCAGTTTGCTGCTGATGTACCATGAATATTAAACAAATCAGACAGGATACCGACATCTTTACATTCAGTGGAATGTGTTTCACTTAACATTATCCAGACAGCAACAGAGCCAAATCTGTGTAACACACACCTAAGCTCCATTTTGGTTACATGGACATGAACAACACTGACCTACTAAAACACAGGCATTTTCAAGGCACATACTATAATGCAATAAAAAAAATTCTACCATATGTTGTTTGGCCTTTTGAGTACATCTAGATATATTAGACAGAACAAAAAAAGTGTAGTCAATCATCAAGAAGTCTGCATGCTTCAATTTGTAACAGAATGGCGCCTTTTGGGGTGAAGTATTAGTTGAAACCATACTGGAGTACATAATTTCTATCCAGAAGGATTATATAAGCCACTCTTTCAATTAGCAAAAGGAGAGATTTGTTATTTCAGCCCTTCTGAACATTCTGTAGCATGGTTCAGTTTGTTTTATTTCTTCCATCCCTTTCTCAAATATCCTTTCATTGTGCCAGAAGTTCAGTACTGTATTTGTAAAGGCTCAGATATATCTCTATGAAGTCTCTTTATGGAGCCCCATGCTTCCTTCCATAAGTGACTCCAGCAGTTGTGTACCATCAAAACTAAGCATAACTCATTAGACAAAAAAACCAAACAAACAAACCAAAAAAACCCCAAAAAACCAACTACCATCCACATCAAAACAAACAGTGATAAGATGCAATCTGTAGATGTCTTCATTTCTAATGGTCTGTGTTTATTATTTTAAAAATGTTATCTCCACAGATTCTTGATGCCTCTGCCATGTTGTGTAATTAGATATATTTGAAAAACTGGCGTTTCCTTTTCATGGATGTTTACATGATCAGAATTATGACAGATTCCAGGCAACTAAAGTTCAGAAAATAATATGCAGAAGAATAGCTCTGTTAGAGAAATAGGCTACTGGTGCATTTAGACTGAAGAGTCCTATCTTTTTAATTAGAAAAAATATTTTTCTTCAACCTTAATGTAATAAATAAAACGATGCATTGTAAATAGACAATTAAAATTCACAAGGATAAGAGAACAACCTCCTGTAGCAGAAATGGGATTCAGTGGGTTGTAAAAGCAATAGTGTACGTTTCCAACTTCTCTCTTCAAACCTTATAAAGTTTTTTTTTTGGTTGTTGTTGTTTTTTTTGGACATCTCTTCTGCAACCATTTTCTCTTGGATTCTGAGGATCTTCAAGCCTGTTTACTGACAGCATGAGAATTTTTAGCTACTTGTGGGACTGCCTAAACACTAGCCTCTCAATTTGTAAGGAAGCAGTCACCAGAAACAGTGTCTCTGGAAACTTATCCAAGTGTCCTCTACAAAGACTAAATGGTTATTCCCACAGACATCTATCTAATAAGCCCTTCCCTTTCCCATGACCTATTTTTTTTTTTTTTTATTCCTTCCACTAGATACTGCTCAGAATAAGAGTTAGCTGAGCTTTATAAGATAGATGTTACCAGGTGTTAGGTCTGGTTAAATGCTAGAAGCATGCGGAAATGCCTACTCTTTAGATTGGTTGCAATAGTCAGGGCTCTAGTGTTTTCTCATTCCTGATAGCACTTCATAATTGCCAACCACAGTTCCACTCACTGAGCTGTTAACATCTATTCATTCAAACTATCTGTAAGATAAGCACACAACAGGAATAACAGAATTGTTGTTTCTACTAGGGCTGTTGGTAAGTTAACTGTATTTATAAAGGTGTCATAAATGAAAACTTCATCTCAACATTAAAGACAGGTGTTTTCCTGTGGCTTAACTGTTACTAAATACATAAAGAGAGGCAAGAACGCAACAGTAGGGTGAAGGCCTTCCCCCTTGGTTTGACAAATACAGGGTTACAAAAATCACTCTAAACAGTACGTGTCCAGTTTGCTACTAGAAATCTTTCTGAACTCCGGATATTTTCCACTGTGCCCTTGAACTCCACGTCTACCAACTGAAGTATATTTAAGGCACTTGCTTGAACTCTACCACCAGACAGTTTTGCCATATGAATTGAGGTGCATTTTAGGAGAATACAGTCTGAGCAGACCAAAGCTTTTTATTCTTTTCTCATGAAAATTAGCCTTTATGATACAACAATCCAGACTGGGACAGGATTATATAAAAATTAATCCCTCTGCAACTCTTTTCATAGTTTCTTTTGCTGTCTTTTAGTCAGACAAGTATCTGCAAGATCCAAAAAAAGTATACATGGAACACAGCAAAGACAGGCTCTGAGGCAAACCATCCCGTTACTGCCAATTACTGAACACTACTTTCTCTGCAGAGATGGTCCTATTCTACTGGCATAATTCTACCACTGAATTCAGAGATACTGTATGCTTATATTGCTGTAAAGGAAACCTCAGCATTTTTAAGTGTGCTATGCAAAGGAAGAAGAGGATAGAGAATACAGGGATAAATTCTTGATTAATCTCATCAGATACAACGGAAGCACAGATATCATGTGAAATACAACTCCATCTAAGTCTAGTATACTCTTCAAGATAGGAACTGTATGTAGTAGTCCTTATAATCCATTAGATAAAGTTGGAAGCCATGTTACTGTGTGATAGAGGTAGGCTTAAACAGAGCTTTATGCTGTAGAGTTCTTCTACACCAGGTTTGTCTGGGTGTTGAAAACATGCTTCAGCTTCACAGAATAAAAGCTCTCTTTCCTAGAATATTGTGCACATTTATAGAGGAGGAAAAATAATTAAGGCAGTAACTTCAGTTACTATTAAGAATTTTACTGCACTCAGGGTGCAGTGTATATAAGAATAGGATATTCACACCGACTTGGTGACTTTTGATAGCAGAGAAAATACATTATGATGCTGTTTCATCCTTTTCCATCTCATAGTTTTAGCTGTACATTCAATCTTCCATTCACTACAGCATTAGTACACCTCAATCTTTCTTAAGGAAGAATGAAAACTTCAGGAAGTTTGACTGTAAAGGACGTTCCTAGAAGTGCAGTCTTATTAGGCTACATAATTATTCTGTATATTTAAAACCATGGGTTATGCCCAGCACACTTGTAGAAAGTTCTTGCTTCTAAACTGTATTTAAAGGCTTGCTGGCTGAAGCAGTTTGAGACAATCCATGATTGTGTCACTGAAGGGTGAGAGACGTGAATGTCACCAGTTTTCAATGAAGCTGGAATTAACAAGTCAGTCACGTTTCTATCTGGCAACTGGTGTTGGTTCCACTATTCAAACCTTTTGGATTAATAGGCTTTCAGGTTTCAAAGTATTTGTAAATTGCTGTAACATACAGCATGACATTTTGCCAATCTGGTCGCTCAGTTCGCACCATTTCATTGATGTCCTGTCACAAAAAAAAGAAAGATCAACATTAAAAAGATTACCACCTTGTAAGTTCATGTCAATGTAGTGCTCCCCACAGCTGTAAAGCATGAAGGGAAAGGCTTAAGGAAAGCCATCTTCATTTTGCTCAGCTCATTGTTTGCCAAGTTCAGACAGTTAAAGGTACTCCACAATTTAAACCAGTTATTTCTGGGCCATCTGTCAAAAGCCACCATCACATTGAAAAGCAACATCAATATTGTGATCTGAAGTACATGAATCCAGTATCAGATTATACCTCAGTTTTCCTCTCATCTAATACTATTAACAAAAACCAGTGAAGTTTTGAAACACTAAAGCCATGATCTTGCAGTTAAGAGCATGCAGATGAACTTCTGCACCCCACATGCACCTTCAACCTCACAGTTAAGACCAAGCTTAGTAAAAGCAATGTAACTGCATGAAAATCGGAGGTTAAATTGCTCTTGAATTCAACTTTTATAGGTGCCACTGTGAAGTGTCACTTTATAAACATACAGTGATCTCCAAGGTAGATTTTTAACTAGGAAAAATCAGCATTTCTTACCAAATCTAGGAAAATATGTACTCTGAAGGAGGCGCAAAAGATGAGGAGTTAATGGTTACCTGACAAACCATGCTCCATCTCAAACTATTATAATTATTTACATTGCACCACAAGAGAGCAAAAGTGATTTACAAACAAATAAGATAGATGAATCCTGCTCCATAATCTACGTATAGACAAAGGAAAGAGAAGAATTCAATACAAGTTTTTTTAAATCTTCCTTAGTTGTGTGTGACTCTTAAATCCTACTTACTTTGTTTTTAATAGAGAGATCAAACAAACAGGAATTACTGGGTTAGAGTTCACCTATGAAAGGAGCTCTGAGGAGTCAACACACCCTGTTCAAGGAACAACTGAAACACTCTTTCCTGATGTTGCATCATTGCTATTATATACACAATGAACATTTGCCACACAAACCACACAGTATGCTGCATATACAGCTAACAAGGCTTCCCTATAAAAGACAAGATTTAATTCAGTCCGATGTACTCCAGTGCCTGGTGTGTTGAGTTTACATTTTAAGACAGTTTTCAGTTCAGCCAGTTTCAGGTATTTTATGAAGTCCTCCTGCTACTGCCATTATGTACGATAATATCAAGGGACAGGAAATTGTTATTTTAATGCAGCTAACTCCATATACACCTTTCTACAGCAGTTCTCAATAATCTATTTCTTTTATCAGCATTTGGTTAAAAAACTTCACATTCCAAAAATCACTCAACTTCTGAGATATTCAAAATACTCAGCAGTTGCATTTCCATTGTGAATAAACACAATGGTTGGCCAGAGCCTTTGATAAGGATCAAGGAAAGTGTTATTTTTAAATGTCTGCTTATATAGCAGAACAAGCTGCTCACTCAATGGCCATTTTGCTACAATTCAAATTACACAAGACCTCATGAGTTATTTATTTTTTGTGGTTCTAGTGGGACTGCTGTAGACATCCACCTAGGCCCAGATTTCTCCCAATTCCACTAGTCAGAAAAGTCTTCCTTTTTGGTTAATTATTTTCATGACAACAATTAGTAATTCTTTTCAACCCTGCTCAGGAATTTCTTCCTATAAGAATCACAGAGCCGCTTAACAATTGGTAATTGAGAATATTTCATATAGTTAAAATTTCATTTTACTTGCATTCAATTCAGATCTCATGTAAAATTTTCTATTAATGCTTCCAGTGTTCAAATATGAAGACAAAGAAAACCTCTCTACTTAATATTTTGGATCATTTGCTGGCCTAATAGATAGACCAGAGAAATCATAAGCTTCACACTTTATTGAATAAGAAACCAACTTTTATGTGTCTGATTTGCACCTTTATAATTCTCATAAATTCAAACCATTTGAAATATAAACTGAACCCAAATCTAGAACGATGTTGTTCCCATACTTCTTTAAGCCGCAAGTAGACACACAGCTCAGGCTGTGCAAGAAGCGTTTAGGTGCCCTGAACACTTTCCAGGGCAAATATCCAAGAGCAGTTAACGTGCAGTCTACTTTAGCTTGGCTGTATTGTTTTGAATATTAGTATTATTCTTTATAGGCTATAGCCTGTCAAGACCAAAAAACCCCACACTGTCAAGGAAAAAACAAGAAATACAACAAAAAAAATTAGAGAACAATAATGTTTGCATAGAGGCATGGCTTTCGTACAGAAAATACAATCATTTTTCAGATCACTTTAGGGCAAATGAACTATTCTCATTATGTTGCATCAGGCCCAAAACATTGTAATCTTTCTGTTATAGAATTTTACTGTGCAAAAGTATAAAAGACATTTTATAAACAGGACATTATCCGTGTAGTGTGCATTTAATACTTACCAGAGTGGACTTGATGCCAACACTTTCTGCTGCCTGAAACGCCAGTGTGAAGTTTCTTCTCTGCAAATGTAATACAACATTTACATGAGAATAGGAGGAAAACTGCTTACAATGTAACAGACTTGCTGCATGACTGTACTGACTTCAACTAGGTTTTATAATTCAACCACATTTCTAAGCATGTGTCACAAACATTATTTTGTACTATGGATAAACAAGTGTCTGTAGGAAATATTTACTACTTCTGAACTGGGGTAAAGAATTTTCAACAATGTTAGAAAAGACATTGATAACTGAGTACTTCAATTTGTCCCAGATCAAATGAAAAGTAACCCCAAAGCATCAAATGACAAGTAGGGAAAGGATTTGGTTAGTTCTGACAAGGGATACATTTCTACTTCTTGTTAAAAAAAAGAATGCATTTAAAAAGGGATGATATTTTAAATTAAATGTTCTCAAAAAAAAAAAAGAGTAAGTGAATATTGAGCAAGGTCTGGGAAACAGTATGTTTAAGTTTTTAAGCTTCAACCCTTAAAGGAATTGTTCAAATTAGATGTAAATATACCTTTTAAAACTTCATTTGATAAAAGTAAAAAGACTGGCTATGTTAAATCAGTAAGAGATCCTGGATGTTGAAATGTAGCCACTCTTACAGAGGTGGAAGAACTGGCACCTGAGCAGGAGTGAATTCCTTTATTCATCTGTTCTAGATAATCCTAGAGCACTTCTCGGAGTAGTAATAGACACTGCATGAAATAGTTCTTTATTCCAATGTCCAACACACTTCATGGAGGATTCTTCTTTTTGCTCTTACCAGCCTTAGCATTTATACAAAACCAAGGACAAAACTTTAATACCAATACTGATATGTGATAAATAATTAAATTGAATGTCAAGTAAACAGCCCTAAGCAATCAGAGGGAGTAAGAACCTGTGGCACTAACTGTCAGAAAACTCAGAGGGCTATAAAGAGAATATTTAAAAAGAAAAACAAAGGTATTAAAAACAAAGATATTAAACAATGACTACTTAAATTATATCAAAGGACAGAGCAATAACAATCAGGGATCTATTAAGATGAAAAATTAGTTGTTTGCCCATAAAAATGGCAAAATAAATAAATGATCTCTTTGCAAGTGATCAGATTTTTTTTTTTTTTTTGCATTTATTAAGGAAATTATTTATAATGAATCTCTGGAAGATATCTCTGTGGGTACTATTAGGAAACACTGGATGAAACAAATTATTTTTTCCTAATTTATCTTTAACATTTTATCTTTTAAAATATTTATTTTTGATTTTGCTCAGAAGGAAAACAATACACAGTTTCAACAATATGGAGAAGTATGTTCACAAAAACCTCAACACCCAAGATAAAAACATTCTCTTAACACTCAAAAAGTGGAATAAACTACTTCAAAGCATACAGGTTGCTGAACTTCAGGTATTTAATAATAAATGGCAGAGAAAGTAGTAGTTACTCACCTTGTGCACTAACAATGGTTCTTCAACAGTTTTTTCTGTGGGTACTCAACTGCTGGTTGGAGAACTTTGGTAGTAGTGTCCATTGGGTCAGTGTATACACTGTCCCATGTCCCTGTCATGCTGCGCCATGAAGCTAGCCTGCACAGGAGAGAACCCTCCTCAGTTCTTCTCTACTGCAGAGCCATAAACAAGAACTCCAAAATAAACAAAGAAGGAGAGTTGCGGAACACCTGTAAGGACCCACTGTTACCACACAAGGTGAGTAACTACTTCTCTGAGTGGTGCCTTGTGGGTGGCTCCATCGTAGGTGACTCCCAAGTTCTTCTGTTGGGTTGGAATTTCACACTCTGGTCAATAACAGATAATACTGCAGAGCTAGAGATGGCATCAAAGACAGAGTCCCTGGTAATCACATGATGTTCTACAAAGGTATGGACAGACGTCCATGTCACCTCTACAGATATCTGAGGTAGGAGCTGTGACAAAGTGAAGATATTCTTGGGATTTTAAGTGCTGTTGTGTGCCTCAGTTTCACTAATAGTTTGGTGATGGGATCCAGGTGTGTGATCATTATAGAGATCACTCGAGGCTGGATGGGCCTTCTCCAGCTACACATACACAGAAAATAGCAAGACCCCTATGCCCTTCTAGGTCAACCAGCTGCAACAGGTTGCATCTGGTGGAAACAAGGAGTTGCCACCTTGAGGTCTAGTATGCTTCTCCAATCTCCCTTCCTTTTCAGTTTTAGGAAATAAGAGTAGAACCCTCTTCCTCATAGATGTTGAGGTACTGGTTCTATGGCTCCCAGCTGGAGGAAATGATTGACTTCTTATCATAGTAAATTCTTCTGAGAAGGGCCCCTGAAGAGGGACAGGGAAAAGATGAAGAGGGGATAAGGAGGTGAAATGAATGGAATACGTACTTCAAATTATCTCTAAGATCTGTCAGTCTGATGTTATGTGCTTCCATGCACTACAGAACACTGTTAACTGGTGGTCAAATGGGTTTAAAGAGTTGTTTGGCTGTATAAATTAAAAATAATGGTCTAGCGGAGTCTGAACCAGCCCATCAAAACTGGTGTTTGGATGAAGAGGGTTGGGTCGATGAAGATTTGGAATCTGGTATTTTGCATTCAAGAAATTTCTCTTTTTCCTTGGCAGCGCATGGTGTCATAAGGCTTATATGATCTGTGTTGGGATGAGGAATTAAATCATAGTTTCTGTCCTAGTGTGAAGATATCCAATGACCAGAGTGTAATCCTGGAATCCTTCATGGTCTGAAGGGAGGCATCAGTCTTTTCTGAAAAGAGCCTTGTACTGTTGAAGAGGAGGTCCTCCATAGCCGACCGTACCTGTTTCAGGGAATCTGAGACGTGAAGCCATGAAACTCGCTGCATCACCACCACTATGAAGATGGACCATAATGCTGTGTCAGTGGTGTCAAGATCAGACCGCAGCTTTGTCTTTGCTATTACCTGCACAAATGCCTTGAACTGGTCTGATGTGACTCTGGTGCCTCTTCAAGAAAGTTGGTCATCTTTGAGTAGCTGAGAAAACCGTATTTCACCATGTGGGCTTAGTAGTGGGAGATACGAAACTGGAGAATAGCTGAGTAGCATGCCTTCCTGACAAAAGAGTTCTAAGCATAACTCAGTTGTATGGAATGGAATCATAGAATCATAGGGTTGGAAGGGACCTCACAGGTCATCTAGTCCAACCCCCTGCCAGAGGCAGGACCACTCCCACTAAACCATCCCAGTCATGGTTTTGTCCAGCTGGGCCTTAAACACCTTGATCGATGTTGCCGGCATGTACCAAAATGGGATTAGTGGTACTGAACAGTGCCTGGGAAGAGTACTGTGAAGCCAATTCCTCCTGTTCACTGTTTGAACTCCCACTGGAGAGCACTACAGCAGTGGCAACCACTACTATGTTGAGGGGAGACAGTGCAAAAGTTCTGGTAATGAAAAGTGGGGATCCCAGTGTGCCCAGTACGCAGAGACTGCAAGGGTGCTGGAATTCCATTGGTATCAGCTGCTTCAATGTCAGCAGTGTTGCCGAGGAGATGCAAGGACCTTGCCAATGCCAAATGCTCTGCTCTCTGACAAGGCATTAATGATGCTACCGATGAGGAGTTGCATACTGGGAGCACCTTTTTGGTGGAGTGCTTACTCCTGTCTCTGGGTGCCAATGACTGTCTGTGTCTTCTGGGTTCATGGGCAAGTCAGCAGTGCTGGCTGCTGCTGGTCTTTGTGAGCCATGGGTACCTAACTCTGAGGGTCCTGGTGCCAAAGATAACCACAAACAATATCCAACTCGCTGGGTATTTTGGGGCTCACTTTGAGAACTTCCTGCTCTCCTCTTATATGGCTTATGTGTGGGTCAGCAGCCTGCCTCTTCAAACCCAAGCCCTGTGAGAAAGGCTTACATCTGCCTGGGACTCCTGATGTAGGTCCTATGGAGGTCTAAGAGCCCCTTCCATAAAGGCAATCTTTTGCCAGGTAATCATCTGGTCCTTGAGAGACCATGGTCAGAGCTGCTGGCAGAAGTTACACTTTTGCCAACTGTGGCCCTCCTCAAGACAGTGAATGCACTTAGAGTGTTGTCTGCAACTGGAATTGCCTCCTTGGAAGTCCTGAAATCTGATGAACCAGGCGCACAGGCTGAGAAGAGAAGGATCCCCAGCAGGAAAGTAAGGGAAAAATAAAGTTGGGGGAAGGGTTGGGTAAAATATCAAATAAGGTAGGAAACAACTATGCTATTAAAAAGCTAGCTAGCTGCATAAAAACAGACAGAATGTGTTCCTAACAGACAGCACGCAGTTTCATTTCTAGCCTTGAGAGGCTGAGAAAGAACTGAGGGTTAACCGGCTTGCCTTGTGGTCAGGGATTTCCCTAACACCCTCTCCCCCATCCCGAATTTCCCAAAACCTCCTAATTGGCAGCTAGTAACTGTGTTGTACCAATTTCGTGAGCACCCCAGCACCCCTGCATACCTCCTCCTACACCCCGCTAATTTCAAGTCCTGGGGAAGCTGCTGCTTGTGCTGCAGCATGGGGGAAGAGTTGATTGGTCACTTGTGGTAAACTCTGTTCTTCGAGATGTGTGTCCTGTGATGCTCCATCTTAGGTGCAGCATTGTCTCAGCACTCACATATGGAGTCTTCATAGCAGTGATCTGGGCAGTGCTTGCGCAGAACGAGGCTCATGACTCCTCAGCACTGCTTCAGTGTGAGCGTGCCCCACCTCCCTCAGTTAGGGACTGCTTAAAGAAACTAGATGTGCACAAGTCCATGGGGCCGGATGAACTGCATCCGAGGGTGCTGAGGGAGCTGGCTGATGAGATAGCAGTACCGTTGGCCATTATCTTTGAAAACTCGTGGCGAACGGGGGAGGTGCCAGAGGACTGGAAAAAAGCAAATATAGTACCTATCTTCAAGAAAGGCAAAAAGGACGATCCAGGGAATTACAGACCTGTCAGCCTCACCTCAATCCCTGGAAAAATCATGGAGCAGCTTCTCAAAGAATCCATCCTGAAACACTTGGAGGAAAATAGAGTAATCAGGAATAGTCAGCATGGATTTACCAAGGGTAAATCATGCCTGACCAACCTCATCGCCTTCTATGATGAGATGACTGGATTTGTGGATGCGGGAAGAGCCGTTGATGTCATATACCTTGACTTTAGCAAGGCTTTTGATACGGTTTCCCACAGCATTCTCATTGGCAAATTAAGGAAGTATGGGTTAGATGCATGGACTGTAAGGTGGATAGAAAACTGGCTAGAACAACGGTTTCAGCGTGTAGGAATCAATGGCTCCATGTCAAGTTGGCAGGCAGTAACGAGTGGTGTGCCCCAGGGGTCGGTCCTCGGGCCAGTTCTGTTCAATGTTTTCATTAATGATCTGGATGATAGGATAGATTGCACACTTAGTAAGTTTGCAGATGATACCAAACTGGGGGGAACGGTAGACACCCTAGAGGGCAGAGACAGGATTCAGGGAGACCTAGACAAACTGGAGCAGTGGGCCAAGAGGAATCTCATGAGGTTCAACAAGGATAAGTGTAAAATCCTGCACTTGGGACGAAAAAACCCCATGTACTGCTACAGGCTGGGGAGTGATCAGCTAAATAGCAGCACTGGAGAAAAGGACCTGGGAGTCATGGTGGATGGGAAGCTGGATATGAGTCAGCAGTGTGCTCTTGCTGCCAAAAAGGCCAATGGCATACTGGGCTGCATCAGAAGAAGTGTTACCAGCAGATCAAGGGATGTGATCATTCCCCTCTATTCTGCACTAGTGAGGCCACATCTGGAATACTGTGTCCAGTTTTGGGCTCCCCACTACAAAAAGGACATGGACAAATTAGAGAGAGTCCAGAGGAGGGCAACCAAAATGATCAAAGGGCTGGAGCACAAGCCCTATGAAGAAAGACTGAAGGAACTAGGCTTATTTAGCCTGCAGAAGAGAAGACTGAGGGGGGATTTGATAGCAACCTTCAACTACTTGAAGGGTTGCTCCAAGGAGGAGGGAGCTCGACTGTTCTCGGTAGTAACAGAGGGCAGAACGAGAAGCAATGGTTTCAAGTTACAGCTGGGGTGGTCCAGGCTGGATATTAGGAAAAACTTCCTTACTAGGCGAGTGGTGAAGCAGTGGAATAAGTTGCCTAGGGAGGTGGTGGAATCTCCATCTCTGGAGGTGTTCAAGTCCCAGCTGGACAAAACACTGACTGGGATGATCTAATGGGAGTGGTCCTGCTTTTTTTGGCAGGGGGTTGGACTAGATGACCTTGTGGGGTCCCTTCCAACCCTATGATTCTATGATTCTATGATTCTACTTTTTAACTATATTCAATACCTGTTGATTGAGAGAGAGAAAAAGAGAGAGAAGAGGAGAGGAGGGAGGTTGGGGGAGCATCACAGGACACACATCTCGAAGAACAGAGTTCACTACAAGTGAGCAATCAACTCCTCTTCTTTGAGTGCTATCATGTGATACTTCACCTTAGGTGATTGTGTAGCAGTTGTTCACAAAGGAGGTAGGCTGTCTTGCACTGTTGACAGTATTTGCCTCCCCACGTTGGCATCGTCAGCCACCGCTATTTCTAATGCATAGTGTGTAGTGAAGGTGTGAGGTGTCAACCAGGTGGCTGTTTGCAAATGTCTTCAATGTGTACATTTTTGAATAGGGCTTTGGTTGATGCCATGGCACTGGTAGAGTGTGCATGAACACCTTCAGGAGGCTGATGGTTGTTCAGATTATAGGAAGTCTGGATACAATCCTTTATCCAATTAGACAGTCTTTGATTAGATATAGCTAAACCTTTTTGGCTTTCTGTGAAACGAAACAAAAAGTCTGTTTGATTTCCTAAATTGTTTGGTCCTATCTAAGTAAAAGGCTGTTGATCTCTTAACATCTAAAGTATGTGATATGGCTTCTTGTGGAGTATTATGAGGCTTTGGGTAAAATGTGGGTAAGTGTATGGACTGGTTTATGCGGAAGTCAAAGATCCTTTTAGGTAAAAATTTTGGGTCTGGATGCAATGAGACTTTCTCTCTATGGAAAACTGCATAAGGAGGATCGCATCTTAGTGCATTTATTTCCCCCATTCTCCTGGCAGATGTGACAGCTACCAAGAAAGAGACCTTCATAGAGAGGTGAGATAAGTTGCCAGAGGTTCAAATGGCTTTTTGGTTAAAGTGTGAAGAACCATGTTAAGGTTCCATGGGATCACAGCAGGGCATCTTGGTGGGTGGATCTTCTGAAGTCCTGCCAGGAACCACTTGATTGTTGGGTGACTAAACAAGGAGGAGTCTTGCACCTGAGCATGGAATGCTGAAATTGCTGATAAGTACATACAGATAGAGCTATTAGAGAGCAAGGAATGTTTTAAGTATAATAGATAGTCCAAGATTTGTGGAATAGATGCTTGATTAGGATTGATATTCTTGCTTGCACACCCAGTGGAAAAAAGGTTTCCATTTCTGCAAATAGGACTTCCTACTTGTTGGTTTTCTGCTATTTAATAGGACATACTAAACCAGTTCTGAACACAAAACCAGGAACCACGATGTAAGATGTAGTCTGTGGATGCTGATGGGTGCTGTTGTGTTGATATAAGAGGTCTTTGATCGGGGTAGTTGAATTGGTTTGCATATTGACAAGCTGAGAAACTTCCAGAACCAGATCTGCCTAGGCCAGGCTGGTGCTATGAGTATCATAGTAGCACAATCTGCTCTCAGTTTCTGTATTACTCTCTGTATGAGAAGAATTAGCAGAAACGCATATAGGAGACCGCTCAACCAGTCTATGAGGAAGGCATCCCCACGATATTGTGGGTCGTTTCCTTCCCTGAAGCAGAATTGTGGACATTTTTTTGTTTTGAGATGTGGTGAAAAGGTCTACTGTCAGAAAATCCCATTTGCGAAAAGTGTCTTGAAGTACTGTGTCGTTCAATCGCCATTCATGGGCTATTGGGAAAAACCTGCTTAGAGTGTCTGCCGTGACATTTTGAGTTCCCGGCACATGGGCAGCGGATATCTGAATTGCATTTCGTAGACACCAGTTCCAGAGCTTCACAGACTCTTTCAACAAGGAAGGAGATCTTGCTCCTCCTTGATGTTTTATATAGTATACACATGGTAGGTTGTCAGTCAGGATTCTTGTTGATTTTCCTTGTATTGTTGGTAAAAAAAAATAATGACAAGCATTCCTGATTGCCCTCAACTCGAGGATATTTATGTGAAGTAATGCTTCTGTATCTGACCATTTCCCTTGAATTGATTGACTGTGTAGGTGGGCTTCCCCAGTCTCTGAGGGAGGCATCAGTTGTTATTACTATGGATGGTTTAGTCAGTGTAAAGGGGACCCCTTGTAGCAAATTTGATTCGTTCTGCCACCATTTTAGAGATTCTTTGATCTTTAGAGGCACAGTGAGCTGCTTGTTTAACGAATGGATGTACAGTTTGTAAACCGTTGGGAGCCAAGCTTATAGGGTTTGCATCTTTAGTCTGGCATTTGAACAACCGCAGTGCAAACTGCCAAGCAGCCGAGAAGTTGTACCATTGTTTTTGCTGTGATGGTTGGTGCCATACGAATGAGCTGTACAACATTTTCTATCACGGAGACTCGAGGTTTTGTTAAGCATGCCCTGCTTGTCTTTGAATCTAGAACAGCTCCTATAAACTCTATTGATTGTCCTGGAATGGGGTTTGATTTTTCCATGTTTATTATGAGGCCAAGATTGTTGAACAGTTTTATAGTAGCAGCCACTGATTGTGTGCAGAGATCTTGTGAAGGGGCCATGACGAGACAATCATCTAAATATGCCTAGATTGTGATTCCTTGTGTGCGCAGGTGTGCCATTGCCACTGCAAGAGTTTTTGAGAACACTCGAGGTGCTGTAGATAGGCCAAAGGGTGGGACCTTGTAGTGATAGTGTAGATCCTTGACAGTAAACCTTAAGAAGCGCCTGTGGAAAGGCTAGATTGTTATGTGAAAATAAGCATCTTTGAGGTCGAGGGCTGAAAACCTTTGACCTTCCTGCAGCATGGGAATTATATTATTCAGGGATACCATTTTAAATTTTTCTCACCTTATGAATTTATTTAAGGGTCTAAGAACTAAAACAGGTCTCCAACTGCCCATCTTTTTTTCATTCAGAAAGTAACATGAGTAAAATCCTGAATGTTTAAATTGGCATGGCACTGGTTCTACTGTGCCAAGTTGGAGAAGTTTCTGGATCTCTTCCCTAAGGATGTGTATGTTACAGAGGTCCCTAAAGAGGGATGGGGAAGGTGGATGGTAGGGAAGAAGGGATTGGAATGGAATAGAGTATCCAAATTTTATAATTTCAAGCACCCAGTTATCTGTAGTAATTGAAGACCAGGTGTCAATGTTGGGCAAGGTGAAATTCAAAATTTAATTTGAAAGTGGGTATGCTGCCAGGTGGTTGAGATCTTTCAGACCCTCAACCAACCTGTCAAAATTGGGTCTTGGAGGGCTGTTGGTTTGATGTGGATTGTGTGGATTGTTTCTGCTTACATGGCCTTTGTTTCATCCTCTGGTTCTGTTTATATTGTTTAGAGCTAAGCTGAGATGAATATTGTGTATAACAACGTCACTGATATGGTAAAGTACGGGCTTGTTTCTTTCTTATATAGGAGGGATATATGCCTAGAGTACGTAAGGTAGCTTGAGAGTCTTTCACAGAGTGAAGTACCTCATCTGTTTTTTCCAGAGAAAAGTTGAGCTGAGTTTTCTCAAATGGCAAAGCTTCTGTTTTATTTTCTAGATCATTGGGGAGAGCTGCAGTATGGAGCCAGGAGGATCTACGTAGTACAACTGCTGTAGCTGTCATCCTTGCAACTGTGTCAGCTACATCTAACAATGTTTGAAGGAAGGTCCAAGCAATGGTTTGACCCTCGATAAGTAGTGATTTAAAAAGTTCTTTTTTCTGCTCTGCTAAGTCTGAGGTAGGTAGTGCTAATTTGTCAAATATGGTATGATTATAGCTAGATAATAGAGCTGAATAATTGGCTATTCTCATTAAGAGGGAAAATGATGAATATACTTTCTCGCCCATGAGATCTACACGTCTCCAATTTTTGTGCAATGGTATGGATTTGAAATTAGGTTGCTTGTTCCTCTGATTTGCTGCTTTTACCACCAACAAATTTGGTGATGGATGAGTGAAAAGAAACTCCATTCCTTTAGATGGATTGTAATATTTTCTGTCCGTCCTCTTGCTAGTAGAGGGGATGGATGCCGGTGTCTGCCAGATAGCATTAGCAGGTTCCATGATAGCGTCATCCACAGGAATGGCTGTTTTAAATGGGACTGCAGTGTGTAACATTTTTAAGAGTTTATGTTGTGATTCGTTGACTCTCTCTAGAGCAGGGGTGGCCAAATTTATGGAACTCAAGAGCCATACAAGTTGATTATTAAACCTTCAAGAACCACACTGAGGCATATAGCCATATACTTTTACCTACTAAACTGATTTGCTCACATTCTTTCGCGAGCCATACCTTTTCATTCAAGAGCCACATGCGGCCCCTGAGCTGCAGTTTGGCCACACCTGCTCTAGCGGAATCTCCAGGCTTTGAGCTACTCTTTTAAATGAGTCATTAAAGTGTTTATGGTCGTCTAGTGATGTGGAGCTCATTGGTAACATCCCCTCATATTGAAGGTGTAAAGAGTCTTGTAGTACTTGATGGGAATCATTAGATCTTATTGTAACAACTGATTGCTCTCTGTCAGAATGATGAGAAGAGTTGTTATGTCTAGAAGCAGGAAATCTATCACTGCTGATAGAGTGAAGGCTGCTGTGAGTTCCCCTGTCTTGTCTATGCCTATAGTGATGATATTGTGGCTTACATTGTGAAGGACCATAACGAGTGTGATGTCCATGAGTGTGATAGTATTCAGGGGTATATGATCTGTGAGGTGAGTCATTGCACGGTGAGGAGCGTGTAGAAGAGCGGCATGATCGCGAGTAGTGCGATGACAAACAGATAGTAGGGTACCTAGATCTGTATTTGTCATAAGTAGAATGTGAGGAACTATGGTGCTGCTTCCAAGACCTTTTCCTAGATGGGGATTCTGAACCATGATCCCTGCGTTCTGGTATTGTGGCTTTATTGTGAGCCGCCTGCTGTGTTCCCATCTGTATCGCTGCCGAAGATGCTGTTAATACCGTTCAACCTTTTGACGGTTCCAATGTAGTGGCGCTTTGCCTCTGTATTGAGATATTGGTCGGAACCTCAATCTTTAGTGGCGGTACCTTCTGCACCAAGCCACTCTCATTTAACATGGAACTGCGAGCCGCGTGTTTCTGCTGTGTTGAATGTGCTGGTCCGTCAGTAGCTGCTTTGTGCCTCAACTGAGGAGGCTTATTTCCCTCTCGGCTCTTTTTAGAGACTCGAGAGGCGGCATCACAAGAATCACCCGAGGAACACAAAGCCTCTGGGGTATTCGGTTTTAATGAGCTCATCCTTGGTGAGTGTAATAACCCTTGGGGAGGAAGGGGTTAACACTCTGGTCAGTGAGTCCCAGGACAGCCAATAGGAACGAAGCACAGCTTTTTGAATGGTAACAGCAGCCTGGCCTGGGCCTGTTTGGATGCAGCAGAGCTCCTGGAAGGATCAGGAGGAGGCCAGAGGGGCCTGAGGAAGAATCCAGCAACATCCTTACCAGAGATAAGTTAAATTTGTTACTGACCAGGCGTGGGTAGAACAGGGAATGTTTACTTAGACGCGGTCAGGGTATTTTCTTTGTTTTTGGCTTGTTTTTTGGATTTCTCTGTGCTAAGCACATGTAACCCAAACCCCTACCCCACTACCCTGTAACTACCTAAGTTAATTCCCAGAGAAGCAACTCTCTGTGTTTATTATCTGTTCTTTTTGATTAAAGAGTTTACCTTTTAAGCAAGTTCTGGTTCTGTGTCCTGAAAGGCAAGAGGTTTGTGTGCCCGTGCCTTAGACTGCACAGGCAGCTACTAGAGGGAACCCTGTTCCAGTTCCAGCTCATATTGCAGCTGGAGTTCAGTCACTTTCCTGAAGGAGGAATAAAGAGGATTGCAAGTACCTCACAGGGACGAATTCCCAAGTGCGCCTTCCTGGGTCACAAGAGGTTTTTTTGCATTTGGGTGGTGGCAGCGATACCACTCCAAGGCCAGGAATTGGAGGCCTTGGAGACTTTTAAGAGCAGGCTTTAAGGCCAGTGGCTTTTCTGGCCTGTTGCGGGCCCCCACCTTCTGCACTCAGAGTGCCAGAGTGGGGAAAAAGCCTTGACAGTGAGGAACTCTTATTTTGTGTAGGGTTATCCTGCCCGATATCTGTATGTTTGCCATCTGCCTCTGACTGTCTGTCCATGGATATCTCCACCCAGACCCTGGTGTGGAATTG
The DNA here is from genome assembly GCA_007922195.1 of Podocnemis expansa. Lineage (NCBI taxonomy): Eukaryota > Metazoa > Chordata > Testudines > Podocnemididae > Podocnemis > Podocnemis expansa. Next base: position 18,823,924 of record ML682041.1, read on the forward strand.
CAGGGAGTGTGGCCTTCATTTTCCTGCCACTGATGATCAGGCTAGGGAGATGAGCCTATGTGATAGGTGCCTTCTGGTGGCATCTCTCCGGAAACAGGTAGGAGAGTTACAGGAGGAGGTGTCACGACTCAGGGGTATCTATGCCCTGGAAAAGTTCCTTGACAGTGTCCACAATGAGACCTGCAAGGAGGAGGTCCCTATCCCAGTGCCAAGGGCTACTGCCACAGCTCTGGAAATGGATGGGATGCCTATGGCAGAGGAAGGACACCGGCAGCTGGTCACCTCTGGCAGTAGACAGTGCTCCACACCTGCTCACATCCTACCATCCATTGTGGTGAGGAACTGTTACGCGGTGCTGGACACATTGAAGGAGGTAGAGGAGATGCCATCCACCCCAAAGGCTGGGCAGATCACAGCCACCTCACCTAAGAGGAAAAGTAGGGTTGTGGTGATTGGGGACTCACTCCTGAGAGGAACGGAGGCACCCATCTGTCGCCCTGACAAGACCTCTAAAGAGGTATGCTGCCTGCCAGGTGCCCGTATCCGAGATGTAACGGAGGGGCTGTCTAAAATCATCCGCCCCTCAGACTACTACCCCATGCTTCTTATCCATGTGGGTACCAATGATACTGCAAGAGGTGATCCTCAGGAGATCAAAGGTGACTTCAGGGCTCTGGGAGCGAGGGTGAAGGAGTTTGGAGCACAGGTGGTGTTCTCATCAATCCTTCCAGTCAAGGCTAGAGGCCTGAGGAGAGACAGATGCATCCTAGAGGTGAATGCCTGGCTGCAAAGATGGTGTGGTCAGGAAGGATTTGGCTTCCTTGACCATGGAGTCCAGTTTCAGGACAGAGGATTGATAGGCAGAGATGGCCTTCACCTGTCCAGGAAGGGGAAGAGCATGTTTGGGCACAGACTGGCTGACCTAGTGAGGAGGGCTTTAAACTAGGTTCAACGGGGGAAGGAGACCAAAGCCCACAGGTAAGTGACAATGTGGGTGATCTGGGGAAAGGGATGGAACTTGGGGGGGGGGGGGGCGGGGACTGTAGCACCAGCAATAAAGGAGAAGGTAGTTGGAACTTGGGGGGAAATCAAATAAATGTCTTAAGTGCTCTACTGAAGCCCCAGTATGCAAGACGACTGGGAGAGGAGAACTCCAAGAAAAAATGCAAGGAGGTTTATGTAATAGAATTGAAAATCAACATGACAAAGTAGGGCAATCGGCCAGGTATCTTAGGTGGCTATACACTAATGCGAGGAGCCTGGGAAATAAGCAAGAAGAATTGGTAATACTAGCGCAGACAAGGAACTATGATATTATAGGAATAACGGAGACGTGGTGGGATAGTCTGCATGACTGGAGCTCTGCCATGGATGGGTATAAACTGTTCAGGAAAGACAGGAAGGGAAGAAGAGGGGGAGGAGTAGCATTATATGTAAAAGCTCCATGACTGCTCAGAGCTCCATTATGGAAGTGGAAGTGTGCCAGTAGAAAGTCTGTGGGTTACACTGAGAGGGGAAAGCAACAAGGGGGATGTTGTGGTGGGTGTCTGCTATAGACCACCAGACCAGAAGCAGGAGGTGGATGAGGTGTTCTATGGACTACTAGCAGAAGCTTCTAGATCACAGGCCCTGGTGCTGATGGGGGACTTCAATTACCCTGACATCTGCTGGGAGGCCAATACAGCAGTGCATGGGCAATCCAGGAAATTCTTAGAGAGTGTTGGGGACAACTTTCTAGTACAAATGCTAGAGGAACCAACTAGGGGCCTTGCACCGCTCGACCTGCTGCTCACAAACAGGGAAGAATTGATCAGGGATGTAGAGGTAAATGGCAAGCTAGGCAGTAGTGACCATGACATGGTTGAGTTCAGGATGCTGATTAAAGGAAGGAAGGAAAGAAGCAAAACAAAAACCCTGGACTTCAAAAAAGCAGATTTTGGCTCCCTCAGGGAACTGATGGGCAGGATCCCTTGGGACGCTAATCTGAAGGGGAAAGGAGTCCAAGAGACTTGGTTATATTTTAAAGAAACCCTGCTAAGGGCACAGGAAGTTGCCATTCCAATTAGGAGAAAGAACAAACATGTGAGGCAGCCAGAATGGCTTAGCAGAGAACTCTGCTCTGAGCTTAAACATAAAAAGGAAGCTTACAGGAAGTGGAAGCTTGGTCAGATGACCAAGGAGGCATATAAAGATATTGCTAGGGACTGCAGCGATAAAATCAGAAAGGCCAAAGGACAAATGGAGTTGCGGCTAGCGAGGGATGTAAAGGATAACAAGAAGGGGTTCTACAAGTATGTTAATAACAAGAAGAGGATCAGGGATGATGTAGGCCCCTTGCTGAATGGGGCAGGCATCCTTGTGGCAGACGATGAGGAAAAAGCTGAAGTGCTCAATGCATTTTTTGCTTCAGTTTTCACAGGCAGGGTCAGCTCCCAGCCCACTACCATGGGCGTGGCAGATTGGAGAGAAGAAGAGAGGCCCTTGGTGATGGAAAGTCAGGTTAGGGACTCCTTAAAGAAGCTGGATGTGCACAAGTCCATGGGGCCGGACGAACTGCATCCAAGAGTGCTAAGAGAATTGGCCAATGAGATAGCAGCACCACTGGCCAGTATCTTTCAAAACTCATGGAGAACGGGGGAGGTACCAGAGGATTGGAAGAAAGCAAATGTAGTGCCTATTTTCAAGAAAGGGAAAAAGGAGGATCCAGGGAATTACAGACCAGTCAGCCTCACCTCAATCCGTGGAAAAATTATGGAGCAGATTCTCAAAGAATCCATCCTCAAACACTTAGAGGAAAATAAAGTGATCAGGAACAGTCAGCATGGATTTACCAAGGGTAAATCATGCCTGACCAATCTCATTTCCTTCTATGATCAGATGACTGGGTTTTCTGGATGCAGGAAGAACCGTTGATGTGATATACCTTGATTTTACCAAGGCTTTTGATACAGTTTCCCACAGCATTCTCACTGGCAAATTAAGGAAGTATGGGTTGGATAGGTGGACAGAAAGCTGACTAGATCAACGGTTTCAGCGTGTAGGAATCAATGGTTCCATGTCTCGCTGGCAACCAGTCACGAGTGGTGTGCCCCAGGGGTTGGTCCTGGGGCCGGTTCTGTTCAACATTTTCATCAATGATCTGGATGATGGAATAGACTGCATTCTCAGTAAGTTTGCGGATGACACCAAGCTGGGGGGACCAGTAGACACGTTGGAGGGCAAGGACAGGATTCAGGGAGACCTAGATAAATTGGAACAGTGGGCCAATAGAAATCTTATGAAGTTCAATAAGGACAAGTGTAAAATCCTGCATATGGGATGAAAAAACCCCATGCACCACTACAGGCTGGGAAACATTCAGCTAAGTAGCAGCAGTGTAGAAAAGGACCTGGGGGTCATGGTGGATGGGAAGCTAGATATGAGTCAGCAGTGTGCTCTTGCTGCCAAAAAGGCCAATGGCATACTGGGCTGCATCAAAAGAAGTATTACCAGCAGATCAAGGGATGTGATCATTCCCCTCTATTCTGCACTGGTGAGGCCACATCTAGAATACTGTGTTCAGTTTTGGGCTCCCCACTACAAAAAGGACAGGAACATGCTAGAGAGAGTTCAGAGGAGGGCAACCAAAATGGTTAAAGGGCTGGAGCACAAGCCCTATGAGGAAAGACTGAGAGCATTAGGCTTATTTAGTCTGCAGAAGAGAAGATTGAGGGGCGATTTGACAGCAACCTTCAACTACTTGAAGGGATGCTCTAAGGAAGATGGAGCTCAACTGTTCTTGGTAACAACAGGACAGAATGAGGAGCAATGGTCTCAAGTTGCGGTTAGGGAGGTCGAAGCTGGATATTAGAAAAAACTTTTTTACTAGGAGAGTGGTGAAGCCTTGGAATGAGCTGCCGAGGGACGTGGTGAAATCTCCATCTTTGGAGGTGTTTAAGGCCTGGCTGGACAAAACCATGACTGGGATGGTTTAGTGGAAGTGGTCCTGCCTCTGGCAGGGGGTTGGACTAGATCACCTATGAGGTCCCTTCCAACCCTATGATTCATGGTCAGAGGTGCTTTCTGTTTGTGGTCAGAGAGATTTTGCCATTAAATGTATCTTGAGGTGAAGCTCCCTGTCTTTACGAGCTCAAGCACTGAGATTGGAGCCCTTGTCACATTCTGAGGAATATGGGCTTCTCCTAAACAACAAACACATTGAGTGTGGCCATCAGAGGCAGGCATTGCTTCATTACACTTAAGACATCTTTTGAATCCCGGTGAGGATGGCATCTGTCTGCGGATTAAGTCTTAGTCAAGCTGAGGAAAAAAAATTTTTTTCTTCAACTGTGTATAGGTAATTTGAGAAACTAACAAAAAACTAAACTTTTTTCTTTTCGTAGATGACTGAAGAACAAGTTCTGAGGGAAGGAGAGAAACGGACATCGTTGTGAAGTCGGGGACGGTTAGAAAGGAACTGAGGGAAGCGGGGTGCGCTCATGCTGAAGCTGCACTGAGGAGTTGCGAGTCTCGTTCTGTGCAAGCACTGCTCAGATCACTCCTATGAAGACTCCACGTGAGAGTGCTGGGATGCTGCTGCACCTAAGGTGGAGCATCACAGGACAGCACTCGAAGAACAGTACATGTGCATGTTAACAGACACTACCACCAAAGTTCTCCAATCACCAGCACAGTGACGCAAGTACATCTGCCTCGTGCAGCCATAAGGACGATACTTAAAGAAATGTTGGTTAAATACTGAATGCTATTGACTCGACTGAAAGCCTACTCCACCCACTGTTTAATATTATCTCCCCAACTTAAATTTATGTTCTCTCATTAAGATCGTCTTACACTTATCCAAAAGTTCTGGATTGTCCAATAGCCTCAGATAGTAAATAAACCTTGAATTTATAATTACCCTTAGCTAATTTATGTACTGTTGTCATACCTTCTAATTTTTTATGGCAAGCAAGCAATCCCAGTTGCCTCTCTCTCCTGCTGCATATCCTTCTATTCTATGTAATCTCTCTCCTATTTATTTTTCTCTATCTTACCTGTATTATCAGTTAACACAGGCTAAAATGGATATTACAATACTGTACCTTGTCTTGGCTGTTCAGTTCTTGATATGGAATGTGAGCTGGGAGATATGTATGGAGGACTGCACAGAAGGCCAACCCATCATTCCAACTGCTGCTGAAGTTTGTGATGTCGATATTCTTTAAGGGAAAAAAAAAAAGTTTATAAGTGATAGTAGATTATCTTTAATACTGCCTAAGAATTTGACTTAAGCAATTAGAAAAACAGTATTATTTATTTCCAGTGGGGTTGCCATGTTAGTCTGTGTACAGCAAAAACAGCGAGAGTCCTGTGGCACCTTACAGACTAACAGATTTCTTCAAGCATAAGCTTTCGTGGGCTTCTGACAAAGTGGGTTCAAGCCCAAAAAGCTTATCCTCAAAGAAATCTGTTAGTCTGTAAGGTGCCACAGGGCTCTTGCAGCTTTTAGTATTGTTTATGTTTTGTCTTCTACAAAAAGAATGCCAAAGCACTTTCAAAATGGAGATGCAAACAAACACTACTTCCACTTCAGTTCTGAAATGGTCTGAGAACAGAATCCAACACCACTGAGTGAAAAATACACTAGGATAGGAAAGAGGTTAGTTCTGGAACTTAATTTGCTTTACTATCCACAAAGAGATGATACATATTAGAAAATGTTTTTGTATTCCTTTAAGATAGCAATGTTTCACTGAAAGTGAACACATCAATATATACAAGTAGAAACAAATTATAGATACATGCTTCTGGTCTCTTTCTGAAACTCCTAAAATATGTCAAACTGCTATATGTTATCAAAGCACCGTAAGACTAGATTCCCCCCCTCCCCCCACTGTATTACTCAATGAGTAACAGGAACAGTCAGTGAGTACAGCTATTTCTTTGATTATTTTCATTAGAGGTAACTGATATGAATAATGCAAAACATCATGAAAATCCATTACTAATTCTTGTTCAAAAAGATGATCCTCTGGAATATCCCAACATGAAATATGACAGGGAACCAATTCTTTTCATAAGACATGAGAAAAATATCCTTCACTCTGCCAATCACCCACCTTTCTGTTCCAATCAGGAGCAAAGTGGCACAGTTAAATACTTCCTTTATTCCACAAGAGTTTGTGCACAAACTAGTTGAGAGTTTATGGCCTCTGCCAAAGAAGTTATGAACAAAATGCCTCAGTGGCATTTCTAAATTACTGTACGCTTGTCTGCTGTCAGGCAAAAGACAGTAAAAAGGTTACTGCCACCACAACAGACAGCAGCAAATTTAGATTCTTTTATCTAAGCAGCAGTTCGGAACTGCATCTATTCTCCGTTGAGACTGACATGGAAAAATGTAATGTATTCCTCCCTTAACTGGATTTAAGCAGTAACTAGACAGCTCTGCTATTGCTTTATATTTGGTGTTTCACTAGAACTGAAACAATCTTTAGTAAAAACAAACAAGGAGTCATGTGACACTTAAAGACTAACAAATTTATTTATTGCATAAGGTTTCATAGGAACTCATGCTCTAAATAAATCTGTTAGTCTTTAAAAGTGCCACCAGACTCCTTATTTGTTTTGCTGAACCAGACTAACACAACTACCCCTTTAAATCTTCAGTCACAGAATCCAAAAAACAGCAGATAAATCAACCTTTTCCCCTTACGGCAGTCTAATACCAATCACACTTCTTCACCAATGGCTAATTCTAATCACTCCCCCTTGTTTAATCTTAATCAAAAGATCTGCATAGTACCAAACTGGATAAGAACTAAAGACAATGCCACTTAAATCATGTGACTCAATTTCTTGTCAAAGCAATGATGATTTTGGATTACAAATGGAAAGTAACAAATGCTTTTACTCCCTGCCTCACTGACTCCCCAAAATCTTCATTTCCTACTCGGCGTCAGTCCTTTTCATACAAATGCCACAAAATGCAAGTTCAAACTGTGGTGATGTAAGTGTACGTGCTTGGACTCACAATACCCACAGTCAGTAGCCTCAGCCTTGCTTTGCAATCCAACAGCCTGCTTCCAAACGGAAATGGCTTTGTTTCAGCCCCCTAGTGCTGTGGGAATATGTTCTTTACATAGTCTCAACTTCCTCCAGACAAAGAATGTGTGTGTGTGGGGGGGGGGAGGCCACTCTCACTCCTTGCCCCCCATACCACCAGAAAGTTGGAAACCAATTGAATTAACTCGATTCCTGCTATTTTAGGAGATGTCAAAACTAGTTAAATGCTACTTGAATTAGGTAAAAAGAGGTCCTTTCAATTTTAGCAAAACACTGAGCAAAGTGTATAACAGGCCACACCAAACTTTGAAACAGCACTCTAAGTTGCACTATGAGACCACCTGCTCTCACTCATCTTCCTCATCCCATCAGTGCATAGAACACAGAAGAAGTTACAGGGAGCTGCACTCCTTATCAAAATGCTTTGAATACCCTATCTCTAAAATGAATTCTCTTATGCCTCTGCTCCCTAAGTATAGGGACTCTCACCACGGTCTTCCACCTTTTCCAGTTTCCTGCTGCAGTCTTGGTTTCTTCCAACGTTGTTCTGATAGCTTTCAGTTCTGCCTTTTTTTGCTCATTTCCACATTATACTTGGTCAACCAAGTTGCCTCCTGCCTTAGTGGTTCCAATCTGCTGCTTATCTTATTATGTTATTCAGGTCTTTCCTCCATGTATATTCTAATCATTTGTTTTCATTTTAATTTCCTACCCTGCCAGCTTCTGTTTTGTCCTCCTCCAGAGATCTTAGTCTGTGATTTTTTTTTCCTGGCCATTTGATATTGAAGATTTGTCTAAGTTGGCTGTTTATGAAAACATGGAGTTTAGCCAGGTCTTAAGTCTCCAAGTTTCAGTACCATATAGTAAGATCAACTTTACAATGGTACGAGATATTCTAGAGTTGAATTTGGAGGTCAAGATTTCTTTTCCAGATTAACTTCACTGTTAAAAATACATGCCCAACTTTCACTTGTTTGTGTTTAAGGTCTCAGTCTATTCCACCTGTTCTATTTACAATGCTGCCAAGATATCTGAAATATCAGACCTCTTCTATATCAGTCCCAGAAAGTGTTATTGGTGCTCCTTGTGTGTTGATTCTCATGGTTTTAGTTTTCTCAATGTTGATTTTCAACCCTACAAACTGTGTACAGAGCTGGAGATCATTTATTTTGGTTGCAAGACTGACTATTGGACAGCAGCTGAAGTCATCTGCAAAGTTCAAGTTTTAAAACTTCAGTTTGAAAGTCTACTGTATACCCCTTCATGGTTCTGAGTATCTGATGTTAGTTTTCTCTCCAAAACAGTCAGCAGAGAGCAAAAATAGTCCTGTCTAATCCCCCTCCCCCCAAACAACCATGTTTGGCTACCCTAATTAATTTAAAATTTACAAAAGTCTCTAAAGCTGCCAATCCCATAACTATACAGACAATACAAAAGATGACAAGACACATAAAAATCCCTAAAACCTCTCCAAAAGGCCAGAATGATATGGCTGTTGTGTTCTTTGAATTTTTTGGGGGGGGGGGTAGGTGGGGGGAGGCTACTTGGTTGTCACCAACCCAATGTATAATGAAAATGGTACATCATATGTGCATAAAGCCAAACTGTTACATGGCTTTAAAAATTCTTTAAACCTGGACCCTAAGTCATAAAATGGTCCAACCACACCTTTTGGGCCTATGAGGTAACGTGTGAGGAAAAGCAAGTACAATTAAATACAAAGAAGAGAGAAAAAAATACAGTTAAAAAATTAAAGAATGCAGATGCTTCATGTAAGAACATACATCTCTAGTCCTTGCCTCACCCCTCCTGTCTCTCATTTTCCATTGTTCATGTCACTGATGATGCCTCATTTAACTAGACAATTGAAATGAGCAGTCTTGAATTTCTATGTAGCCAGTGACACTTTCAGTAACCAACCACAGAAAGAGCTAGCCACTTAATGATGTCTGGCAACATGTAGCAAAGACCCCTAATAAGCACAGGTTCACAGTTAGCTGACCTAGGTGACAGCTGTCTGCAAGAGCCTAGTACTGAAGATGAAGCTCTGACTGTTCCAAATAACTGTGCAACTTACATAGCAGTAAATTATAAAACAAGTTAGCCTGCTACTGTCTTCAACATTTACTTTGATTCACTAAACCAGCTTTGAATAAGAGCTCTGGTCTTACCTTGTTTTGTAAAGTGCTCAAATATAGAGAATGTGAAGTATCTAGCATTTTGCTATCAGGTTTCCTGATAATTAGATAAGCTGTCTTCCTTCCGTTGCTTTTAAAAGTTCACTTCAATTGGCTATTAGTGTAAATCTGTACGTACACTCAGTCAAATGGGTTGTGTTGACACATCTGTCCACTCTGGCAGAAGTCTGAATTTGGTTTAAACTTGAAAACTTCTTTGCAGCCCTAAGGGCTATAGTTTTCTAATGAAAATTTACAGTTTGTAGAAACTGACAACTCATCTGTTCACCACTTCTCTTAAGTGAACAGGGACTAAAGGCATGGAGAACAAGAAGGACCTAATGGAAACAGTTTTGGGAGGACTATTAAATCTCAAGTTTCAGATCTTCAGACAGTCTATTAAAGATTAGGAGGTGACTTAAAGGAGGGTGTGGAAGGAGGCTATGATTATCCCACATCTGCTTCCTACAGGGTTCCTGTACTGTTCTTTGAAATGCTGGATACTGGCAACTAGCTTAAATAGAAGACTGGATTAGACAAATCTTTGTTCTGATTTAGTATGACAACACCTATGCTCACAACTGCACCGAAAGGCATGTAAGAAAACACAGATCTGCACTTTTGGCTACACAATTTCCTAATGTTACGCAGAAAAACTTGTCAACCAAAAAGAAAACTCCACAGTTCTCTACGATAAAATTTCTGTTCAACAAGTTGAACTGGCACTCCAATAACTAAATAGTGACTTATGAAAAGAGATCAACAGAAAGAATCAATTCACATAATGAATGTACTAGCTATACCAGATCTTCAAAAAACCTTAATACCACCACTCTGAATTTTTATGCTATTTATAGTCTTACCAGCATACACTGGCTTATTTCTACCAAATTGGTTTTGTGAAGCAGTTTGCTTCATTGATCT
>ML682041.1:18834081-18880479 GCA_007922195.1 Podocnemis expansa
CCCTTTATAGACTCACAGACAATAAGGTTAGAAGAAGGGACCAATATGATCATCTAGTCTGACCTCCTGCACGTTGCAGGTCATAAAACCTCACCGGCTCACTCCTACAATGAACCCCAAACCCAGAACTGAGCTACCATCACCCTCATTAATGACAGAGGCAAAGTACTTATTTAGATATTCAGCCATGCCTAGATTATCCCTGATCTCTACCCCATCCTCAGTGGATAGTGGTCCAACTTTACCCTTCTGTGTTTTCTTTCTATTTATATGGCTGAAGAACCTTTTACTATTGGTTATGATTCCCTTTGCAAGGCCTAACTCTGCTTGGCTTTTGGCCTTCCTCACTTGATCCCTACATGCTCTGACCTCTAAAAAGTAGCCCTCCTTTCCTATCTCTCCCATCTTCCAACTCCTTGTAGGCCTTGTGTTTCCTCCTAATTGCCTGTCTAAGATGTACATTCATCCAGCTTGGTTTAGAACCCATGCCTGAAATTTTTTTCCTCTTCTTTGGAATGCAGGTTTCAGATAGTTCCTGCAGCTTTGCCTTGAAGCAGTTCCAAAGCATCCTCAATGTTCATATCCATGAATTCTTTGGTCCAGTCCACTTCCTTAGCTAATTCCCTTAATTTTTTGAAGTTAGCCCTTTTGAAGCCATAGACTCTGGTCACAGATTTATTTTTGTTTACCCTTTCATTCAGGTTAAATTGGATTAGCTCAAGATCACTAGAACCTAGGTTGTCCCCTACAACTAATTCCTCTATGAGGTCCTCGCCACTGACTAATACCAAATCTAAGATTGCATCTCCTCTTGTTGGTTTGGAAACTGCTTGATGGAGAAATTTGTCTGCTATCACGTCCAAGAAAGTCTGGACCCTTTTATTGCTGCTAGCGCATATCCTCCAGTCTATATCTGGGAAGTTAAAGTCTCCCATAATCTCACAGTTCCCAGTAGTGTTTATTTCCTTACAGGTCTTAAAGAGTTCTCTATCCATGTCCAAATCAGATCCTGGCGGTCTGTAACACACCCCAAGCACCAATCCAGGAGAAACTCTAGTAGCTTTCTTCTCCAATGTGATTTTGAGCCAGACAGACTCTGTCCTGCTAATTTTATCACTCTGAATTTTTTTGCATTCAATTGCATCATTGATATACAATGCCATACCACTACCTTTGCCATTACGTCTGTCTTTCCTAAAGAGCACATAGCCTTCAATGCCCGTACACCAGTTGTGACTACTGTTCCACCATGTTTCTGTTATCCCTATAATATTCGGTTTCAATTCCTCTACCAGTAGTTCCAGTTCCTCCGATTTATTACTTAGGCTTCTCGCATTGGTATATAAACATTTAAGCTTTTGCTGCTCAGCTTTGCTCACATTTTTCACCCGATGTGGCCTTTTTACACTACTGCCAACATCGCCCATCAGACCAGTATCTGTGCATCCCACCTTTCTAACATCCATACTGCCTTCCACCACTTTGTCTTTTCTGAATTTAGTTTCTTGCCCATCAATGCTAGTATCAGGCATAGAGATTGTCCAAGCATCTCCCAACCATCTCCCCACACTCCCCAGTTTAAAGCGCTCAATCAGTTGAGCTAGCCTCCCTCCCAGAAGTCTGTTTCCCTCTCTACTCAGGTGTAGTCCATCCCAAGCAAACACTCTTCTGTCCATGAACGCCTCCCAGTGCCCATACATCCCAAAGCCCCCCTTGTAACACCACTGCCTGAGCCATCTGTTAACTGCCAGAATCTTCTCACACCTGTGTTGTCCTCTTCTAGAGACAGGCAGAATCCCACTGAGCCTCTAGCTCCTTGAGAGTCCTCCCCAGCCTGGCACAGTCTCTTTTGATACGTTCCAGTGAGAATCTAGCTATATCATTTGTACCCACATGAAGGATAATCAGAGGATTCTTTCTTGTTCCCATTAGGATCCTCTTCAGCCTCAGATCTACATCATGTATCTTAGCTCCAGGCAAGCAGCACACCCATCTGTTCTCAGGGTCACTTCTAGTTATAGGTCTTTGAAAAGCTCCGTACAGTTGATGGCACAAATTAGTGGTGTAGCTGGATATTATGTTTAGTCTTTATGCTTGGCCATCAATATAGTGGTTCACAGGCATTGTCTCCTTATAAGAGTTCTATTCACAGCTAATTTTGGCAGACAGATAAACATGGGGCACAGGTAACAGAGCCAGTGGTGGTCATTGTGTTCTGTGGACAATCAACTGCAGCCCTCGGGAAGAACACTGTTTCTTCCACCACACCATCTGCAAAGCTCCACTGAACCGAACGGCTACCGATGGACAGCCTGGTTAACATGAGCTGCCTTCACTCGGAAGCAGAGGAGGCTTTCTTGCTCAGCTTTCTATTTATTTCATTGACAGAGCTGATGTCTTTTGGATGAGATCAGGTACCTCCTTGATAGGGAAGAGCATATGAAAAGTCTTTTCTGGTTAAATCTCAGCTGATTTAACATGTTGTAGTTCTGGATGCGCTAAGGGAGCTTCAGCCTAAAATCTGTGAATTAGTGATTCTGCTGATTCATACAATCTAAGGAAAAGTTATTGGGTCTTTTGCCGTTGGATCCCCCACCCCACCCCAGGAGGCTAGACTCCCGCAAATCATTTCTTCTTAGATTCCAGTCTACCCAAGCACACATTTCCTTGTCTCAAATTGCTTTGGGGGAAAAAGTCTTGTATTCTTTGTGAAGAGGTAACTTTTCTGAAATTCTCTGACCTCATTCTTGATCCAAGTTTAGGCCTAAATACAGAATAAGATTAGGCCGGTCTCACCTCTTGAAAAATTACTTAGAAACAGATTATGGGTCAGCTATCAACACTTTTTTTTTTTTTTTAAATAAGTCTTTAAGCAATCACGTAACTGCTGAATTCTGATAGTAGTGTATGGTATTACTAGAGGGTTTCATTCTTTCTTGTCAAAGATCTCAAAGGGGGGCACTGCACTTATTTATCTCTAACACTCTCTTGTTTTGCAGGGTTTTGCTCTTTCATCCTCCCTGTTCAATATGTGAGGGGAGGCCACTGGATGAAACTCACATTACAATTCTGGCTGCCATGCCAAGTATGCAAATGACACAGCCTTTTGTCACACTCATCTGAGAGGCTGCTTCACTCTCCCAGGGCTTGAATGAAGGTAAAAAGGTTGATGATCATGCTACAAAACTGAAATATTGACTGGTGGTATATCTGGGGAGGGGAGCAGAGGTGGTGTACAACACTGATTAGTGTGTTTGTTCCAGAACATAGGAATGGTTCTAAATCACCCAAAATTTCTGGAGTGCAAGGTCATATTAGTAGCCATTAGCAGCTTCTTACAATCTGTGTTTAGTAATTTTGTGACTGTGAATCAGTGCAACTCTACAAGAGGCTGCTTTAAAAAAAAAATACTGAAAAACTTCCACCAAGTGTAAAATGCAGATACCTGTTTGTCTCATGCCTGTTAATAAAACTCAGTTCTGTAAACCAGTTAAGGGTGCAATGCTGCCTCTCTTTCTCTCCCCCTCTCTCAGGAGCACTCCAGAATGCAACTCTCAGCTGTCAAACTATAAATGGATCACCTGCCATTGTGAATCCCAACCTAGTATTCCTGACACTAAGTTACTAGAGACAGCTCTGCTCTGAAAACAGAGGAAGAAAGGAAGGCAAACCCCTGAGAATATACTACCATGAATGGCCCTTCAAAAACAAAGTCTGTTTACTGTTGGTTATTGGCAAGGTTCCCCTGCTTGCTTGGGGCTTGAGACTGGGATGCAGAGGGATTGTGGGGAGTTATTTTGATGAGGATAGCATTTATTTTAGCTTTTGTTAACATGCTTAATGGTAATCAGATAAGCAAATTCTAATAATGAGAAACTAAAATATTCTTAAGAAGCATCATATGACTATCAAAAGCAACAGGATCCAGATCCTATTTCTATTACTTGAGTTGAAACTGCTCTCAGTGTTTTCTACACATTGTATGCTATATTTGTCTTTGAATATTAATCAACTGAATAAAGATGGAACATTAAATAGAAAAATCAATATTTTTCACTGTTTTCAAAGGCAACTAAAAGCACACAACACCTGGCCTTTATATATTTACAGTAGTACCAGATTAATTCAAAGAAAACAATGCATTATTTTTATGCACAGAGGGCAAGAAGCCAAAAATCATTTTATGAAGCCACAATTAAGATTTATGGAGAGGGGTTTTTTTTTTTTGGTCTTAATTTTTATTGCCTCTTTGTGCTCGCCAGTAACTATAAATATACTCACAGCAATGCACACACTCTCAAATTCAGGCTAAAAACATTGTCACTATAGTCAAGTTTAAAAACAGAAGCACCATTCTGATCCCATTTTTCCCAGAGAACAATCTTGTGCACCTCTGTGAAGGCAAGAAGTATCCCCATTCTACAGATAAAACTGAGGCAGAAGTTAAATAATTCACTCAAACCTACAGACTGCAACTGTTAACAGCTAGGATCATACCACACATTTTCTTGTCTCTTATCCCCTCTTTAAGCTATGCTGCTCTCATTTTGATCTGCAACATGACCTAGAATGTTTGCAGTATATCAAACTGTTTTGGAAACAAAAGACATTTCTAATGGAATATAGCATTATTAACCTTGACGTGGTTTGACAATTAAATCTCAACTTCCCTTTCAAGTGCCCTTCTCGCCTTTGTTATGTGGAAGACAGAGGTAACTGACTACATGCAAAGCACTACCAGAAGCACAAACAAAACTAAAAGAGAGAATGTGATTTTTCCCTTTAAGATATAATCAACTTAAATGTCACTAGTGACAACAGTGGATAAAAATTTTCACACAGATGCGTGAATATTAAGAGGACAGCTTCCTTTTCATACACACGACTATGAATCTTCTGGGAATGTTCTGTTATTTTATAGTGAAAGTTTGACGTATAAGTCAATCTCAAAGTGACTGTTTCCAAAAGTTTTACGTTGGAGTAGGATCAGTGTTCAAAAAAACCCCCAAAACATTAAACAATTATCCCTCTAAACCAGGAGTACTCAAACTTTTTGCGAGCCGGTTTGCATTCAGCCTTCCACCATTCATCAGGGTCCACAAGCAACTAGGGTAGGCCTACTGCCCTACCTTGCTACAAGATTTGGCGAAATCTCTGTCTGTGTATCTGATTGGGGGGGGGGGTCTGTCTGTCTGGGGGTGCCTCTGCGTGTCTGTGTCTTTCTGTCTCTCTGTCTGGGGTGGCTGTGTGTGGGGGTTCTGTCTGGGGTGGCTCTGTGTGTGTTTCTGTGTCTGTCTCGAAGTAGCTCTGTGTGTGTGTGTGTGTGTGTGTGTGTGTCTGTCTGTGGATACCTGTGTCTGTTTGGGGGTGCCTCTGTGTGTCTGTCTGTTTGGGGGTGTGTTTGTGTGTGTCTGGGGGTGATTATTGGGTGGCCCACCCACACGGAGGGGCACCTGTGCTGGAGGGCTCCAGGGCCAGCAAACTACACTCTAACCCCTGCAGCAGGGGTAGTTTATGCAACTCCTGGCCAAGAGCCTTCTCTGCCCATGTGCCGGTTTCTCCAGCCAATCCGTGGTTAGGCTCCTTTTCCACCTGCTTCCCTGAGTCCCGGGCGCCTTTCCAGCCGACCCCACCGCAACACTTCCCCCGCTGCTCACTCCGACCCTGCTAAAATCCTCCCTTCCTGCTTGCCCGGTCGCTGGAGCTGCTCCCTGGCCACAAGCTACTGCTGCTCTGACCATCATCAGGGTGGGAAGATTCAAACCAACTCAGCTGCCTGCCAGCTGGAAGAAAGCATCTTTCGGTTCACTAAGGTCCGTGGCTGGGCTGTGCGCTGCCGGCAGCGATCTGTGCGCTGGAGAGTAATTGTAGCTGCATGCGCGCAGCTTACAGGGAACATTGCTTCAGGTTTGGATTTTTCATGCAAACAGGCCACTGTCGCGGTCCCCCAGAAACATCTCTGCGGTCCGGACCGCCATTTGAGTACTCCTGCTCTAAACCATTCCTGGCAGTTCCGGCTGCTATTAAATAGCAAAAAATTCATCTTCCAAGAATGTTAACAGAGCCAGAAAAGCCAAACAGAAGGAGGGGGGGGAAGGGAACCACAATGGAAGGAAACAATTAAGGGGATCTACTCCTTACCAAATGCTTTGTATGTTATGGATTATTTTTATTACATTTAATTAACAGGAGGTGCAGCATGGCCTGATGGGTTAACTGGATATCCAGGAAAGGGACAAGTTACCATTTAAATGACAATCTTTGCCTACACCAAAAGTAGTCAATTATATTTGCAGGAAACATAAATACAAAAAGAATATTTAAATACAGCAAAATTCTTTCAAATCCATTCACTTACTAGTGATGATTTTGGAGAATCTTGGTTATAGTACTGAACTCAATCTACTTAATGATTCACTCCCTTCCATCTAACTTGCACTGAACTCTATTCCTCGAGGAATCAATAACTAGTAAGATAGTGTCAATCTAAGACGTTCAGCAAAACTTCCTCTTTTATACATTTGCATCACTGACTATGCTAGGAGGAGCCTTTTCCACTGAATCCAACCTCAAACTTCTTCAGATCCTGTTTCAGACCATACAGCATTAAAGTAATAACCAGAAAGAGAGAGATTTCAGGGAAACTGTCAATTGACAAAAGTCTTTTCAGAGCTAGAGGTACTAGATAGTGGGTCAGGGAGGCTGGGCTTCATTTACATAAAAAAAGATGAAAGAGCATCTGCAGGAGTTTTATTGGCCTTCAAGGAATAAGCTACTGCCTACTGTCATTTAAGTGATATTTAGTAGTTTTGTGACATTGCCTCTAGTATTTCAAACAAACTGTTTATAAAAATCAACTCTACTGAAAAGGACTAGTCTTCAAAACGCTGTTCTATAAAAGGCTTTCTATGGAAGAGAGAATGATATAAAGTGGGGGTTAAAGATCAAATTCTGGGTTGTGTAAAATCTTTACTAGGGACAGAGAGATGAGAGAAAATAAGTTAACATTTCAAAGAGGGCACAGATTTTATAACCCATCACATTTTAAAAAGCTTCTAACCTATGGGTTTGCGCCTCTCATAACTTACTAAATTTCAAGCACTTCCAATGCAAGCCAAAATTCTTTTTTAACTGCACAGGGTAAAGCAGCAGCAGCAGTCTGAGTGAAGTGAAACATTGCCCAGCAGCAAACGTACATGGGAGGAGACAGGAAACTGTTCCAACAAGTATGAAAAACAAAACATGTGGTCACCTTTCAGTAAACGCATTTTACTGGGTAAATGTGCAGCTAACTATTTTTCATCTTTATTATCTCACATGCGCAAAATAGCACATTAACATAGTGCTTATTCTAAAATTTGTAGCAAAGGCCATCAGCTACCTTCCTCACTCAACATTTCTCCTCCTGCTCTATGTATGCTTAAAAGTAATATAGGATTTGTATAACTTCCAAGAAGGAACAGAACATAATTATTCATAAAAGATTGACGTTAGGTAGGTCATTCAATGATAATTTCCAAAGGGATAGCCATGTTAGTCTAGTCCAGCAAAAAAAGTCTTTAAGTGCCACACGACTACTAACAGATTTATTTTTCGCATGAGCTTTCATGGGAGAAAAATCCCATTTCGTCAGATGCTTTGAAGATGGGTGAACTTACAGTATGGAATGAAAATAAATGCAAGGGGGTGTAAAACATAGGATCAGGTCATACAGTAGAAGCAAATCAGAGCAGTTGTTAGGTTCAAACCATGGGAAGCCTGAAGTCAAATTACCTTTTGTAATGGGAAAAGAACCCATAGTCTCGATTTAATCCTGCTTTCACACAATTTAATTTGCATATTAATTCGAGTTCAGCTGTTTCTCTTTGAAGTCTTGATGTCCCAGTCACATCTGATAGTCGTTAACGAATCATTTATCAAGTTATTAGAAAGATGGAAGTGCTCAGCAACTGGGTTTTTTGTTTTGTGATTTCTGATATCAGCTCTATGTTCATTTATTCTTCTGCGCAGGGATCATCCTGTTTGTCCAATGTATAAGGTGTTGGGGCATTTCTGGCACATGATGGCACAGATCACATTAGTAGATGAACAGGTAAATGAGCTGTTGATGGAGTAGCAGGCTTGATTAGGACCTATGATGGTATCTATTGTGCAGATAAATGGGCAAGACCTGGCAGCGTGGTTTGTTGCATTCAATGATAGCCTCTTTTCGGCTAACTCTGCGACTAAAATCAATGGGGACCGAACACACTTCACTGCTGCAACTTATAAACCAACTAGCGAACATGCTAAATTATTTCCTCAGCAAATATCTACAGTTGTCTTCAGTTTCACTTGACTACAGACATTATAATTTCATGAGGGTGGGAGGGAGATGTGGACATACTTACACATCAGCTCTCTGAACCTCATTCTGTGACAACAAAAGAGAGAAAACAAGACAATACTCAAACCCCCAACCCTAACTGAACTTGGCTCCTATTTTAAAAGGAGGGCACCAAGAAACAGGTAAGGCTCCATTCCTTTCGTCTACAGTCTGCAAGCTAGTAACAGGGTATTGGACATTAATGATTAATTTTAATCCTTTCATCTCTGACAGTGGCATAGAACTAACTCTTCACAGCCTAACAAACTCCTTTTTTGTACATTAGCCAGTGAAAGCCACCTAAGTTGAATAATTTTATAATCAGCATTTGCAATTTTGCTATGTACGTTAAAATAAGACAATAAGGGACAATCCCAACCTCATATCTTACAGCATAATTGCAGAAGGGCTTAGGAAGTAATTTTCATCCAGTGTTTAATACAACCAGTGGTTAGGTACATTATGGTTTTTGGTTTCTTCTCCAATTTCCTCTGACACACCCAGAATGACAAACATTAGAGGCAAGATACCATACTTCACTGATCAATAACTTGGTCACTCCTCTATTCCTCCTTCAACTGTGCTTCCATTCATTCTCATGGCAGGCCCAACTGCACATTAACCATTAAGCTACCAGGGAGCTGCAACCCTTAAGATTTCCTCCCTTTTCTATTCATTGCCTCCAATTCTGGGACCAGATTCAGCTACCACCACCAGACCCATTTATTTCAGACTTCAGCCAGCAATGCCTACTGCTAAGCCCTGATGCAACTTTTTTTTGCCTGACAGTCCTTACAGCTGTACCTGAGTTTGACTACTCTGAACATCCGATCTTGCACTAGGTTATTGCAATAGTGACAGTCTGCAGTTAATTCAAACTGTTATCCAATCCCTACTGGGTTGGGATTGGTTGACTCCCAATCCCCACAATAAACCAGACGATGGCAGAGTAAAGCCTCTCTGGAAATGACTGTTGGGATCCAGAGAAATCCTAACAATCATTTTATTCTCACCTGCCACAAAAATGGGCAGCAGATGTGCAGTCTGAAAGAAAGGTGAAGTCCAAATCTGAGTCTGTTTGTCTTACCTTTCCTCATTAAAATATTAACTGCCCCACTTTCCATGCTGAAGATTCAACAAACTCATTCCATAAGGGTGAGACAAAAGTGATGAAGAGCAGCCTTTTGAAATTTTTTTTTTTAAAAGTTTAAGCTTCTAAAACCTAAACCAGTCATAGGGAGACAAGTTCATACTTTATTCTGAATTTTGTCCTTAAGTTCAACAGAATATGCTGATGGAAGAAAAAGTGATTGTATTACGAATGACACAATATCTGAAACAACTTAAAGATTCTGCTTTTATAGATGCAAAGAATTATCATGCCTTCTTCCCTAAGATAAGTTGAAATGACAGCAAAGAGTAGATGCCCCTCCCCCCCGAACTATTCCCTAACTCTACATTAGAAATTTTCCTGGATCAGATATCATATTTGCAGGAACAGGGTCTGACATTAAGAAAAGTTTCATCCCCAAAACATCACTAAGGTGTAGCTACTGCGGCTTTCACGCATTAGCAACTTCAGTGAAAATCACCAAGTGAAGTTGTATTAGGCATGCAAGAAGCATGGAATTTCTCACACAAGGTACCAAAGTTATTTCAATTCTGCCTCTGTAGTAGTGTCCTAAATCACAATCTTCTACTATCCTGTCTAGCCACATGTTCATTTTGCCACTGACCAGACAACCTAGAATGATTTAATATTAACAACATAGTGAAAGAGTTCCTGTGCAGCCTTTTCTATAGTCCACACAATACACAAAGAAGAATTTTAGTTTCCTCCTTAGACAAAAAGCGTACAGAAGATAATTACTCCCCAAATGCTATTGAGGGCCGAAACCTGAGAGTTATTCAGGGTAGCTAGTATCATTTTGCAGGCAATCATCCAATTGCTAATACACAGAATTAGCACTACCATAAACAAATATAATGGGTCATGGACACTAACACAAAAACAGATAAAAGCGTAGTGCGCCGAAGCAGCACTCCCGGTGTCAAACACACATATGAAGTAAGGACATATTTTATAATTAGAGAATACACCTTTCGATACTCTACAGGCACAGAAACAAAGACAGTAGGCGTCTGTAGTGGAGAAAAGTAAATAGAGTTCTATATTCAAACAAGGAACCCAGACTGTGCTTTCCTGGGTTTCTGTTTATTATTTAGCTAATGCTCTTGCAAAAGACTATGCATTTAAATAACTTGTGCACACATTAACAGTAATATATGATAATATTAACAAATTCTTATACTCAGGAAGCCTAAATATTAAAATATTTGCCTGTCTAGATGAGATACTTGCTATGTGAACTAGTAAGAACCAGGCGTACACTCAAAAACAATACCTGGTTTGTTTTTTTGCTGAGCTGCATAATGTCACATTACTGAATGCACTATAATGGTGTTAAAGTTAATAGGAGATAAGAGATGGCATAGCTGGTGTGCTATGCATCAACTCAGATACAGGAACACAGTTCCTCTCATATTACAGCAGAAAAGAAACAGCAATAAATGTTGATCTATATGCTCTTCAAAATGTCAAAGCGTAACCAACTGAAATGTAAGTTTTAATGACGATCACCTTCTGAGAACAGCCATGGAAAATTGATGTCAAAATGTTTGAAATCACTAAACTCGCAGGAAAGCTTATGAAATAAGATTCTGGGAAAACTTTTTAGCCAGCTGCTACGTTAGGCATGAAAAGGAATTCCTTTCAAACAGGAAACAGTTTGCTCACTCCATTGTGACATCCAAGTAGCTTTGTCGTTAATTCTTCTTGCGAGTCCTAACATCTGACCTTGACAGACAACCTCTTGATGAGAAAGCACATAATGTTTTTTCTTAAATATAGGTCACAGAAGTTAAAGGGAAAACTCTTATGCCTTTTTTCATAGCTATTTTTCTCAAATGGAAATAAAGGAACGTTAATGACAATGACTGCCATCTTCTGTCTGCATCTGACACACCTTGGTGACAAAATAATAATGAACAATTTATATTTCTTAATTTTTTATTTTTTTGTTTTTGCACATTAGAACTGGTGAGCTGACCATGTACTTGTTTGTGCTTAAAGTTGTCTGTAATCTATCTGGATTACACAGTTTCTGTTTAGCTTCCATATGAAATAACATTAATAAATGTTTATGCTTTTAAAAAAAATAATGGTCAAGGTAGAAGTTAAAACCTTTATTGTGACATTAACATCTGCTCACTGACTATACCGTAACTGCTTATCATCTTACAACTCTCTCTGCACTTGCATATCCCAGGTATTAGACTTAGTATTTTGTTTTCCCAAATTAGACATTTAACTCACATTCACAATACTTAGACATGTGACTCGCTACAAGGCTCCATGGATTCTATGACCGGAGATCCAATCCAGAACTGCGCTCCAGAATTTAAGCTTTCATTGAAAAGATCATATTTATAAGTCCTTATAACTGAAGAAAACTTTAAATGTGAACAGATTGTAAGATGGAGCATAGTCTTCCAAAATCTTTGGCAGACTGGGACAACAGGTCTGAGAGCTGTAAAACGTCTCCCTTCCTCTACAGGGCTAGGAACTGTGTTGCCTAATTATGAAGCATTAAGTGTAACAATTAAGAATTTCATTAATCACAGGGGAAGAAATATCTTGTAGAAATCTCTTCCACTGATCACTTCAGCCAACCCTAAGGAAAACTGTCAGTCACTAAAAATAAAGCAAAATGGAGAAAATCGCTCATCTAATGGAAACTTATAGGGAAACAATGGATAAATCAAATGCATTTATCAGAACTTGATTTTCATGTACATGATACTTGCTAAAGTGATACAGAGCCCTGAGTGACAGCGAATGGTCAAATCCTCAGTTTTTACATCTCATCTTAAAGACGACTCCCTCAAGCAGTACACTTTCAGGATCTAGTGAATGGCACTTTTTATATTGAGTTTCTGGAGGTAAATTCTTTCATCTCCAAGAATATTAATGGACAGTACGAACTTGGTTCAAATTCTGTTGGCAAAAAAAACCCAAGCCATCCATCAAGCAAAGAACTTCTGGATTCCCAGTTTTATCCATCTCAATATGAACTAGCCACTCTCTTACATCCTTGGTTGGAAGATGACCATGGTTGAGGCGCAGACTGGTTATTATGGTGGGGATACCTCCTCTGCCTGTTTCTATTATGTTTCATTGTTGGCAATACTGTGGGTAATGGTGCTGATAAGGCTGGTATCTAAACTGTGATCTCCTTGTCGTTGTAGGTGTGTAAATGCTGAAAATGTGCAATGTGGCCTGGGAGTCTTTCATGGTATGCATGACTTCACTGGTCTTTTCTCCGAAGAGCTTGGATTTATCAAACGATAAGGCCACTATGGGCAATTACAGTTGTTTTGGTAGTGCTGCTGAGTGGAGTCTTGGAGGCTCTTCACATCACTATGGCAGTGATGGTGGTCTTGGCTGCTGTACTAGCAGCATCTAGGGCAGCCTGGAGACCTGTTCTGGATATGAGTTGCCCCTCATTAACAAGGAACTGAAATTGATCACCTCTGTCTTCTGGGATTAATTTGATGAAGTTGGTGAATTTTGAACAGCTGTTGTGACTGGCATTTGAGAGAAGAGCAACATAGTTTGTGATTCTCAGTTGGAGTGTGGAGGAAGAATAGACTTTTTGGCCGAGCAGGTCTACCCTTTTCCATTCTCTATCTTTTGATGTAGATTTGTAATGTGTGTGTTTGGTACATTGTTGAGCTGTATCCACCACTAGTGAGTTGGATGAGGGGTGCGTGAATAAGTATTTGTTATTTTTGGGTGGAATATAAATACTTCTCATTGACCCTTTTCCACATGAAACTGTCTTCCCTAAGAAATGTGGGGTTTGCTGGTGTTTGGTTTTGGATAGTTAAACTTACTAACCCTATATACTTATGTAGAACTTTCTCTACTTTGGGTTTGCTCTAAATGCAAGTTTCTTACAGCAGAGGTTCTCTTTGATGCCATTCTGTAGTTCACTCCTTTTGCAACTTATTAGCACTCACCAAAGATGGGCTTCAAAGGGGAAACCCCGGTATAAGCACAACAAGCAGACTGATTTTTCTTTCAACAGAATAGATGCCGCATTCAGACAGCAGCTTAGATTATATTCAGTGAATGACAACTGTTCAGTATTTTCTTTTATTCTGTTCAGTGTCTCACTCCCTTCATCAGTCACTGCACACTACTCAAGCTGAACAATGGAAAAAAGGTACAATGGATGAGAGTCTTAACGCCCTGCGTAGATACAAATACGTGGGTCTGCATGCAAACTGCAAGAAATGGTTAGCAGACGCAGACATCATGCGGATATCCATGGATTTACAGGGCCCTACAGAGATACAAATATGTGGATCTGTAACTGATCTGCATCTGCAAAAATGGCCCTTGTATACCTGCACTGTATCCGTGGATGCAATATTGGCAGATATAATGCAGATATCTGTGGATTTGCAGGGATCTAGTGATTCTACCAAAGACTAGCAAGTTACTAATAAAAACACAGAATTAAACAGATAAGGCAATCTTAAATTGGCATCGTCTCCAGCAGATTTCCACTTCTTATAAATCATTTTCTATGGTGTTTTTATTTATTATGACATACTAAAAATCCGTTATAAGGAATTATTTGCTGGAAAGAGTATGAGGTGCTTCCTAACATAAAAATCAGTGAGTAAACACAAAGTAGTCTTAAAATACTCTTTTAATTTCAGCTATATCTTAACGAATTTTCATAATATAATAAAAAGGCACCTCTGTAATCTAGGTACTATATTCCACCAAACTCCAAGTTTCCACCACCTGCTACTGAGATTGTAAAGAAGTTTTTGAAGGGTCTCAAAAGTAATGTCATCATGGCAAAATAGAAGTTTCCTCCACTTTTGGATTTGGGAATGGAATTATACTAAACAGATATTCTCCATAAGAGTCCCAGGACTCTAGCCAAATGATTTTCTATTAACACTTCCAAGGCACACTTCAGGGCCTATTTCTTTCATCTGGCCTTTGAAGATACAGAGGTGAACTGAAGTGAAAATTGATCTGTAAGGGTTTTAGTATTTCATCATGTGCTGCTGTTTGGTACAAAGGATAAAATAACTGTGTTGCATTTTGCGTTTCTAACTGGCAAGTCACAGAGTCATTTGTAAGGGCATTTTAAATGAAAAATAAAATAAAGACAGGATTTGGCTATTTTTGTCTGGTTCATCAGTTTATAGATACAAAGAAACTCAACCATTCTCCACTTCTCCTGGGACAAATATTTCCAGAGGCTTCATAGATAAAATATTTCTAAAACAAAAACTATTATGCCTGGATCTACACCCTCCACAACCCACACAAAATCAGCTTCACAACCAGGAGTGTTTGGTCTGTATTTATTTAACAGAAGAAACTACAGTTGTTTTCAATGGAAAAAAGTATCATGTGAGAATGAGACTGGAGAAGCAGATTTATGTTGACTGTTATGATGCTGAATTAAACTTCTCCTAAAGTTAGCAGTGATGGAAAATTGACAGGAAAATGCAGATTTATAAGCTCTGAATTATCTTTTTTTTTTTTTTTTTTACTTATCTGCTCGTGCTTTTAATTGAACATAAAGAAACTAAAAGCTCTTCTTTTACTTCATCACAATAATTAATTCAACAGCAAGTGAAATTGAATCAGAAGAAACCATGCCCAAGACTGTAATTTTTCCATCATAATCAGAAATACAGCAGCTGTTTTCAGATAAAGTATGGTTGGGTTTAATTATACTAGGCTACCATGACCTTTGACATTGCAATAAGAAATCTTATAAACTGAGATAAGACCTTTAGAAGGAAATCAACAATAATTGGCTAGAGAGATCCAGGAGGGTTTTTGTTTCATTATAAATCATGGTATAAATTCTTCAGAACAATTTAGATGTTAAATTGGATCATGTTTGAAAGATTTTTCTTTCAACCTAGATTATATGTTACTGAAAACTGTTTCAACATTAACTAGGCTGACAGTAATTTTTAAGATTTCTGAACCCCTAATTAATAGTCTCTTACCTCTTCAATCTGGGGATTATAAACCTTCAGGACCAGTATACTTGAAAAAAATGACCAGAGTTAGTCTAATCTTGAAATTCCTTATGTGGAATATACATCTTCTATATTACAGTAAGGAGAACGAGGAAAATAATTTAAAAGAGTGACATTGAGTGGCTTAACTTTTTTAAAATTAGTGGAATTTTGAATCAGAGCAATTAGATACACTGCAGCTTGAAAAAGCTGATTCCTGGTGTGCAGAGTTTTAAGGAATAATGGCAGTCACAAGATGCAAATCAAGAAAATATTCTCTTAATTTACAGCAAGATGGAAGACGGACAATAGAGGTTTGGCAAAACAAGCAAGGAGTCCCGTGGCACTTAAAAACTAAGAAATGTATTTAGCACATGAACTTTCATGGGAGAAAAGAGGTTTGAAATCACTTGCCCAATAAGCAACAAACTACAAAACTGAACAGAGCCATCAATGCTTTCAGCTCTCAGGATCCCATGGAAGCATGCACTGCAAGTCAATTCCTTGTTTGCTGTCTTGGCATCACTGATACACCCCCTTTTTATATATGCTATTCATTTTTAATTCCTTAGGGACACTCAGAACTTCTCCTTTCTAAATATGACTTTTTTTTTAAAACATCTTTCAGCGTGTAAACTTTTGGTGTACTGATTTCTTTGCTTTATTCCTCTCCACCTTTCAAATCCTCTCTGTCATGCTTGTTACTACAAGTCTTCTACTAACTGACGTAACTTTACAAAAATTCTTGAAAACACTAAGGTTACCTGTTTTGTGAAGCAAGCTGTTTTCTCTCTCTCTCTTTTTTTTTTTTTTTTTTTTTTTTTAAAAGAACAGAAGACAAAACAGATCCAATAGGGTAAAGGGACTTTTGCTCAGAACTGAGGCTATTATTACATTCTTTGAATACTAAGTGTTATTCTTTGGGAGGCTTCTTAAATATTATTTTTATTCTCACCATCCATTATTTACCTTTAGTTTATTATGAATGGTCCATAGAGTATGTGTGGGAGTAACACTAAGATTTTGTTTTCCAGAGAGACCCTAACATAAGGTACTGATAATGGGGCTGAGATGTCAAAAATCTGATTAATCTCTATTCATAGAGAACACAGCTCAGGATATATTTATAGCATTACATAAGCGTAACAGCAACACCCATATGTACACCAGAATTGAATTTCAGGGGGACCCTGAAAAACAAATCTAATAAAGTACAACAATTTAAAAAGAAATGATAAATGTGGATGTCTGAACAAAATGCATTCTTCTGCGACAGATAACTTAATATTTTCCAATAGTACTAGTCTGGCTCCTTCAGAAAAAGGCTTCCATAGCTCAGAGACATGAAATGATATAGTCCTGCAGCAGCAGCAGCACATGCAGAGAGTCACGTAATAGCTGTCAGGGCAAGTACACTAGGTGTCATTCCTCCCTCCTCCTGTTAGCAGTTAAAAGGGTCTATGCAGATTGACTGGAAGCAGCTTGTTAATGGGAACAAGAGGATGGCCTTGTCTGTGTGCACAGCCAGAGAAGCAATGGTTTTGAGCACTTTATAACTTTAGACTGATGCGTTAGGAAGCTGTCAGCTGCACCTCTCATGTAAAGATGATGACAAGCTTGAACTATTTTGCCATTTAGACTCAACCAAAAGATCTAACATCCTGTCTTTTAAGAACTGGAGAGGAAGGGCCATTTCTATAAAGAAACCTACACTCAGAAATAGAACTGGTGTGCCACAGGAAGTCGGAAGGGGCACTTTGGGTTTATAGCATAAGCCTCTCCATTGTACTGAAAGACAACTTTTCCTATGGATAGTCAACCATCCTGTTATGTGGCTTTCTGTTTCCTTCTGTATTGTGAGTTTCAAGTCACCGAAAGAGTGACATTTTTTCACTGAGGTCAGTATTGAGAATTTGAAACACTTTCAGTGCAGTTTAACTAAACAAATACTTCATGGCCAGACTCTTAACATCCTGGTTCAGGGTTTTTTTTTTTTTGGAAGCCTCTATTCTTTGTAAAAAAAAAAAAAAAGTTTGTAATCATAGAAGAAATCTGGGGAACCATCTTGTTAGTTTGTTCAGATTCTGATATTAAGACTAATTGAAAAGAAAGCTGAAAATGCAATAGAAAGCCAAATACCATGTATAGGTGAAAACAATTCAACCTCCCAAAATAAGCAATATTTGTCACTGTGAACAGTGATGTTGAATGGAATATCTTGAAAGATTAACCTGGTCTACACTAGAAGATTAGGTTGGCTTAACTACGTCAGTCATGGATGTGAAAAACTGACACCCCTAAGTGGCATTGTTAAGCTGGCATAAAGTCCCATGTAAGCAATACTAAAAAGACCAAAAAGAAGTTTTCTGACATAGCCACATCTCTCAGGGGGCTGGATCACCTACGGTAACAGAGAACTCCTTCCACTGGTACAGGAAGTGTCTACAACAAACACTATAGCAGAGTGAAGCATTTTAAGTGTATGCAAGTCTTTAGAACCTTTCTATTTACTTATTAACTTACTTTTAAACTTGGAAGTGTTACATTTGCCACATTTATAAAATGAAAATCGCAAGAGTGAACTCTGAGTATCTGGATATTCAAGTCCTTATCAGCCTTAAAGTTTTACTCCTATATCTGGGTTTCAAATGTGTAATATATATTAAGGTTATTTTAAAGTGCCTCAGTGGAAGCTCTGATGGCTCTCTACGAAAAAACATTTACACTGCAGTAAAGTGATTAAGTAACTATTAATGCTAGTTAAGCTAGGACTTGTAGCATGCACTCCTGCAAGAAAGTACAGCACATACCAGTGTCACTGCGATCTATGCAATGAACTGTGGAGCAGTGTGGTTTGTGCCACTGGCAGATTTTTCACGCACTGCAGTTATGAGTGTGCAGTATTAAACAGTTTGCAGATATCTGCCGTTACCTGATATCCTTCTGTTTTCTTCTGACACCACTTCAACAACGCATTTCTTTTGGATCCTCCATATTCTCTTGCAAGAGCAGATAAAGGGTCTTTCCTTTCTTCCCTGAGAGTAGAGAAAAGAAACAGTAAAATTTGGTATCATGCCATCTTTTGCAACAACTCTGTTAAAAAAAAAGTGAGTACTGATTCCAGTGAGAAGCATAAGGCTAAAAAATGCTGGCTGAAGGACTGTTATGTGAGATCATATCAATTGTTCCATCCGCAAACTCTATGCACATTGATCACTCAGACAAAAAAAACTGACTATGACTGTATTAAGAGCTTTTAGTGTTTTCACCACTGGTGTTATCAGCTACAATTTAAATACATTTGAAATGAAAGCCTCCTTTCTAGGCCTTTATGTGGAAACAAGACATTTCTAAGAGTTCATAACATTAAGCTGATGTGCTAGAATACATAACCTCTCAACCCAAAGTATGAGCTAATTTAAACAACTATTTTGGATTTTACAGTAATAAACTGATGGTATCTCTTTTGCTGCTCAGGGCTGATAAGGAATGTAACCTTAAATAGCACTACATTCGAATAATAGCATGTAGCTACTACTAACAAAATTTGTCCCAAGACTGAGAGCTTTCAGTAGGAGACATGTTCAAAGTGACAGACTCATTGGTCTACTTTACTCGCAGACAATGTTTATTATTCATTTTATTTGTTAAGGAAATGACATCCAGTTCCCAGTAAGAACCAATACAGATTCAGGTCCAATCTCGTAAGTATTGACCTTGTGCCCTTAAACTATCTTGTGTAATTTGGGGAATATTTATGAATAAGATGAACAATTTTATCTTGGAAAATTGTGTTTGTTCATTCACCCAGGGAGAGGTTGGGTTTCTGGGGAGAAAGGAAAGGAAATACTTTCCTTGTGATAAAGGTCAGGAAAGAAGAAAACTGTCCCTGGGCTGCTATGATTTCATGAGAATTATGAATTATAAATATCAGTTTTACTAGGCTAAAAATCACATTGCTCAAAACATCTCCTACATTAACAGTGTTGTTAGTGAAATTAACATTTCAGTAGCTGCAGTAAGTCTTTCTATAATAATCTGTTGTGCAGCTAAAAGGGCTAAAAATCATGCATTCTTAATAGTTTAATCAGCAGAAATAGGGACATTTCAACAGATTTTGCAGTTAATCCTAATATTCTCTATTTAGAAAAAACAACACTATGGCTAGCTAGTACTCTCCAGAATAATGGTGGCTTAAATAAGAGTCTCAAGTCTCCATGCCAGTACCACAAAAGCTCACCCCTTCCCATCCAATGTTCCCTCTAAGACCATGATGCAGCTGAGCAAGCTCTGGATGTAGCTATGCAAGTTCCCTGCTGGTTCCCCGACTGCCACTTGGACCCTTAGCTGCTGCCTGTCAGCTCCCCCAGTACATCCAACAACTTGCTCAGCTGCATCATCAACTGCTCCTTCCCCACCCGCTTCCCGGAGTCCTGGGTGCTTTCCCAGCTGACCCCCCCCCCTTGCCCTGCTCCCCACTCTGACCCCTTAAAGCCCCCTCCCTTCCTCCCAGAGCCATAACTAGGTCAGGGTGAAGGTGGCAAAGCCCCAGGTGGGGAATTTTAGAGAGCGGAGGGGATGGATCCAGCTTCCTGCAGCAGCTGGGGATGGATTTGGATCTGCTCCCAGCTGTCATGGGGAGCCAGATTTGTCCTCCCAGCCCCCTAAAATTCTGCTGGCAGCAATCCAGATCTCCCCCTCCATGTATTAATATTAAACTAAAAAACAAGGAATCATAGGTCAAAATATTGGACTATATTTAATTTGATAAGACACCAAACTGGCAAAATGTGATCTAGAATAGATGGTCAGACAGTTGCACAACTGACAAACTCCATATTCAGAGCAATTATCAACGGATTCCTATCTAATTGGGAAGCTATATCTAGTGTTTGATGAGGTCAGCTCTGGTACTATTCAATATTTTAATTAATAACCTGGTTAAGAATGGAGTCTGCTTATAAAACTTGCCTATGACACCAAGGCACGAGGGATTGCAAGCACTACTTTAGATGATAGGATAGGAATTCAAAACA
Source organism: Podocnemis expansa (assembly GCA_007922195.1). NCBI lineage: Eukaryota > Metazoa > Chordata > Testudines > Podocnemididae > Podocnemis > Podocnemis expansa. Next base: position 18,854,608 of record ML682041.1, read on the forward strand.
ACCCTGACCAGCCTGAGAACTGGTGTGCAATCAACAAGATGAAAGTCAATAAAGATTACTGATGAACTTTCCACTTATGAAGGAAAAAAATCAAATCCCCAAACACACTATAGGGAATAACTGGTTAGGTGGCAGCACTGCTGAAAATGATATGGTGGTTATAGGGGATCGCCAACTGAGTATGGGTCAACAATCTGATGCAGTTAGAAAAAAGACCAATAGTCTGGGGTTTGCTAACAAAAGTTGTGTGTATACAGACAGTTGGTAAGTGCCTTGCTCCACTCAGTAGTCCTGAGTCCTAAGACAGAACACCGTGGCCAATTCAGGATGCCATGCTTTAGGAAAGATGTGGACATACTGACAGAGTCCAGAGGAGAGCAACAGACATGTAAAAGGTTTAGAAAAGCAAACCTATGAGGCAAGATTAAACAACTGGACATATTTAGTCTTGACAAAAGCAGACTGAGCAGGAGACCTGAAAACAGTCTTCAAATATATTGAGGGTTTATTTTTTTTTTTTTAAAAGAGGATTGTGATCAACTGTTCTCCACGTCCATGAGAGGTTGGATAGGAAGTAATGGGCTTAATCCAGAGCAATAGAGATTTAGGTTAAATATTAGGAAAAACTTTCTAACCAGCTAAGTAGTTAAAACTCTGGAATAGGTCTCCAAGGGAGGGAGGCCATGGAACACCCATGACTGGAGGTTTTTAAGAACAGATTAGAAAAACACCTGGCAGGGATGGTCTAGGTTTACTTGGTCCTGTCTCAGTTCAGGCAGCTGCTAGACTTTACTGCTCAAGGTCTCTTTTAGCCCTACCTTTTTATGACTTCATACTACTAGACTGGTGTCTTAAGGAACTAACTTTGCACTGACATCCCCAGATCAAAACATGCTTTAATAACCCAGGCTCTTGCTTTAGTTAACTGACTTGGAGCATGTCTTTTCAGACTAAAAAGAAGATTATGAAATGCCACTATAATTCAAGAAATGACGACAGAAGTAACTTCCTTAGATTTGTGACAACAGACTAGAAACCTTGGTCAAGATTTTCTTTTCATTTTAAACATGTTGGGTAACCATGAGAGAACTGTACAGTCTGTTCCCAAATTCCAGCAAGGCACATGGTTTACATCAAGCTCACATTGTTATGAAAACAGTATAGAAGGAAACTAAAATGAATTGTAAGGCAACAATGAGAAATGGTTTTTGATTGATATAAATCTTATAAATGAATATTAGGCCAACTATATTCCAAATCAAAGAACTGATTTATGGTTTCAAGTTGGAGCACTGGGTGTGCTCCCAGTTACTATGTAGGTTTGCAAAGATTCATTTTCTTAAATAAATTCTTATTTTACATCTTATAACTCGCTTTTGCATGAGACACACAATGTATTTGTGATGAAGTAAGAAAACCTCTTGGGCTACGGTGGTGGTTCTTTTCTGTTCCTGTTCTTTGGTGATGGTATTCTGGTGATGGGACACAGGGGTGTGATAACTATAGGTACCACTAGGGGGGAAGAGGCTTTAGTGCGACCTTACCTGGACCCCCTGGGGGTGACAGGCTGTGGCTGGTTTAGACCAGGGGCAGGGCAGCTGGATAGAGAGGAGAACAAAGGGAGGAGAGGGGAGAAGGAAGATGGAGGTCGGAGGGGCAGGACCGCCGGGGCTCATCCTGGGGGTTTACGGTCTGCCCCCCTGGTTGATCTGAGAGCCAACTGTCCTAACTGCTGTGCAAAGTGGATTGCTAATAAACCCTCTGACTGCTACACTGGCTGAGTGTCACTGCAGATTGGGATGGCTGGGACCCTCGTGGAGGGAGGAAACCCCCCCAAGGGAGACCAGACAGAGCAAGGATCGGACCCTCTGGGCCTGGATTTGGAAGCTGGCTACAGGCAGCGTGGAGACCCGGGTGAATGGGAGAAAGCTCCACCGTAGCAGAGTCCTGGTGGGCTGTGAACAGAGGGGATCCAAGAGGCTTTTCTGGGTTCTCCATGACAGTATTAAAAACCCAAGAGTTGTTTCTCTTCTGAAGGGGATTCCCCTTCCATTGCTCTACTAGCAGCAGATTTTCCTCCTACAGTGCCAAGCACTCTAATTCATACTTACCCAGAGCAGCTGTGCTACTGAGATAGCTGTTCTTTATCTATACCTTACTCATAACTGCATGCTTTCATTGCAATCTTTGCTCTGCTAACAGTGCAGGTGTAAATCTTCATATAGGAACACAATAAAATTTTTATACATATTCATAATATAAATGTGCAATCTCCAATAACTTGTCTGATTCTTCGGTGTTATTTGCAAACTACTAGTAAATTAAATGGACGAACTGTACTCTGCATAGGCATGGAACTTCACACAGTGAATGATTAAAACTGGTATAGCGCTGAAGCAAGCCCCAAGTAATCTCAGTGAAATCATTGCTTCAAGTCGGATCTGAGGGATCCCCATCTAGCTTTGTTTTGTCCATGTCCAGGTAGGAGGTCATAACCATTATTTGGAAGCAAGCCTTGCTGCAGTCATTTCTGTCTTTTGCTTTTGTCACCATGGCATTGCAACTTTGCCATATGCTCTATGAGACTCCAAAACTTAAATCAACTCAAAACGAAAGTTTGTTTAGAATGCTACTTCTCATTAGTCAAAGGAGTTTCTCACTACAAACACGAATTCAAAGCTCAGTTGCCTGTGTTGTTTTCCTGGTGAAACTTCTAAGTTGTTGATTTTGACTCACAAAACTTAAGTGGCTGAGAATCCGCCTTCCCAGAAGGCCAAACCTCAATGGTGCTACAGAGAGTCCATGCAAGTTTCACAGGTTATTGAAGAGCATTATTGAAAGAATAAGAGTCAAACATTGGAGTTTAATGTGAGGATTAAATTCTATTCTTGCACAGCATGGTATTTCTCACTTGGGAAGTTAATACTAGTTTAAAAACAGTGTAATAATGGGTTGTACCGTATTCGACTTCGTGTTGTAGGGGTGACAGATGCTGTAGGAGAGGAAGAGAGTGAGAGTTGTGGTGAGGTGGTCCCCATTGCCATGAGAGAGGCTGGAGATGCTCCATCAGGTGCACTAATGTCCCGTTTGATTTCTTCACTACTTCGTCGAGACACTGAATCGAAGAGAAAAAATATGGGCATGAGGTGATTGGTGTGAACAGAAAGCCTTCCAAGCTGGTTCTTATTGCGTGACATGCACTATCTCAAAAGCTCTAGAAACAAATATATAACCTTTTATAAACCATATAAGCCATTTCATTTTTAATATTTCATTCTTGTTGAAGGGCTTTTAGGAAAGGTGTATACTGATAAAATTAAAGTTTTGTATGACAATGTTACCTGCTTTTATGTCATCTCTCAACAGATGTATGGGGATGTCTTGAGTATGGAAGATGCTACATAACCAAATTTTTATATTTTCTTACTGATGCTAAAAAATAGTTTGGTGTTATAGGTCTTTTTTTAATTTATCCAAATATATGAAGGTTAGTAAATAAAACAGGCACTTAAGTGAAAGCTGGCGGATGTGAAGAAGAAATTTGATTAGCTGTGACAGCTGGCCTTATCAGAAGACACAGGGCTATTCTGATTAACAATGAAAGGTACCCATGTAACACTCTGGAACAGTCTGGACTGCCATTAGGTCTGCCTGATGAAAAATTTAATTAAAAAGTGACTAAGACAATCAGTCACTTTCCATACAAAAAAGGCACTGAATTTACCACAAGACAAACAAACAATTTGCCTTTAGATGCTTGTACCAAATGGACATTCTGAATGTACATCAAAACTCAGAAAGGCTGGGTGGTAGCACGTTCTTCCTCTGCATAGAATAGTTTCTAATTATAAGTAGGAAGGATGAGTTTTGTTTCCTTAACTTGATAACAAGCTAATGATTGCATGTGTGCAAGACAGAAAAATGTAAAATGTTCCAAATACTTCCAAAAAGATTTAACTTCTACTGGTATCAGGGATACATCAATTTATTAATACCTTGCACAGTAAACTAGGGAAAAAAATAAAAATCATAAAATATCACTTTTGGATGGCTAGAAGACATTTTAAATCCCATTTTAAATGCATTTACTAACTTATGTCACTAGGATAGAAAATTTTATAATGAAATTTATTTTCCACTATTTATGTTACTGTTTACTTGGTTTTTCTCCACCCCCCCCCCCCATCTTGGACAACAAAACCATATTCAGATTCACTTTTTGTTCATATTCAAAACTGTTTTCAGGGTCTCATGCCTGCTGCATGTATTACATGGGTAGGTTTTTTATTTTTAAATCCACTGGAATTTAGATGTACATGATTTTTATATTGCACTTATGCTCAACAAAATTTGGTTTTTATTAAACCTAGGGTTTTTTTTTCCTAATTCAAATTAGCATGAACACAACTTTCTATATAAACCAAATGACACTGTTACTTGTGGCCTAGGTAAATATTTCTAGCTCTAGAAGCAGATTTCATTTTGCATGCTTTATTAATTTATGATAATATGCTACTACAAAATTTAACTGTCTCTCAATTAAAATTCATAACCTGGATGGAATTCTTTGCAGTGGGAGAAGACATGTAAATAACAAACAGAATGAAGAAAAGTATATTAAACTACTCTCTTTTAAACAGGCTAGATAAGGCACTAGTTGAGCATACTAGCATTATATTACTTAAAAAAACCTTACAAATAAGAGATGACACATAAGCACCACCCCATACTGAAAACCTACTGATTGGTATAGTTACCTACATCCCTTGAGCTTTCATCCAAAACACACCACACGATCCACTGTCTACAACCAAGGCCTAGGATAACCGCATTTGCTCTGATTCCTCTGATAGAGACAGAGGCCATCAGGATCTCTATCAAGCATTCTTAAAACTACAGTACCCAGCCACGGAAGTCAAGAAACAGACTGACAGATCCAGGCTGGTACCCCAAAGTCATCAACTACAGGAGAAGCCCAAGAAAGAAAAACAACAGAACACCGCTAGTCATTACCTACAACCCCCAAGTCAGACCTCTAGAGCAGTGGTTCCCAACCTGTGGTCCAGGGACCCCCAGAGGTCTGCGGACCCTCTCTCTACCCGGGACCAGAATCCAACTACAGCCCTGATGCTTCCCGCCAGGGCTGCTCTTTCCCTCCTGTGGCTGGATCCTGGCAGGTGGATGGGGCTGCAGTGGCTTCCCAGCAGGGGCCTATAGCTGCCGTGGCTCAGCTCCTCAGCGGTGCAGGCAATGGTGGTGGCAGCACTGCTCACCAGCTTACCCTCTGGTGTGGGCCAGAGTCTGCCCGTGTGGGCCAGATTACATAATCAGACGGGGGGGAGGGGGTGTTAAAAAGGGGTCCCCAGCCTGAAAAAGGTTGGGAACCACTGCTCTAGAGCACACCACCAGGGATCTACAGCCTGTTCTACAAAACAATCCCTCACTTTGTCAACCTGTGGGAGACAGGCCTTTCTTCATGTACAGACAGCCCCCCAACCGTAAGCAGATACTCACTGGCAACTACAGACCTAACAACAGGGCCACTAAAGCAGGCACGTATCCCTGCAACAAACCACACTGCCAACTCTGCCCATGTATCTGCACAAAAGACACTATTACAGGACCTAATAAAACCAGCTACTCTGTCAAAGGCTCATTCACCTGCTAATTCACCGATGTGATTTATGCCATTTATGCCAGAAATGTCCCTCTGTCTCATATATCAGATGAACAGGACAGTCTCTCTGCAAAGGAATAAATAGGCAACATTCTAAAACCAGTGGGTCAGCATTTCAATCCTCCTGGTCACTCTATTGATGATTTACTAATTGTGGCGGTAAGACAGATGAATACTAGATCAAGACTTCAAAGAGAAGCTGCTGAGATTGAATTTATTTGCATGTTTGATTGCATTGCTTCAGGACTGTGGCTATTTCTCTCATTAGAACAGGTGATTTGACCTCTTCTCCCTCAATATGCTGTTCTCCTGTGTTTGAATCTTTACAGCTGCTTTGATTTGCTGTTACAGTACGACCTGTTCCCATGACTTACACTTCCCCGCATTTATCTCCTCCCATTCCGTAAGTTCCCCCATCTTTAAAGCACCTTAGGAAGTGGGATTTTTTTCCCACGAAAGTTCATGCAATAAATAAATCTGCGAGTCTTTAAGTGCCAAAGGACTCCTTGTTTGTTTCACTGAACAAGACTAAAATGGCTGCCCCGTTGGAACTTCAAAAACCTGTATCCAAAAAGTAAAAGCTAAAAACTGGGAATGCTTATTTTCTGTGAAGTCAAAATTCTGTGCAACATGGAGAAGAAAGATTATAGAGGAATACCTATTTCCTGAATGGCTGATGACAAATCATGCATAAGTCTTGGTTCCAGTGTATATATTAAAACATGCCATAGGAGGAAGTTGTTCCACATAGTTAAGCTGATCAATTCTAATTGATTTAATAGGTCAAAACAGAGGTCCCCAAACTGTGGGGCAGTGTTTCCCAACCAGTGTGCCAGGCATCCAGGTGTGCTGTCAGGCCTGAGCAGGTGTGTCAGGAATATTTTGAAAAACTACTCAGAGTTCTGGATTGGCTCATCAATATTCGTGCGCTTATTTGGAGACTATATGGTGGCATGATTCAAATAAATTCAATGTATCAATGTGTCACAGCAGAGAAGAGGTTGGGAACCATTGCTGTAGGGCATGCCTTCCCTGAGGAGTGTGGAGGAGTATTTGGGGAAGTTGGGGGGTGGAAGAAGAGAGATGGCGGTAACAGGGATGGAGCATCAGCCAGGTACACTCTGCCCTGGCTCTGCAGCCAGGCAAAGCTGGGGGTGGGAAGGTAGGGCAGGCCTGACAAATCCTAGGTGCCAGGTCACCATGGTGCCTCAGATTCTGGTCCTGGCATCTAAGAGCACCAGATCAAAGGCCCCTCCACCACCTCCCCACTGTGCAAAGCACACTGGGCTCCCTGATCTCTACTGTCCAAAAAAAGGCAGTCGCTGCCAGTAGCTCTTACGGAGCTGCAAGCAGAAGAGGGAGAGGTGGCTGTGCTCTGCCTCTCCAGCACCACCATCTCTCCCTCTTCCCTGCCCTCAGTACTACTGAAAGAGCTGCTGGCAGCGGCTTTTTCTGTGACAGGGGAGGGGACTTTCTTTCAGTGGTGAGCTAAAGAACCCCCTTCCCTTTCTGCCAAAAAAAAAAAAAGCCATTGCCAAGTGCCAGCAGTTCTTTTGGCAGTGCTGCTGGTGTGGGTGGGTGGTAGCAGCTGTGGGGGAGACACAAAAGCAGTGCCCTTCCCTTGGAGTGCCGCCATCTCCCCCTGCAGCCATGTCACCTCCCCAAAAGCACTGCCAGCAGCAGCTTTTTTTTGGCAGCTGGAGAGGGGCTTGCCACTGAAAGGAGCCACAGCAACTTTCCAGTGGCGTGGGGCTCCTCCGCTGGATACCTAGAGCTGCCCACATTTTCAGGCTGGTCCCTAGGTGTCCAGCAGATTTGTTAAGGACTGTGGTAGGGCCTGGACCTGCCTTCAGGGTGGCGAGGGAAGCAGAGGTGGCAGCAGGGATGGAAGGGAGGGAGTATCACTTAGCTCTACTCTGCCCCAGGTCTGCCGCCAGCTGCAGCAGAAGGTGGAAACACGGGGAAGGGAGGGGGCCCAATATAAAGAGTTTGGTGATCACTGGACCAGAAGAATGTTTATATCAAGGATTTATGCTTCTTCAATGACAATGGCAAGATGAGACTGATTCATTTAAAAGTAAACAATTCCAAACAAGAAAATGGTGCTGGCATGTTGTCATTGATAGATTCTATAACCAACATCAGTCAGAAGACAGAAATACTCTGTAGAAACAGTGGACTGGGCATGTAATTACATCACTGACAACAAAAGATCCTGCTTTTATCTGGCAACTAGCTAATTGATATTACCTGAGATAGATTTACCACTTTCCATGGCAGGTACTCTTGGCAATGACGCTGGCCTGGTGGTAGAGGATGTTCTCAACAAATGTTCTGCTCAGAGGAAAAAAAATAAACATGTATCACTAACGCAGATTTCAGGTGTAAGGATGCAATCAGTGGGGACGCTGCGATCCACATTTATGAATTATAGAATCAGTTCATCTATCACACTGTGACAAATAACCTATTATATGTCTACGTAGAACAGTGGTTTTCAAACCATGGATTGGGACCTAGTACTGGGTCTCAGATCCTGAGGTACTGGGTCACGGTGCCCCCTGCTGCCATGCATGAAGACTGGAAAGAACTGCTGAAGGATGTAATTGTTGGGCTGCAGACATAAATTATTTTTTCAACTGGGTCCCAAGAAAAAAAGTTTGAAAACCACTGGTCTAGAAAGAGGCCAAAGGTTTGTCAATTACAATAAAGTTGATCTTGGAGTCATCCTAAGCCAGGCCTCAACAAATCTGTTGGATACTTAGGGGCACAGCCCAAAAACCTAGGCAATCCAAGTATCTGGCAGAGGACCCCCCCCGCAACTGCAAAGCCGCTGTGGCTCCTTTCAGTGGCCAGCTCCTCCTCCGCCGCCAACAAAAGCCACTGCCAGGGGCTCTTTTGGCAGCACGGGAGGGGGTACAACCACAGGGGAAAGATGGTGGCACTGCAGAGGAAGAGCAATGTCATCTCTTCCCCATGGCTGCTGCTGCCATCTCCCCTGCCCCCCACAAGCTGCCAGCAGCAGCTTTTTTTTTTTCCCCCCCCCAGAGGTGTGGGTGAGGGCTTCTTTAGCTCACTGCTGAAAGAAAATCCCCTCCCCCTTGCCACCAAAAAAGCGCCACTGACAACGGCTCTTTTGGTGGCGCTGGATGGAAAAGGGAGAGATGGTGGTTCTGGAAATGGAGAGCACTGCTGTCTCTCCCTTTTCCTCCTGCACTGCCAAAAGGGCCACCACCAGCAGCTTTATTTCAGCGGCAGGGGAAGGGGAGCCCAGTGTGCTCTGCATGGTGGTGGCCCTTTGCCCTGGCACTCTTAGGACATAGCGACCTGGTGCTTAGTATTTGTCAAGGTCTGTCCTAAGCATCACCCACAGCATCCATTAGCAGATTGTTGCCATGATCTACTTCAGGCGTGGCCAAACTGCGGCTCAGGAGCCATATGTGGCTCTTGAATGAAAAACTGTGGCTCTCAGAACAATGTCAGCAAATCAATTTAGGAAAGCAGCCCCAGCCTAGGAGTTCAGGAGGGGGTTGGGACAATGGGGAGAAGTACAGCATGGTTGGGATTTTAAAAAAAACCTCTCCACTATTCTGCAGTCTTCTACATTGAGCAGCAGCTAGGTTTTTACTGTATAGGCCTAGTTTTCATGGTAACCTTAATTATTAGAAACTGACATTAGTAGGATTAATATTTGTCCTCTTTTTACCATAAAATTAAAGTGTGCAATGAACTGTAAACTTAGTAATTTTGGAGTAAGTAAAAGTATATGTCTATATGACTCAGTGCAGCTCTCAAAGGTTTAATAATCAACTTGTGTGGCTCTAGAGTTCCCTCAGTTTGGCCACTCCTGATCTACTCTAATGAATCTTGTAAACAAAAGGGAGGGCAAGAAACTCCCTTTTAGCACATGACAAAAATTACTGCACAAGTCAGTTAGCAGGAAATACTAGTAAAGGAGGAGTTTGCTGTCATTCGCTGTGGAGTTCAAATCCATTGTTGTAACAAAACCTTTTATCACTGCTCATATCCTCATATCAAATAGTAAGCAGCTGCTTTAAATGCTAAAAAGATGAAAGGTTAGTTCTGCCTACTGTCAGAATTATTTTTTAAAATTAATTTTTAATCTAGTTAGATCAAAATGGTTTTTATGTTTATGAAAAGAAATCTAGCAATCAAATGGACTTGGTCTAAACATAGGTCCATTTTGTTCTAACTTTTTGAATAAAAATAAAATTTTAAATTAATTCTCTTTCAAATAACTAGTACACATGGTCCTGCTTAAAGAGTTATACAGCTATATTACAGTTTGTTATATCAAAGTGACAATTTTTTTTAAATAAAGATGAACAGAAATGTTTAAAAATATAAAGGGACCTAACTCATTAATAAACTATAGTGGTAGATCAGCAACTTAGATAAAAAAATATAGAAATATATACATTTAACAAGAAAACAGATCTCTTACCCATCACATCTGGTCTGTTTCTCTCTGGTACAAGAGGTTTATATTAAACACACAGAACATTGTGAAGAATGCAGCCCCTTTTATGAGTACTTTATAAATTAAGGTTTTTAACTCTTGCAAGAGAAACAAAATGCTGAACACTGGTCCTGCCAGGCCACAAACTTTTCAGATCACTTTGAGAATATACCTATTTCTAATACTTATGTCTACTCATGTATTGTTACACTAGTTTAAGATGCTAAATCTTTTACTTGGTAAGGCATTTCAATTTTACCAAAAAACCTAAGTACTCTAAAATTAAAACATCCATTTTACCATGCAAATAACCCCAACAGGCATTCAATAAAAGCACAGAAAGAAGTCTGGTGCATACAGACATCATTAAAGAGGAAATATACAGCTTGGAGTCATATGGGGATTATCTTGGGAAAACATCTACCAAAAAAGCTCCCAAACAAGCATAAATCAGATAGCTACACCCAGCGTATGAGAACAATTACTTCTTACAGGAAGGGCACATTGTGAACAGGGTTTGAGAGACAAAACAAAGTTACCAGAACACAGAATTATTAGGAAATGAAGATATCAACACTAGTTAACTTAAATCAGTTTTCTCTCACTGTCAAAATGCCATTACTTAAATATTGATAGCATAACAAAGAACATGTAATTTATTTACATACAATAGCACACCCTGTATTTTTAATCTTGAAACTATGGACAGTAATACAATAAATATATACAGGTGTCCTCCTTTTTAAGAACTTGTTTGGTCCTCTGGGACAGAGCATTATGTCTTCTTGTCATGAACATCATGTTGGACTGGCTTTGCATGTGACTTCAATATATTCTGGCACTTCTAAAAGCATGCATATCTTAGCAGGACATATGAATGCGCTGTCAAAAATGCAGATGGGAACTGACTCTACAAAATTCATCCATGGGTGACACAACCTATCTAAAACACAAAAAACCTAGTAATTTACCAAAGACATATGTGGGAGCATTGGAGCTCTGTGTTCCACTAGCACACTGAAAGTTCAGGAGATTATAAACCCATGGGACTATTAATGAGGGAAGGTAACACACCTGGAAACTTAATTTAAAATACAAATCATAGTGTGTTAAATACTTGAAGGAAGGAAGCCCATCTTTATGGTGAGGAGTGCACTGCTGGGAATGGCTAAGGGAACCAATCAAAAGGCACTAGTCTATAAAAATGAACTATAAACAACTGAAAGGCTATTGTCAGTGAAACATTAGGATTCTGATGTAGTACAGGCTAACGCTGTCAGACTGAGAACAATCACAGCTTAACAGGAGATAAAAGCTGCATAAGTGAAGAGTCTCTAAAAACTCTGTGCTGCACATTCATGAAGCAAACTAGGTGGGTTCCATAACAAGTCTGTCTGCAGTCACATGACTTATACCTGGAAAAAACACACATAAAACTTGCCTATGGCAATAAACATTCATTCTACAAAAATCAATTTGCTGTTAACTGGATTTACAAAGAAAACTTAAATACATATTGCACTTATAGATAAAGCTGTTAATTCTTTTAATGTCAAATTAAGTATAATTTGGCTTTCATGTATGAATTTGTTCTGAAAAATTAATATAATTTTTAATAAACAATGTTTAATTAAAAAACTCAAACCGGTAGCTACCTAAATCCATACAAACAAAAAGAGAATGATTTTGAGTGTTTTTTCAATGGAAAGTAAAGAAATACTCAGATGATCAGAACCCTCTACAACCTTCTGCACTGGATTATCTAAGGACCATGTTTAATAAACTTTGGTAGCAAGTGTTTTTTCTGAATCAGATTAACTGTGCAAACCACCACTATATTCAGAAAAGTACCATGAATTATTTGCTTTTGGATAGTAATTTTTGAATTCCAGTGGAAAAAAAACACACATTTCATCAGAATTACTCTCTCCTCATCACACATGCATTCTTCTGATAACACACATATGTACTAAAATGCACAAAGGTTTTGTGTTTCAAACTCTCTTTGAAATTCCTGGTTTTTGTGCATTTACCTAACTCTTGGAATTTAAATATCCACACACTGCCCCCCCCCCCAAAAAAAGTGAAAACAGCACCACCACTTTACCTTTTTACATTAAAGATACTTGTTACAAGCCAGTGGTAGCACAACTTTTACTAGAGGTAAAGCTCATGAAGCAGAACCTGTAGAACCCACATACCTTGAACTGGAATTTCTGCATAGTTTGGTCTTTTGTCTGACAAAGTTGTAAGTTGTTTGGAGGTTGATATTGGTCCACTTATAGAATGTCTCTGAAAAAGTAACATGCCATGTCACAACATATTTAATTTGAAGATAAACAGGAACCATGAACAAAGATTGTAAAGCAAGCAATCTCTATTTCAAGTCTGATGACTTAATAACTATATAAAATCAGCTTAAGAAAAAGAACAGGTACTTAGAGTAGTGTTCCAGTGTCAGAATGTGGCATAAAAATATTCAGGTTGCTGTAAACCAACCTGCAAAAGAATTTATGACTATTTTTGCTTCCATGATATGTTCAAGGAAGGCCTGAATGCTACTTTTTACCCAAGACCTGATTTACAGAAAAAGACACTGCACCCATTTAAAGTTGCACTATTAAACCAGTACAGCTGTTTGTAGAAAATGTGGTAAGAACCCACACACAAAGCTTCACTGGTTTAACACTGCTCTGTTTTACTAAAGTTGAAATCTTTATGCGTAGAAAAGCCCAAAGACTGACTTGCTTGTGCATTTACAATACATTATTCATATTCAGAGCTCATTTACCTCCTTTTTCCCTGAAAAATTAGGCACAATAGAATGATGGTAGCTTTGACATTGCATATACCAAGGAACTGAAACCTAAATTAAAGAGTGATTTTTACTCAGAATGTTACAGATGGGTTGATTTTGTTAACACCTATTTAATTCAAGCACTCTACAAACAATTGACAGAAAAATTCTTAGTTAAACATGTATCATACTTTCACTGTATCAACCTAATTACTTTTCCATCTGATGGTCCCCTCAAGTGCAGTTCTACTCTGAAAGATAACTATGTAAACCTGGCACCATCTTAACAAAATTTTAGCTTGTGTTCATTCAATGTCCTGTCTTTTTAATGAGAAAATTGAGTTCACTGCTCTTTGTAGAGTCTACCCAACAAAAACTGAGCTGAATATCCCCCCCACAGCTGAATTGGTCACTGAATTCCAGACAACCCTGTGCAAACACACGGAAAAAAAAGTGGAGGGGGGGGGGGGAAAACGGAACTCCAAAATGCCCTTTCCAAACTCTCTTTCGGGGTAGAACTGCATTTCACTGTTCATTCTTTTTAAATGCAGACTCCACTGTCAAGTGCATACCAAACTTTGCCATAGTACATCCCACATCCTGTCTTTGGGAGACTTCACCTTCCATTCACAACAGCAAGCACATCTCCTAGATATCATCACTGTGGAGAGTCTTCAGCAATTACTTTCCTAGGCTGTTGGGTTTGTTTTTTTAAGTATTTATGTATTTTTAGCTGTAATGAATCTTTACTCTCTGAAAAGGATAGCCAAAATTGTGAGCCTTGGTAATATTCTACGGACCACATGCAAATCACATGTGGACTGTTTTGCACCCACTCTGCTATACTGTGGAAATACATATTTGTTCTGAAATCTAGATTTTGCATACGACATGTTGCCATTCCATCACTAAAGGTACAATTCTGTCCTTGTTTACAGAAGTGCAAATCTGCAGGTTCTTTAGTGAAGTCAGCCACGCCCACTGGATGCATTCACTATTCTTTCAGTAGTTGAATGAACTGTGAAGTTTGATAGTCATTCTGTATGCTCACTGAAACTGGCAGTTAATCTATGGAGGGAAACAGGAAAGACTATTTGCATTATTACTGCTTGGAAAAAATATTAATCTGGTTTCAAAATATCTAATGCAAATTATAGTATGCCTTTATTATTTACTTATCCTGTTCCTTCCATCACACTCCTACATTTAACTACCTGATCAATCCACTAAAGAATTGAAAGTGAAAATCCTGTCAGCTTTCCATCTGGCCCATGATGATAAAAATTGGCCAAATGAGCCAGCCCCCTTATCTTCGTGAGATAAAAGGCTCAGGTGCTCTCTCATGCCAGGTCATGCAGACAAGCAAAACTCAAAGATATGACAAAAAATGAAACTTGCGTATATTGTTTTCAACATGTCCCTGCGTACACATGAATAAAAAGCTCTTTACTCTCATACATAACAACCCTTTTGCACTGACAAGAAAATGAGAAATACAACTACAAGTGTCCAGGAGTCTGCCCTCACAGGACAGCAAGAGGAACTGTATTTCATCACTGTCATCAGATTATCTATGTAATCCTAGATGAATGCGATAAAGATGAATATTTCTTTATTTAAACATTTTGTCAACTACAACTCAAGATCTGGGAGAGTTAGTTCTAATCCATGCATGACAGTATAATAACTAATTTTAAAAGCTAATGTTTCAACTTACTCAGAAACCACATCAGAGTAAATTTCCCTATCTTACAAAAAGGAAAAGAAAGTAACAGTTATAACTGAAAGAAAATGACAAAATTCAAAGAGGAATAAAAATGTTTTAGTTTGGCTAAGCAGTGTTTATTCAGATCATGGCATCTCAACTCCCTTGAGGCTTCCCACTCACATCCTGCAGGCTTACTTACCTTCAACCCCAAAACATTAATTACACATGATGAGCTACAAGAAACAATTATGCTTGTTGCTTGAGTCTATGATGAGTAAAAGGGGTGGTGTTAAACACACTCCACTTGTAAATTTCATTTGATATAGAATCAGATGCCCATATGGAATCTAGGGGTTTTTTGTTTGTTTTTGTTTTTGCTTATTTCTTTAAACAGTCACCGTTGAGGCTGAATTTTAGTCACTACAGCTACACTTCATGTGTAACATTGACTGCTATAAGCCACTTTTGAGAGACTGGATGGGTCAATAGTGAAGGCCCACAATACTGAAAACAAAATTTTACCAAAAGAACAAAAGGAATACCTATTCCTTTGATACAGACAGCACATGGCACACAGAAGCTAACCAGGATCTTAAAAACTATTTATGTCAAAGACTATTGGCAATCTGTATTCTGCAGCTCCTGTTGGTCTACATTTAGAACTGTGGGGGAAAAAGGGGTGACTATATTAGAATGAGGCTCATTTGAATGTACCATGCCCTGAAAGATGCCCACGGTCTTAAATAAACTGGACTTTTCATTCAGGACTGCTCCTGACACATTTTATAGCAAGTAAAATTATACCTGCTCTTTATATAAAAAAATAAGTTTGATACACCCCCCCCCACAATACTATATGTGAGTCAGGAAACGTACATTGCTGTTTCCCCGGCTAGAATGCAGGCTTATCTAAACCACAGTTCAGAGCATTTTAAAAACAAAAATAAAAAACGTCCAAAACCCACCAGCCCTGGAGAAGAACAATATTACTGATATTTACTTTCAAATACAAGTACAGACTAATTTACCTCGGGAGTAAGTATGAACCTGGCCCAATATGTTTAACAACCACAAACTGATCTCAGAATTACAGATAAGATTTATGATGCAAAAGAAAGGAAGAGCAAGTGCATAATCTCACTGACAATAACAAAATTCAGTATCAGTTACTTTTTTCTTCCTGCCATTTTCAGTCTGCAGGCAAAAGTTTGGCTAGATAGCAATGACCTCTTGCTTCTTATCTGTTAAGCATGACTAATTAAGTTCATAGTTTCACATACAAAAATCTAATTATTTTAAATGTTATGGTGTTGATATGTTCTTAGGTTAATAAAGAAATCAATCATGTAGAAAACAAATCTGATTAAATGAAGCTTCCTGGAAATCATCAAGGCTAGAACAATGGAGTTACTAATAGATTCAAAAAGAGAAATAGACATTCACAATCCTTTAACAAAAAACAAACAAAAACAAAAAACCTGTACTCTGCATGCACATATGCTTTTCAGTTTGAGAGGCAAAATGATGATGGACTAAGATCATTAATCTCTGAAGATATTATTTCAAATCCCTGGTGGATGCTGGTGAACTTCACTGAACCATGATCCTCAGTACCAGAGGTTAGCTGTAAAAAGTGTGTGAGGAAGCCAGCACGCATTTACCAACCTACGTCTACTTCTCTGTAAGTTATTTATTACAGTAGAGCTGAATTACAGTAGACCAATCAGGACTGAGTCCCACAGTGCTAGGTGCCATGGAAACAAACATACATGGCCTCAAGATGAACAGCTTACCCTCTAAGACTCTATTGCCATCAGTCCACTTTCATAAGTCTTGCCCACATGCTCAGGATGTAACTGATCACCATACTGAGGCTGGAAAGGAATTTTCTCCAGGGCAGGTTCCGAAGACCCTTGGGTATTTTTGCCTCTCTTTGTAGCATGGGGCATAACTCAACTATTAGTCTTTAAACCCCTGAAGTCTTTAAATCATGATTTGAGGACTTTAATAACTTAGTCATAGATCAGAGGCTTATTCCAGGAAGGAGTGAGTAAGATTCTGTGGCCTGCATTATGCAGGAGGTCAAACTGGATGATCATATTAATCCCTTCTGAACTTAGAGTCTATGAGGTTCATGAAAATTCAGTGTACAAAACATTTAAAAAAACAGTGCTTTCCAGAAAGAAAACCTATGTATTCATTTTTTTTTCCTTAACCCCATTTTGTTAGTTTTCTGGGAACTGGGAGGGAAATGTATCATTCTTAACTTCCCATTCATGTAGATATCTTCTTGTATACTTTTGCACTGAATGCCTCACTCGATATTTAGAAGAAAGCTACATGCACACAAGGGAAACTTTTGCAAAAATGCCCCATTATTGCCAAGACTAATTCAGATAAAATCAGTGTGAAAAGACACTGTGTAGAGGCACTGCTAGATGTCACTGACAGTTTAAAGCACCACATCAACTAGACCTGCTCTGAGATAAATGACAGTGACTAAATCATAGGTAGTGGATCAACTCTTGGGTCCCCACTGTCACAAACACCAGTAGAGTCTGAACAGAAGTTAGAAATGGGGAGGAAGTTTTGCTGTCATAGCTTAAATAGGAGCAATGACAAACATAGAAAAGCTCCATTTGGAAAATACTTAAGGCTATGGCTATATGCTGTAGCCTGAGGTGAAAATGGGAGGGCTGAAACACCAGGCCTGGTTACCTTTGCTAATTTCACTCATCGGCATAGAGCAAGAAAATACATCAATATTGCAGTTGAGTAAATGTAATTTAAACACCAGATTAAACATGTAATTTAAACACCAGATTAAATATAACAGCCTAGTTATCTCAAAGTTAAATATGCACTAGCATTTAAGCTCAATGTTGTTGAAGAAGCACTGAGGTACACCTACCTCTCCTCTTCAAGAACTTTGCAGCAAAAGCACACGCCACCCAACAGTTGCTCTATCCACCACCATACTGGCTTCTTTTTAGTGGAGGGCATAAGGATTCCTATATATACACTGCAGTTATTGTTATGCTTTGGAATCCTTTTAGATGTAAAATAAGAAAGTGCTAAACTACGCAAAATGTTTAATATTTACACTATTAGATTTGCCAGGCGTGCCTGATAAACTTAAGATAGGCTAGTATCTGTGATTTCATCCATTTTATCAGCACCTAGACTATCAGTAGTCTTAGGGAAGTGAGAAGGTCAGCAGAAGGAGGTGAAATGCTTCCTAACACCTGGCACTGGAAGGAAGTAAGAAAGGGAGTAAAAAAAAAAAAAGAGAGACATCTAAAATCTTTTTCTGAATCGGCAGAACATAGTAAGATATTGCACTGAAAACACAACTGCAACATGAGGTAATTGGGTTGTGATGTCCTATCACAAAGCGATATTGACTTGTATCATCAAGGGAGGTCCAGGGAGATGATATGCCCGTGTTTGCATCCAGTCTTAAATGCAGATGGGTCTCACCCCAAAAAAGGGTTCTGAAAGTCTGTCCATTTTATCAGAATACCAGGATAGGAATCAATGGGTTTGTGTATACTGTGTGTCTCATTGACTCAGTCTCTGCTTGAGCAGGATAAGTGTTACCACAAAAAAGTGTCAGCAGCAAGGTGTATCTACTTTTGCAGCAGGGACCTTGGTTCCCAACAGCACATAGATAGAAACATGCTTGCTCTGCTCAAGTCAGTGCAGCAGGGCTGTAACAGCACGGCCAGTGATTCAGGCTAGGCACCTGAGTGTGAATGAGAAGGCCAAGCATGACTATAGCAGTTAGCTAGCTCAAGCTGCTGCTTGCACCTTTCCAGTCACACCAATATCTTCGGCGTGCTAGCTGAAGCTCACTTGTTCAAAGGGAATTCAGGACTCAGGCAATGGACAACTCCTCTGTCTTAACTCAGATCTCATGGCCATGACGACAACCATGGAACTGCCCCAGTCAGTCACCCTCTTAAATCCTGCATTTCACTGTAACTAGAGATCAAGAATAGTGAACAGCACATATCATTCCTTCACTAACAATCTGTTAGTCTTAAAGTGTCACACAACTCCTTGTTGTTGTTTAGACATATGCAACAAAGTCAACACAGAAAAGCCTATTTACACAGTTACATTCATTCAGTAAGATGTTATTTTCAAAAGAAATTTGAGGCAAAGTTTCTTTATTACATTACCACCTTCCCATCTCAGGGAGTGCCTCCAGCCCAGAGGACATCCCACTACTGTCATTCTGCAGGTACACCAGAAGTACAATTCAACATCCAAAAAAACCTCAAGTAAAGATGAACAAACATCACATGTTAGCTTCCTACTAAGTTTAGACACTCTTTTGGCTACAAAGAACTGAAGTCCATGGTTAGCTTGTTAATACATAAAGCACATAAGCCTTAGGTTACAATCAGAAGCCTTAGTGTTTCTAGTCTAAGTTTCCAGAGTATGAACTAAGTGTGCCCATTTCTTACGGGAAGAAAAAATAGAAAAGCAGATCAGTGATGACCTATGTTCCCTCTAAGGTGAACGGCTGTGCACATAAAAAAAAAAAAAAACGTGCCGCGCAGGCTTTTTTAATTTCCGCACATGGGATGGGCCAGGCCAGCAGCGCAGGGGAGGTTCAGCCATGCGGGGCAGGCTAAGGGCAGGGATGGTCTGGACTGGGCCAGCAGTTCAGCCGAGGATCAGCGGGGGCAGGAGTGGGGGAAAACCCAGGTTTGCACTGGGCTGGGCCGAGCCAGCAGTGCAGCTGCAGATCAGCTTAGTGGAGGAGGCAGCAGACCCTGGGTGGGGCCAGGATAGGTCGGCAGCAGGGCTGAGGATCGGCCACATGGGCAGGGGTGCCGCTACACTGGGGCTGGCAGGGCATGGGCCCTGCTTCTCCAGCCCCAGCTAGCTGGAAGTGGCCTGACCCGACTCAGGGCCACTTCCGGAAAGCATGGATGGCTCCTGCTACGCATGGGGCCCAGTCTGGCTTCAAGCCTCCTGAAGGGGGCTCACAGCCGAGGATGGTCTGTGCGGCTTGTGGGAAGCAGCAGGGACAGCCTCCAAGTGGCAGATACTGTCCCTGCTGCCTGTAAAAAGCAGCATGGACTGTCCCCGGCTTCAAGCCCATGCAGGAGGCTCGAGGTGGGAGGCAGTTGCTGCCGCTTCCCACAAGCGACAGTGACCATCTCCGCCACTTGAGGACTACCCCTGCTGTTTCCTACAAGCAGCATGGACTGTCCTCAGCTTCGAGCCCCATGCGTGGCCAGATCGGGCTCACTTGTTTGGGGGGCACGTGCCCCGCATCCTGGCCTACTCTAGAATTGCCCCTGCAGCCAAGGATCGGCCAGGGGTGGGGTGGGGGGGAGCAGGCTGGCAGAGCGGCCAAGGATCGGTAGTGTGGGGGGCAGGCCTGGGGTCGGGGTCTGGCAAGGCAGGCTGGAAGGCCCAGGGGAGGATTGGCAGTGGGTGTGATAGGCCAGGGGGGTCTCTATTTTCCAGAGTTAAGGGCAGAGAGGGGGGTTGCACAGGAAAACGTCTCCCAGACACAGGGTTACTAGACATCCAGTAAAAGAACATGTCTTCCTTTCTACCCTCATGTCCTCCGTCCGGCCAGCATTTTAAAAATAGGTATTTTTGTCCTGCTTTTAAACTTCCCATCAGTAGACTGTTAAAAAAGCACCCAGCACAGGGCTCAAACCCATGATATTGAAGTTCAGTCTGCTGCACACATGGCGAACCAAGAATGGCCTGCAGAAAAAGCAAGGAGGGGCAGGGCACATAGTTTTCTTAATTCCTAGAGGGCTTTGTAACAAAAGCCTCCACAGTTCCGTGGGTAAAGAAACAGGCATTTACGCTTGTGATCCTGGTTTTGGGTCCTGGGCTGGGTGTTTTGATTTTTGGACTGTTCCTCCCTACAAAAAGGCTAAATTGGGGGGGGGGGGGGGAAATCAGTGAACACTAATAAAATGAAGGAAAAGAAAGCATACTGTGAACAAAATTACTAATAGGGACCAATTAAATGAACAAATAAGGGGCACATTTGAACTGGCTAGAAACAATGTAGGACAATTTTTTTTTAAAAACTGTAAAATGGGTTGTTGTGGAAAATGAAAAATGAGA
The DNA here is from genome assembly GCA_007922195.1 of Podocnemis expansa. NCBI lineage: Eukaryota > Metazoa > Chordata > Testudines > Podocnemididae > Podocnemis > Podocnemis expansa. The sequence continues at coordinate 18,875,378 of ML682041.1, forward strand.
ATTTTTTTTTTTTAATTTTTCTGTGCTTATGTGCTTCTTCATTTTGGAACACAAGCAAAGGCAGACAAACACTACTGAAGAATTGACAAGACAATCTCACATAAGCATAAAATACATTTAAATTATTAATAAAAACAGTTTTAAATAACACTTAACATTAATTTTTCATTGTTCTATATTTTTCAATAATTTCTGTCTTGTGAGTCTGCATAAAAATTTTATTCAGAAAAGTTTCTGCACAGGGGTTGAAAATTTTGCATACAAGCTGCCAAAGCTTAGAGGGAACATTGATGGTGACCAAACCCAGCTGACACACAGCCAGTCAGACCCAGCTGTCTTCTGAAAACCACTGTCACTGCTGACAATCCCTGGAATCAAGACATTTTCTGACAACAGAAATTGAACTTCTCCACTTTTGTTTTTAAGCTATCACTGTTCACCTTACAGAGGTGTGCCTCAATGTGAAGCGATCTGATTTATCAATATCTGCCCTAGAAAAATCTTACCACATTTGATTAACAGGTTTCATATATTATTCCTTCATGGTCACAAGCAGCAGCTGAAATGTGCTTCCTCTCAAATCACCAATTGTAAGACTGTGCCGCCACATATTAAAATAAATTGGTGGCACTTCTGGCCCCCAATACTCTGAATCTAATAGAACTACTACTAAGTGAACATACAATCTTTGCTTGAGGAAATAAGCACTGTCAATTCCTCAAGATATTTCATCCAGCCAACATATGCTACCTTTACTCTTATCTCTTCTGAGGTTAATTTTGTTAACTTTTGTCCTGTCCCTCCCTCATTGTGATAATGAGAAAACAAATTAGCTGTGTCCATGTTCGTAAAAAGTAAGATTGAGTAGCATGCATAGATGACAATGCAATCCTGTAATACTTAACCTTCTCCCAGCTGTTGAATAAAAGGGGCACGAGGCCGAGAAACGATGGAGCACATCAATATACACCATGATCTGAACACAGCTCTTTGAATCCTTATAAAACCAATTAGAATAGTCAATTTATTACTTCAACCGTCCAATACAGGTACCATAGTGAGGTCCATAACCCTGATACATTTTCATTGAAGGCTGAGCAGATGCATAGCCTTCGCCTACTGCCCAAAACAGACAATACTGTTTTTGTTACCAAGAACCTGAAAACTGACAGATGTGGATTCTGGAGGACTGAAGTTAGCCTTTCATATTACAAGAATATCAATTCTCAGAAGCATCAAAGTTAGTTTACTAGTTAGTACCCAAATGAAGAATTTTATTTTTCAGTGTTTCATGCTAAAGGATCCCTCAAAACACTAAGTTACACATATATTAAACAAGCCTTTGGTGACTTTTTAAGTATCCCAGTTGGTTAAAAATGTCACACAACAAAACAGCAAAGGCGCTAAGAGGTTCCTTTATATTATAATATACCCCCATGGAGAGTAGCTTACTGCTCGAAGAGGCAGTTGGAAAGGATTTGTTTCCAGAGGAAGCAAAGTTGACCATGACAACCTTGGGGGGGGGGGCACACGACACGGGACAACAGACTGCTTGTGTAGTAATTGTAAGACATAATGAAATAACCCTCTTCCCTGCAACAGCACTGGGCTCTAAGGGCCATAATTTTTTAAAAGCATCCTGAGATAACAAGTTCTTCATCCAACTCTACATTTCAAAAACTGTTTGCCTGAGGCAATATTTTATTACTGTTGCTCACAAAGTCAACACCATCACCACCTCTCATGATTTCTTTGACAAACAAAGCATAAAATACCATCACAAGCACTCACCTGCATAGGGGACACTGCAGCTGCAGGGGTAGTTTTCATGGGGCTTGGACTGAGGGGAGTGCGAGGAATTGTGGCTGTGGTGGGGCTTGGAACTATTGGAAAAATAAAAAGATGTTAACTGACCTGTGGCACAGTTTTCCATCAGAGAAGTGGCCATGTAGCCTTTGTCATGATAACTTGGTAAAAGATAGAACCTGACAAGTGTTTTGTTTGCTCATATTTTGCAGTGCTTGCTTCATGGAACTCAACTTAAAAAGTTTCAAAATGCTCAGAGAATTATGTTGGTTACCTCCTAAAATGAGCCTTCCATTTCTGATGTAGTGCAGCATCATAAAAACTACTTATCTAGCTGGTCACCAAAAAACACTCCCCCTATTTAAGTGATCTGTAAGTTTCACACACAAATCAAAAGTGGCTTTGGTTTTCTAATTTAGGCGTTTACATACTTGGTTGCATCTCTAGGTGGTGTACACTGCACATAACAGGGGCTCCTTGCTTTCTTCCACTAATCTGCCTTTATTTCAAGGACTCCCTGCAACCTGCCGTCCCCCATCTTCACACCAAAGGCTCCACGTTCCACTCACCCATTCTTGGCCTTCCATTCTGCAGCCCACAATCCCTTTGCTACATTTCAGGGGGTTTGGAGGATTAGCTATGTCATCATCCCCCCATAACCATCACCCCCATTTTCCCCAGCCATGCCAGGAGATGTGAGCTCCCCATACCCTCCTAACCTCCATATCAGGGTCCTCTACTTTCCACCACCAAGAACCCCATTCTCTCCCCTGCCATGGCAGGAACTCTATGAACACCCGTACTCCCCCATCCTCATTCTAATTTCTTGCTATGCAGGAGAAGCATTCTGAGTATCAATGTTTCCACACTGTACTGAAAGAGAGAGTAGAACTGAGATACGGGTACTGTTATGCTGGAAGATATTTGTAGCTGCCACCAACCAGTTATTTGATCTACAGACAATCACAGAGATACTTGTGGTTGCTGGGGCTGCTAACCAGATGTGAGGGACTAAGAATGCTCCTCCACTATCCCCCCCCCCCCGGTTTCCCAAATGTCACCAAAAATAAATTGGGTTTTGTCCACTGAAACTCAGAACAGTCTTTGAAATTCTGGAATTGATCAAAAGCAAATGTTCACAATTATCAAACAGGAGACAGACAAAGTGCCATCAACTTGTATGTAAGACCTCATTTTGCTCAGTCAGTCAGTTCATTCCCATATTACATGACTAGCAGATGATGCGAATTTTTTCCCAGGAGGGTGGGTTTTATTTTTACACCATTTGTTCAAGCAACAGCATTCTTACCCAAAGCTGGAGATGAGCAAGTTTTCAGCTGATACCCTCATGTTACTACTTCCTTTTATTAAATTTTTTTGTGCAATTATCAACCAAACACACTAACAGCCCTCAAATTTACACTGAGTAGGCTGACAAGCAACAAAGACAAATACTAAGAGCACAACATTTAAAAACATGACGATCTACAGAACCTCAACATGATTTTTAGACTCCACCACATCACACGACATCTTCAGGTAGCGAGCAAATAAAACTGGATTACCATTTACCTTTAAGGCTGTTTATATCACTCTGGTAGCGCTCAGGACCTTAAAGTCATGTAATTTAAAATGTCATATAATTTACACCTACATTAAGGTCTCTTTGTACTACCAGACCAATTTAAAGCAGTCAGTGTAAATGAGACTCAGGGCTGGTCTACAATGCACTCTGTTGGGGTATGATTTCTCCAGTGCACTAATGTGTTGTGCATTAGTTGGTCTGTGCAGACCTTGTTGGCGTGTACTGAAGGTTCCCCTCATGTGCTTTAATGTAGTGTTATTTCAAACATTACAAGCCCTTTTCAGTCAGTGTACTAGGTCAGGAGTTCTCAACCACTGCATCAGGACACAACACTGTGTTGCCATACAGCGTTAAGTGTGTGGCAGAGAGCCAGGGAGATGGCTGGGATTTGACCTGGGGGAGGGCTGGTGTGGCCTGTGGGGTTGTGATATGCCACTAAGTGTGTCACAAACTGCAAAAGGTTGGGAACCACTGTACTATGGAACTTTTAGTTTGTACCAGCAGGATCTACACATGAGCAATACATTTGTGTGCTTTGGAAATCACACTCGCAGAGAATGCATTAACCCTAAAGTTGAATAACTAACTTATTCTGTAAGTTTTCCATCTTCAAGCATCTGATGAAGTGGGATTCTCTCCCACCAATGCTAATGCAATAATATATTTCTTAGTCTTTAAGATGCTGCCAGATTCCTTGCTTGTTTTTCATTCTATCCACACTCTTAAAATTCTGTCTATGTAAACACCTAGCATTTGTTCTTTTTTTTTAACTTTTTTTTTTTTTTTTTAAACTGTTCCAGGAAAACTACATACCATCCTAATCCGACTCCTTTTTAGAGAAGAGCAAAAGCTAGAATTTGAGCCTAAAGTCCAACTGTAAGTCTGTCTGCTTTATTTTCTCAAGTGTTGAGTGCCCAACCATTCCCACTGAGGTAAATGGGAGAAGCAGGGATGACCCATTTGTACATCTGACAGGCACTAAAATATGGATTTTAAGGAGCTCAGGCTCTCTCTACCTACTCACCCCGCAACTTGGTCCTCAACATTATAGGACTTGTAGGGAGCAACTCTGGGGGCATTTATTAATGTTACTGTCTTAGTGAGAATACTGAATATACCCCTAAACTGGGGACACGGATGTGTGTACAATTTTGTACTATGTTCCTGTTGAGTGAGAATGCTGAATCACAAAATCTCTAGGGTGTGGAGAGTGCGCAAGTAAGTGATAATGAGAGAGAGGGAACATCCAACCCCTGGAGCTGTGGAGAGAAGAAGATAGTTACCTAACACTAATGTATCATCAGTAATGTAATTTAGTTTACACAGGTTTGTTTCAGACAGCATCCATAGGCCACTATCATAGTGCCACACAGCTGAATTTTGACTCAGCCAGAGTATCAGAAGAACACATGTCAACATACCCAACAGACCCTAGCTCTGCACAGCTACTATATTGGCAAAAAGTAATTACCTTGTGAGGCACTGTCAAAGGATTTGATTAATGTTTTTACGGTGGGAGTCGGCTCTGAGGAGGTGGATGATCTACGACTCAGTCCCATTCCTTGTCTAAGAGCTGCCAAATCCCTTTCCACAGCATTCATATAATTGTACACCCGGCCACGCTCCTCTTCCTGCCTGTGAACAAAGGCAAGACCATCTTTGACACACACACACACACACACACACACACACACACACACACACACACACA